>CM023487.1:37368253-37698253 GCA_013339685.2 Hyalomma asiaticum | reverse complement strand
CTACGCTACATAGTTGCTGACGATGATGCTATCAAGCGAGCAGAGATATATCAACGCTTCTTATCGCGAACGCTTATCAATGTACTTAATTATCACACTCATTCCCGCATGATTTCGCATCTCCTTTTCCAGGTTTTATCTATATCTGCATTAAGTTAATCTCAATTTTCTCAAGAATGCGGGCAGTCACTTTATATTTCGTATCCCCCTTTACGTTGGTCGTACGCACTTCCAGGTACGGCGATCATTCATGTATGCAATGGTGCGGCATATCTATGGAAACAATAAATTTAATAACCTGCCGTACGCTTCTTATAAACCTTCATTCTAGATATTACATTCTTTTCCTCGCCATTTCATGATTCACTCGAGCAAAATGTCGTTCGTGCTATGCAAGTGCAAAACGGCGTGGCAAAAACTAATGAGCATCTAGACGCCATTCTGGAGCGCAGGAGATTGCCGAATGTGTGATGCCGAAACTAAAGCAAACGGGAATTCGGAGTGTGCGCTTGTGCTTCCTTTAAATCATTCGCGCTTTCTGCAGTCGTCGTCGTCATTCCTTCATTCATCGAGGAATGCTGAAGGTGCTTCTCCAAGACGCACTGTTCGAACTTTACTAGCTTGGCTGCGCTGTTTATCAGGAGGATTTCTTATTGCCGAGCCCTGCAATGCCTTCGCGTTATGCGTCTTGAAACGCGCGCGCTACAGCTGCAAACATCGTTCGAGAAACTTGCTTCCCCTGATGACGTCATTCGCCGTTTTTCCTCTCCCGCAAAGGTTCCCGTTGTTGCTGTTGTTGTGTCGTTGTTGTTTTTGTTGAAGCCGTAGCTGCTTTTATTTATCGTTGATGCTGTACGCGATTGTCGCAGTTTGCGAAAGAGAGAAATAAATTTTGACGCAGATGTTTCTAACCGCGCTCCGTTCAGGGTTCTCAGAGAGCAGTAGTTTCGCTGGTGCATTAAATTTACAGCTGGCCTTTCTATGTTATAATCTATTTTTTGTTATTGTTACTGTTTCTTTGCTTATTTGGTGCCTCTGAACCGCTCTGGCTAGCGTGTGCCCATAGCGGCGTAACAGCCCCATCCAATCTGTACTGCCACAGTCCGGATTGGCTGCAAGAGCTAGCACTCCTTGCTCCCATTGGACGGCGTAGCGGTCACGTTTTCGTTGTACTCATAGGGCGGCTGTGTGCTTGGAGTCCGCTAAGCCTAATCTCAATCCCTCGCTCTTCTGGAACTTTGAGGCCCTCCACTCAAAAAGGCATTCTCAATAAGTGTGAACGGGAACACCTTTGTTTTCGAGCGAAGCCTTATGCACTACTGAAGTAAATTCGCTTAGACCTCTTCTGGAAATAATATAAAAGATTTTCTTCTGTAGGTTTGTATACGAGAGAGTGAATCAGTAACAGTTGCAACCCCCAAAAGCAGAGGCAGTTCCGCGCGGACCTAATTCTTTATTTTTCAGATAGATAGATAGATAGATAGATAGATAGATAGATAGATAGATAGATAGATAGATAGATAGATAGATAGATAGATAGATAGATAGATAGATAGATAGATAGATAGATAGAAGTCACTCGCAAAGGAGAGAAAAGTAGGAAGAAGCAATGACGAAGGCCTCGATGTTAGACTTCTTCATCTAAATTTAATTACCAGTCATCCCTCCGGAGTTCCTGCCCGCAACGGTCTCCGCATCAGTATATAGATATTTACGGGAACGTCGTGCCTTCTTTCCTCTCTCGAACAATTTTTTACTCTTAATATTACTTCGATCCTTTCTTATTTTGCACGCCTTTTTCTATTTCTTGCCTATCTTTTGTCATCGCTCAGTCTTCGCCTTCTCTTCGGCAGCGCTATTCGAATCTCCAGCGAGCTAACATAATCCAATCTCCTTCACAAGCCGCCACTACGACTATGGGCGCATCTCTTTCTAAGCGATGGTTATCTTGTACGAGATTACAGTGCAGTACGTTCCCACGAATACGGTTTGAATTGAAGCGGAAACATTCCGCACACCTACATTTACTCTTCATCTATCATAATGCTTGCAAAGAAAGAGAAAACGAACAGAAGCTGCACCTATGTGCGGATAATGGTTCCATCTGTGACATCAACTCCAGATTTGACATGGGCGAGAAACGACCCAACCACACCTTCCTGCTGTCACGTTAATGCGATATGTTTGCTACTTAAGTCGACTGCGTAACGTTTAAGTTAAAGCGTATGTCTGCTGGGTGGTGTAGTGTGGATTACACCTCTATGCACTTAGAAAAGTTGTACTTATTTAAGAGTAGTGAGAACTAAACATGCATACGAAAGCAATTCAGGCAGACAATGTTTGCTTTTTGGTTACGGGGCATGTTGCAAGTACTGTAAACTGCTTTTCGCACCACGTCAATTCCAGAGAGGGTCAAGAAACTCCATTCTATTTCGGGAGTAATTGGTGGTGTTCTTTTTTACTCCATCTAGAATATTGTCGCCTCTCCCCACAGGTGGAGTTGTGAGTGGTGGTCGAAAGTGGAAGCAGCAAAATGAATACATTATTGATTAATTGGTCGATTGAATAACATCTAAAGTGAAAAGAAACCTAAAAGCATACAGAAGCACGTGGTTTATCGAGCACTCGATATAGCTTTTGGTGTGGTAATTTGCTTATGGCACTGGTAATTTACTTATCACAGCTTATAATTACGAAATTTGCAAAACAAATACGAAATAGAGGTGAGCTCTGCATCACGGCCCACTAATGTGCATTCAGTTCTTTAGTTTCGCGGCGTAACAGTTACAATATGAATTTCATATACGTAAGTTTAGATATTACCTTTTCGTAGTGAGAAATCATACTCTTATCCCTAAACAAGAAAAGAAAAAAGGTCGTCGTCAGAACAGTATGTGCAGTGTTATCGCAGAGGCCGTTTCACGTTTGAACAAAAGTCGACGCCGTTTACTGATCATAATTGCGATGTTTTACTTGCCGTTACCAAGGTATAGTTGCGAGTCACCTCGTAGCGGAGGGCTGTTGGTTAATTTCGACCTTCTGGATTTCTTTAACGTGCACTTATGTTAAATTACACATTCGTTCGTGCACTTTGCCCCCAATCGAAGTGGATCCACCGTTGCCATATGTCTACGAGGGGCGTTCAATAAAGATTTCCCCTGACCAACTTCTATTTATTGGAGAGTGCTGAAACTGTGCATGTGTAATGACGTATGTCACTATAGGTCACGTGCCAATGTGCAACTCTGAACTAATAACGGTCTTTCTTTTACCGGTGCTGAGGTCGTGTGAGGTGTGGTAATGAATGCAGTGGAACAGAGAGCAGTAGTTGAGTTCCTATACATGAAAGGCCGCATTCCAAGGGAGACGTTCGATGAGATAAAAGAGGTTTACGGGGAGGATTCCCCATCATATGATGTAGGGAATAACTGGCATCGTCTATTCAAATGCGGTCGGACTTTGGTAGAAAAGGCTCTGATTGGAGGGCAACCCCACTCCGCTAACGATGAGCACACCATCCAGCATGTGGAGGCCGCCATTTTGGAAAATGGCCATGTAACCGTTCAAGACCTCGCTCAAACTATCAAGATTAGTGTGGGGTCCGTGGAAAAAATTCTTCAAGACCGTCTTCATATCCGTAAGGTATCCACTCCCTGGGTTCTCCGGCTGCTCACACCTTTCCAAAAGCACGAATGTGCCGAGTGCTCCCAGGCTCTCTTGACCATGTGCCGTGGAAACCAGGAGGACTTTTTCAACGGACTGATTACATAGCATGAAAGCTGGGTCCATCCCTATGATCTGTAGCCTAAAGTCCAGTCGATGCCGTGGAAGCACTTGGACTCACCGCCTCCAAAGAAGGCACGCGCCCAGCCCGCGGCGGGCCAGGTGATGCTCACAGTCTTTTGGGACCAGCACGGAGTAGTCTTGATGGATTTGCTAGCAAAGGGTGCCACAATTACTGGGGCATACTACCCTTTACTGCTGTGGAAATTACGAGAGTCCCTCAAAAAAAGAGAGACGTGGCATGCTCACCAAAGGTGTCCACCTTCTGCAAGACGATGCCCGAGTTCACAACGCACACGTTGTCCAGATGGAAGCACGCTTCTGCGGCTTTGAAATTCTACCGCATTTCCTTTATTCACCCGACTTCGCAGAATCGGACTTCCATCTCTTTCGAACAGTGAAGTCATATTTGAAGGGCAAGCACTTTTCATATGATGAGACTCCGACTTCTGAAGTCACGACATGGCTTTTGGAGCAACCTGTCGACTTCTACAAGGGAGGCATTTACAGATGCATAAAAAGATCGGAGAAGTGTGTGTCCCTGGGTGGCACCTATATAGAGAAGGACTAATAAACCTGCAAAGTTTCGTTGATCTCCGTCCACAGGAAGGGGGTCAGGGGAAATCTTTATTGAACGCCCCTTGTAGCCTGTGTCCTTGAACCTGCCAGTCGGGCATCTTACAGCCGCTGAGCTATCACGGCGGGTTCATACTAATTACGTCATTTGTGCGCAGCTTGCAACTGATTGTTTTCTAGAAGAATGCGCACTTTCTTTTCTTCTTTTTCTTTGTGCTTTCAGGAATATGAGAGAGAGAGAGATAGATGAAGAAGTAGCAGAAGTATTACCAGTGTTAACAATTTCTGAGGTTTTCCTTCCCAAGAACTACGATGTAATTATGAGAGACGCCGTAGCGGAGGGCTCCGGAAATTTCGCCACCCGGGGTTCTTTATAACGTGCACTGACATCGCACATGTACAATGGCTTCAGGAATTCACCTCCATCGAAATGCAGCCTCTTTGCCGGGATTCGATCCCGCGACCTTCGGATCAGCAGCCGATTCTCATAGTTACTGCACAGCCGTAGCGGTGCGTATTATGTGAGTTGGCATCGATTCGCACCGGGGACGTTTCGTCCAGAAGGCAGAACCGGACGCAGAAGCGCCGCCCCCTTGCGCTGCAACAATGAACTGCATAACGTGTACGCAGAACTGCAGCCTAAGAAAGAAAGGAAGGAAGGAAAGAAAGAAAGAAAGAAAGAAAGGAAAGAAAGAGAGAAAGAAAGAAAGAAAGAAAAAAAGAAAGAAAGAAAGAAAGAAAGAAAGAAAGAAAGAAAGAAAGAAAGAAAGAAAGAAAGAAAGAAAGAAAGAAAGAAAGAAAGAAAGAAAGAATCGCAGAGTCTCGTCGGCGCGGTCGGGAATGATTGACGACGTAACGAGCTCGCCCCTGAAGGTAAGGCGCGCGCGCTCTTCCTCTCGCTGACGCAGTGACATCTCGCGGTATCACGCGGGACTAAGTTTGCATCCACTTCCTGGTGATGCTTCCCCGATCCTCGTGTTGGTATTTTGTCCTCCCTGTCACTGCACCCGGTGGCTACGTTTGCTACACGTAGCAGCTCTATCTGCGGGCGGGTACAAACTTTACGGAAGCTATCGAAATATACGGCATTGATGAAGGATAAATCTCAAAGAAACGACCGGGAGAAGAAGGATTCTTAGGAAGTGAAGCTCACGATGCATTGACAAGAACTTCTTACACACACACACACACACACACACACACACACACACACACACACATATATATATATATATATATATATATATATGAATGAGGACTTGTGCTCAATGGGCAAACGTACTTGGAGTGAAATAGCAGACACGACTTCGCAGTTATCCTTTATGGCCAACAGTTTCTACCACGCGTCCGGTCTTTTTCAAGGCATATATATATATATATATATATATATATATATATATATATATCGCCTAGCCTGGTCCCTAGTTAAAGGTAACGTCGCAAATTTATAAAACAATATTTTATAGTGCTTCCGACATTATTCTCTCTCTCTCGCACACACCACGCAATTAAGTGATCTCTCGCAGTAATGGTTGGCATTATCAGAAAGTTTCGTGTAAGCCGGAAGAATTCTGCGTGCTTGTTTTTTTTTTTTTTCCTCGTTGTTTATCGCGGCCGTGGCGGCCGCATATTGATGGTGACTAAATCTTGAGACCCGCGTCGTGTGCGATGTCAGTGTACGCTAAGGAACCCCGGGTGGTCGAAGTTTCCGGGGCCCTCCACCACAGCGTCTCTCAGAATAAGAAATCGTGGTTTTGGGACGTAAACCTGCAGAAATTGTTATTTCCTTCCTGTTTCTGTTGTGCTTCAAACGTGTTTGTACGCTGGGGGAAATTAAGAGCGTACAAATATCACACGAGCTCAACCAGACGTCCTCGCGATTGTTGTCTCGTGTAAGAAAATAAATAAATCGGGGCAATTTCTTCCATGTCCATTTTGCCATCGTGAACGCGAAAGAGAAAATCTCGATCCTTGGTGAGCGAAAGTGCTTAGAAAGAAACTCAAAAAGCTTGACGCGAACGGAGGTGCAGTTAGATTGAATTGGTCCTGCATACGTAGATACGTAGATTCAGTTTATGTATCAACGTACGACACCCACCTACGATAATACATTGAAATTTGATTGTAAGTTTGTCAGATTACTTTCCGCACCACCTGCGCAGCCCCGTGGGCCTGAGAAACGTTGTCGTCTTGCTACTTTTTTGTTTTTTACTTTCAGAACGCGATGAATTTGGTAGTGCCGATCAGCGTGAACACATCTGAAGTTGCGCCCCGCCACGGTGGTCTAGTGGTTATGGCACTCGGCTGCAGATCCGAAAGTCGCGGGATCGAATCCCGGCCGCGGCGGCTGCATTTCGATGGAGGCGAAATGTTGAGGCCCGTGTGCTGTGCGATGTCAGTGCACGTTAAAGAACCCCAGGTGGTCGAAATTTCCGGAGCCCTCCACTACGGCGTCTCTCATAATCAGAACTGGTTTTGGGACGTTAAACCCCACAAATCAATCAATCATCTGAAGTTGCAACATGTTTTCTTTTTCGCGATCTTCCTTGTATGGTGATAGCATGCCGGCAAATTTGCATTCGTCGTTTGCGATCCAGCGAAATGGATGACTACGTCTCCATCCTATCCTATCCTTCGTACCTCTCCGAGCGCAATAGGACTTAGTGACGTGCGCGATGCGTTGCAATATTTGCAAATTTCGCCAACGACATTAGGGTGGCACACGCGTATTGCCCGCTTTGTTCTCAATTTACGGAACTCGACGAATTGTATTCTGGACGACATATTTCCAAACTTCTCAGTGCAGTAAGCTGAATGGCGTTGAGGAAACGACAGAAGGTTTGATAGAGAATGCCAAAAAAACCCCACATTTACGAAAGAGAAGAATCTACTGAGATGATGGTGGACTCCCTATCTGCTTCTTTCTTTTTCTTGCTTTCTTTTGCTCGACTGTTTCTTTGTGCGTGTCTCGTCGCCCAGAGTCTTCAGCACAAGAGATAAATTAGTCGCCTTTGTAGAGTGCGTCACACGAGCGAATGCGCTCGTTCAATCGTGGAAACAAGGAGATGAGGGTTTGAAGTTTCGTAGTGACGAGTCGTGTTCCGACGACGCCCTGTCGTGGACGACGTAGTTTCGGAGTACTCCCTCGACGACGTAGGTGCAGGCTCTGTCGCACTCACGCGCGATGTCTGTAACACCCCGGGGAAATCTGTATCTATCGAGTGAATGTTCGAGGCTGTCGTACCATCAGTTCTGGGCACAGACGGCAACTTGCAGTGCATTGGCGCGATAAAGGCAAGTTATGCAAATCACTGGCGATACCGCGTAACAATGCCGTCGCTGCAAATACGTTTTGCCGACGCTGCCGAAGTTTCCGTGAAACACGTCGAGACCTACCTCACGATTTTATAAGTTTTCGTTCAACTCATACGGACAGCTACATACGGGCTATACGGACTTGTGTTCGCGAATAGTTCCTGATGGAACAACACCATCGCTTTGCCGCAGTACAACGCTTCTATGCAATGAAGCTTATGAAAAGTGAGAAGGAGCCACCAGCTTTCACAGGAACACAAGCACTTTGCAAGTACATTACGAGGGTGCCAGTGTGGGATGTCATGACGAGTGTCAGTTTTACTGGCACTTGCTCGGAGCTGTTCGTGACTTTTCTGTGTCCCTGGGTAACAACATAAGAACAAATACGCCGCGAGTCGTCTTTCTTCACTTATATTATCGTCCCCTCCCTTCCCTACTATCGTCGCATCTCCCTGGCTAGTATGCGAATTTGAGTTTCTTCGGGTTGGCATGGATACAACAGGCATCTGCAGGAACCACGTCCTGGTAGGTAATTTGCGCAGTTTCAAGAAAAATACCCAAGAGAACAATACTGAGCGTCATACGGCACCCTGGTGAATCCCGTCCGACCGTCGCTCTAGCGAGCATTCGCCTCATGTTTGCCGGGTATATTAGCGTCCGCAAATAACCAAAAAGCATGAAGTGTAGAATGGTTGTTCGAAGATATTGCCTCACAAGCAGGGCGAAATGTGTAAGATATCGTTCTGAGTCAGGATGTAAAATGGTGGATGTTAGAAATAAAACATATATTATGCGCACTTTGACGTGAGCCAATACCACAAAAGTCTGACTATCTTACTTTGTAATATATAGTATTTTTGTCTGATGAACTACAGTGCAACAGAGTCTACAAGAAGATAAGCAAACACGGCGTGGTGTTGTCAATCATGCGTTGGCAATGCGCCCAAATTTTCACGTGGCCCAACTGTATTTTTGTTATTGCGTTCGCACTCCCTGCTTACCATCGTGACACCTATAAGCATCTCCACGGAAACCTCCCAGTGAACGGTAACACCAGTTACTGCTCTAATCGCTTGTTCACTTTATTAATTATAGTCTTCAGCCGTAGTGTTCTGCTTTCTGGTCGTATAACTTTTTCTTCATTTAGGCTTCTGGGCTCGTATTCGCAAAAGTAACTTACGCTAAAAATGTGACTAAGAGGATATTTCATCCAGTCGTGATGCTGGACGTATCATTAGTGAAGCCGGACAGCCACCGGCTGAAAACACTTATGAAGAAGAAGTTGCGTGATTTAGGCCCCTGTTTCTGTCGTGCGCACTGCTAACCAACGCCGACAAAACGCCAAATCTCTCCTGCATGTCTCTCTAGCTGCATTGTGGTGTTACTAACATCCGCTGTACCTACGCTTCTCTCGGGAATGCGACCACTTACAGACATACGCAAAAATAAACCGATTTTCAAGACGTTTGGGTGTTTCCTTGAGCACGCTGTCGCGACGGCTGCATCGATACTTCCACGCACCGCAGCCTACCTCCTATGCGTCCGACCCGTATATATTTCTCTCCCCTCTCCTCTCCTCTCCTAGGCCCCTTCACCTTCTCCACCGAAAGAGGCTCCTTTTCTGCGAACAAAACGTGACCCCCACCCCGCCCTCCTGTTTTGCTCGCTGGTTAGATCTTTTCGAAGCGGGCCAATTTTTCCTCTGCACACGCGGGAAGCTTCACTGTGCGGCAAGGTACTGCAGTGAAGCGAACCTCGACGAAGAAATTACGGTGGATGCAGGGTTGTCCCGAAATTCCCGGAATTCAGGCCACGACCCACCTGCCCTACCTTACCATCCCCAAGCCGCCCCCCTCTTTATCTGTTCCTCGACCTCCTTTCCCTATTTTGTTCACTTTATTTATGTTTAGTTCCGTTTTTGGCCGCGATCGTGTCGCCCTACCGAACCTCATCGTATAGAGGGGAGGGTGAGCATGGCTCGATGCTTCTTTGAAGAACGCACGAGAGATAGAGGGTGTGAGAACGCGGAAGCAAGTAGGGAACACTGCGTGCTGGGCTCCCTCTTTCTTTCTTCCATTTGAAGACGTCCCCTAGGTCCCATACGTGAGCCTGACTATTATGGGGAAGTCGTATCCTCTTCAGCGGGCTTTTTCCCGTGCGCTTCATTCTCATCATCCCTAAATGCGTTTGTTACGTTTCCTATAGGGCGGGAACGTCAAGTACGCGAAGTGGCTTTCTTTCCTTCTTTCTTTCTTTCTTTCATTTTTTCTTTCTTTCTTTCTTTCTTTCTTTCTTTCTTTTGCAGCTTCCGCGACCCTATGACAATGTATCTTCAAATTCCCGGTTTCTTCCTTCTTTTCTTCTTTTTCTTCTCTTTATACTAGTGAATGAAATTACACGGTGCATTTGTGTTGGCGGAGAGAGAGTTTTCTTGAAGAGCATACAAGCTTCGTATTCGCACTAGAAAAAAGCTTGAACCTATACAACAAAAAATCAGACAGTTTCTACCGAGTGACTCATACTCTATGAATAGTTGTAAACAGGCGTAATTTTCTTACTTTTCGTACATTCCTATGAGACTGGATATGGAATAATAGGCAGAATTTTGCGAATAGTAGCCAAGCTCAGATAGCTGTAGTCAGTATTACCGAATACAGCAAATATCAGTCAGCGTCGGCATAACTCAAAACTCGATAGGCCGCACGCAGCGGGATTCAGATAAATGCGTGCACTTTTGCTTTCTCTCTCCTAATGCCCTGATTAGAGCTTTACGTCACGGTCCTTATGCATTAGTTTGCTACAACGCAAGGTGATTTTTCACCAACTTGATCTCGCGAAGAACTAGCTCACTTATTGCGGGATAGCCTTGCGTGTACGTCTTTTTCCCCAACGCTAGATTAATTCCCCATGTTTCCCACACTTCAAATGCCTTGCAATGTGCCCGCGTTTTGTAGCAAGCGACAGCACCCGAAAGTCTTTCTAAACTCCTCCGTCATCTAAGTCTTTACGGCCTGAATGGAATGTACCCAAACAGCAGACAACACCGGCCGTCTCTTCCCCACCCCCGGCATCTGAAATCGGCCAGATGCTTGCGCAGCCGGATGTACAATCCACTATGTCTAGACAAACAGGAAGAAGATGGAGGATGTGGGAAATATGGGGCGGAGGGGGGGGAAGATTGGCTTCACCTTCCCCCAAGGTCTGCGGACTGGGACACTGCTCGGGCCACCACGCCGTTCCCCGGGGAGCCCTAACTGAGAGTGGCAGAAGGTGCTCAAGCAGAGTTATTGAACGGGTGTCCTGTGGGTACCATCTCCTACAGCTAGGTTTGAGAGGGCAGAGTCGGAAGAGGACTGTAGAGGCCACGGTTCCTGCCTGTCTCAATAGCAACTACGGGTCCGGGCACGGGTGCAAGCACACACTGTCTACGTGTATGTCTGTGTTTCTCAGCTACGAGTGCGCCTCAGAGGCACTTGGTCTTGAAGTCCGGCAGGGCAGTGCATCGGGAACGTTTCCTCTGGTCGGTCCTTCGCAGAAAAAAAAATGTGCACTTCTGAGTCTTCCTTTTTTTTACAATATAAGGTGTCGTTCACCTCCATTCCGGGAATTCAACCAGACAAGCACAATATACACGCCCTCACCCACGCATTTGATCAACGCGAACGTGTTAGCTTAAGTTGGCTCTTACGTCAGAATCTTATTTTACCGTCCCACGGGATGCCCTTCGTGAATGCGCGCTTTATTTCCTACAGTACCCATTTACAATAAGCGCAACCTAGGTTATAGTCGTGCGATCCGATGTAAAGCACTCATTTACCCTGCCATTCTTTCTTCGTCCTGGTCATTCGTTCTCAGCGTCCTTGTGTTTATTGAGCGCATAAAAGGACGCCGGAGCCATCATGGCCCTTGTCAAACATAGAACCTAGTATGACTTGGCCTCCCCTATAAACAACACACGGACTGCACTTGGCGGGCAAGATGAAGCACGTGCGTTGTACAAGGATTCTTCTCGGCCAATCCCCCAAAGGTGGATGCATGCCAGTCTTCAAGGTTAACGACAGGAACTACTGAGACGGGTACAAACGACCCAGTCGGGTTTGCCTCCTCCTCCTCCTCCCAATATCCATTGCCTGTATCGTCCATGAATTTAGTCACTTTACTTGTTTCCGCGTACAATAGCCACGATGCGGGTATACATAGGTCGCTGCTAGTACCACGCGCTTGCTTGACTTGACTGCGTCGCATCGTCATCTGCCGTAATGGCTTGCCGGCACTTCGTGGGCATCACACAGTGAAACCAGCGATGCTCCGTGGAAGAAGGCTTTTCCCGCAAGATGAGCCAAGATGGCGGCAGACAGCACTTACGGGCCCGCATCCTGTACAACATAGCTGAGCTTATTTGCGGAAACGCCGCCTTCTTCTTTCTCCGGCAAGTGCTTTGTTTTATTTTGATTGCCTGTTGTATCCTTCCTGTAAGCTCGTCATCTGGTTCTTCTTCCTCTGTCGTCTTTTTTTTTTTTTGGCTTCTTCACCGTGTTCTGCGCACATGCACTGTGCCTCGCCGCTCACTTCCTCTCAGTCTATTTCCTCGTGGCCAAGTGTACTCGACTTCCTCAGTACCTCTCACTCCGACTCGTTTTACATCGCCTTATCCTTGAGTGTTTTCCTGTTCTGTTGTTTGTTTCCATCGCTCGCTTATTTCTTCCCTGCTTCTTTGTTCGTCCTTTCGTTTCTGTCTTATACGGGCACCCGTGCGTAGTGTTCGTACACGCCCCATGAAAGCGATGCCATAAAGCCAGAGAAAAACCTGCAGCTGGTCTTACGTTTACAAAGCAGGCGTACCGCTTTGTCTTTTTTTTTTCCCCGAGCATCCGGGGGCAATTGTTTGTCCCCAGTTCAGATCATTCTCGTTCCCGTTTCTCTCATACAGAGTGCTCCGCTATTAAACTCCCGCGACTTGCTGCCTCCCGGACTCCTCTGCCGACCTCCCCTTCCCGTGTTTTCCCTTCTTCCCCCTGTCCCAGTCCCTGTGTTCGCGTGGAGCTGTCCTGGAGGAAAGAGGTGCTCGTTTCACCGGGAAGAGTTATACGGGACCTATATTCTCGATTGTTCCTTGGGTAGGACATCCCGCTCGGTGCACAAACTGCGCCGGCAGCGTTTTGGGGAAAATGGGCTCGATCAGGAACGCTATTACTCGATCTCCGAGCGCTTAGTTCCCGGCCAGGTCGTTTTGTACCTCGCGTGCCTCGGTCGTGCTCCTATCGCGGTGTCGAGACGGAAGAAGCTAAATCCTCAACTACGCTCCAAAACGTTCCCGATTCGCTCTCCGGGGTTGTCACGTGTTGTTTACTAACACACGACGATCCCGTAAGTGCTGTAATGAATGGCGGATGGCTTAAAGGATGGACAGCGATTCATTCAAAAGTGCGGCTGCAATGAAGACGAGTTAGCGTTTAATCGGCTGATTGGCTCTTTTGGTCCGGGCGTATTTGGCTATTGTGGTGCCGTTGCCGTTAACGAGTGGTGTGTCATTTTCTATCAGAATTTAACGACCACGAACGCTACTTGTGAAACTGATGCCTAGTGTTTTAGCACCTCACTTGTGAAACTAAAGGCTGGCTAACTAGCTATGCGATTCAGGTGGAGAAATAGAGTTCGATGCTTTGATGTCCCATTCATGAGTGTTCCTTTCTGCTACAACATATATAGTGCTGCGAGGACATGCACTGTGCCGTGCTTCTTGTGCACTAACATTAAAATAATATGTGATAACTGTGACCGGATGGTAACTGGATGTAATTCACTATGCATCTTTAGGATTCCCGAGTTTTGGAAGCTGTCTTCCTACTCGACGAAATCTGTCAAAGTTTGCTTTCTTTACAAGCATGTTTGCGCGAAGTCTACATCAGATTGGAACCACCATGTAAACGCTGCTTTTTCCACCTCTGCGCAGGTAAAAGTTATGCTCCGAGTCTGCCCTGCAGCGACAAGCGGGGGCGAGTCTTCATCCTCCTCTTCAACGCCATCGCACTCTCCGGCACACGAACCCGGGACATTGGTTCACGGCATCTCCAGTTTTCTCCAACTGGACTCGCGCAAGAAACAGGTAAGTTTCTCGTCCCTGCCTTGACTCAAGTTCACCTGACACTGCCTGGTGATTCCAAGGCTCACATGCACTTCGAATCAACTCGAGCGACACCGCGCCAAGACCGTATAAGACTCAACTAATCTCTCTCACATTTTGACCACCACCCACTTCAACGCACGTGAACAAAAATTAACTCGACCACGTCCGCTCAATCAGTACCGAATTCGCAATCGTTCGGTCTCACCAGCATCTCGAAATCATCAATTGAGGCTAACGCCTACACACTCGGGCCCAAGACTAAATAAACACTGGGCCACCGCCTGTGAAGGACTTGCGTGAGTGAAGCGACTTATGGACTAGTAACTTCGGTGGCTTCGTGGGCGTTCTCTGGGTTAATTGGCTAGAGTGCACTCGAGCACGCAGTACACTCCAAGCGAGCACATGGTAATGGGCAAGATGCAGAATTTGAACGTGGTATATGAAAACAATGCACTCCTGTTTTTGTTTTGGTGGGGAGTCGGTGATTTTTGGTCGAGGACCACTGATAATTTGATTTCAGTGCACGACAGTTGTGGAAAGGCCGTACTAAAAGTTCGTTGATGTGATTGATTGTTTTTGTCACAGCACATATGTCAGGAGGCAAAGGGGAACGACATGCAAGGATGGCTTGAAGGAATCTTTCGCCGCCTGACAGGCAAAGGCATTAGCGGAATTACGAGAATTTTTTCGCACTGTCGTACAGTTTCGCAAGCTACCACTTAAAATACAGCGGCGTCATGCACATTGAAGGCACCACCAAATTAAACGCATCATTAGTCGTCGTCATGATACACCAGGGCCACACGTCACTAGAACCATTGCGAGTCTCATGAGGCAGATTTAGGTTAAGCGAAAAGTATCCCAAATTTCATGAGTAAGAAATCTCTTTATCGAATGTCTTACGCATATGGTCCGTCCAAGATACTCATTACGATATCTGTGACGTGTGACACCGTCCTGGCACGAGATTAGAAATCTCAGAGGTGATTATCGCAGTGTCCACAGTGTCTATCGAGAAAGTTGTTTCGGTGTGTCACATAACCAAACCTAATTAAATGTGCAGGTGACATTGTACGACCCCACGGTAAGCGGCAGCTGCGGCGGCAGTGCGGACAGGGCGTCCTCTGGTGACGAGGCCACAACTCCGAGTTCTCCGTCATCAGCACCTGCCCGATTGACCGGAGTTGCCGCGCCCAAGATGTTCGCCTTCGATGCCGTATTTTCGCAGGACGCGACGCAGGTACTCTCTCCGAAGAACAGTTTCTCTCTTTTTTATATTATCTTGACAGAACTCGTGTAGTTTTCCTCTGCAGTGTACACCTCCCAAGGAAGTGTTGCAGTGCACACGGTTCTTAATAATTTTGAATTTTGATGCAGACAGGGTACATAGCCTTTTTATTTGCTTTTTTGTTTTTTTTTCTCTTTATCACACTATGGTCATTACTTGGGCCTGCGAAATGGTAAAGGAGCCTATTGACCTTTTATCCTCCGTCGTCCTCCATCTATGTAACATGGTAGAAATTAAGATTTGATTCGATTTTTGCTTTGTTTATGCAATGTGAGGTCCACAGCATCTTGCCCCCCGTAGACCTCCAGCTCCCGTCGAGCAGTTCTCACAGATTTTTGCCCGGGAGACGCCCAGCAAGTGAGGTGAAAGTAAAGTGTATTTGATTGATTGATAATAAAAAGAATTGAGTATTGTAGATTTCGTGACATAATTTGTATGTTAAATTGAAAGTGCCGTGAGTTAGCAGAGAACTTATTTACGGAGTCTACGCCCCTGAATTTTTCTTGCCGAATGTCACAAAGTCGCCAAATATCAGGAAACATGTTCGGCTATTATTTAGATAATATGCAGTTAGAAGACTGCTTAATCGGTAATTGGGAAGAAATGACAAAGAAAAGCCCTATAAATATTGGAGGTCTATCCACGACCATTCTAACAATGTACTACTGGTTTCATCTCTATGTAAAGCCTTACTCTTTAAAACCTTAAAAATACAGTGTGGGACAACATCTTAGGATGCATGAATTCTTTAACGGTTGTCTCATTTGAGAGGCATTGTATCGCTATTTGAAAGATCTGTTAGTCTGTGTGTTATTATTAGAAATATCTGTTAGTCGATTTGTAACACATTGACACTGCAATCGAGTTTAGCTGCGCTACAATGTATTCATTTGAAAAATTCACCTCTTAACATTCGATGAACTCAACTGTCTCACAGGCGGAAGTGTGCTCCAGCGCCTTGACCGAACTGGTTCAAGCTGTCGTGAACGGAACGGACGCCTGCCTTTTCGTCTACGGACCAGCCGGTCTTGGTGAGTCTGCTACGAAGCCACATGAAACTGAGAGCGGCAGAACTTGGGGCATTTTCCTGCGCTGTGTGAACTGTGACCGAGGCATCTAGCATCTATGTCGCCAACGAATAGAGATAAAGATGCATGAAATTATTTTTCTCCTTATCAATCACGTGGTGTCTTCCCATTTGATAGTGTGTGACGTAGCCTGGTCTATGCGTGGCGACTGTTGTTGACGCTGTGGCTGATGATGATGATCATGATGACGATTGCGACGCCCGATGATGATGATGAGTCATGATTGAAACTTTTGGAATGGGTGGCATGCTTCAATGTGCACTGTCGTTGCATAATTTAAAGTATTGAAACACGGCTGGTGCAATAAGAGGCGGACACTGGTGACGGCTGAGGCGGCAGACAGCATCGCCACTAACATAGGTTGTTCGAATGAGCCCGTGATAACCCACTCTGTAAGAGAAACTGTTATTTGGTTCGTCCCAATTCGTTCCATAGGCGGCAATGACGAAGACAAGAAGCAAGCATTGTAGGTCGTTCACTTCTGCTTACAAAGATTGATTATATTACAGGCCAACAGTGAAAGCACTGAAATATGGTGCCGCGCTCATTTACGTCAATGCTGACCTGAAGATTTAATAAGTCTGTACGGCTCCAGGATTTACAAACTATGAAGCAAACACTGAAACACAATCACTGCAAATTGTAAGTCGCACATTGTGTGGAAACACGATCGGCGGCTTCTCAACCAGTTTTATCGAACAGAGCATGCTTGAGAACGAGTATGATGTGAACATTGCACAGTAGTATACTCATTTTTCCGCAATTATCCAAGCAGATTTCCAATGGCTGCACACCACCGCCATGACTAAAAAAAAAAAATGAGGTATCTACAATTCTTTTACAAGGCGCAAGGAAGGTCACTTCAGTAAATTTGAAGGAGCCTTTGTGAAACGACAGAAAGACGAGGTTCCTTTTTGTTCTTGCTGCGTCAGGCGTATTTTTCGAAGGATCCCCTCCTTAACTCCTTAGCCTCTTAAAGCTAATTGCGTCATCAGGTGCTCGATTTGCGAGCAAACGATCAGAACAACTGGGCTTTCTGAAATAGCCCTCCTGCTCTCTACTCTTCACCTCTACACTGAACGGCTCGCGGTGATCGCCTACATATATAATCCAGTCGACCCGTGGCACAGCGATATCCCGATTTTCAAGACGTCCAAAGCCCCTATACGCCTCAGGGCGTTCCGCACACCCACGTACATTCCCCCGTGGTACGGCATCCTCTCTTCTTTTCCCCATCAAGCTCCAAGACGTGACGTCATTTTAGAAAACTCCCGAGGACATGGGGGTTCCTTTAAGGGAAGGAGGGGACGACGCTACAGCGAGCGACTGAAAGCCCATTCTCGCCAGCGACGCCTGCCTGCGTCGTTCAGATAAGCAACAGGCGGGAAAGGGGTGTCGTTGCTCGACGAAAAAAGGAAGCGGGGCGCGCCTTGAAGCGTGCCTGGCTCGCTTGTACAAAACCAGCCAACACGGGCGATTTATGTCGGCGGTTTTCGGGAACGCGTTGAACATTATTTCCTTTCGCACAATGGTCGGGAGGAAGGTCGGTGGAATCGCGTTACAGCCGAGTCTTGGGGCATCCTGAATGAATTCATTTTCTTTTGCTTCCTTTCTTTTCGTTATCGTATGCCTGTGTCATGTCCCTTTTAATCCTATAAATTTCTCAGCTCCTTTAGTCGTCTGTGATATATTTGTTTTTCTCACGCGCCAGGTCGTCGTCTTCCGGCTTTTGAGTTTTCCTGAGTTACGGTTTTCGTAAATCTGCGCTTAAGAACCTCCATGGCGTTCCGACTTTCGCGCGATCGCTGGTATTATTTACACAGACCTCGAACGATCGACTGAAACGGTTTAGAACGTTCTGACGGGAACTCGCAACAAGTGAGTTACTCAATTTCTCAGTTCGGTGCCAAGGGAGCCAAGCCTATTTCTGATCCCCTCCCCGCCATTTGCTTTCACATTTTGGACTTCAGCGCGCGCTCGTCCCACCACTCACACTTCACATTCGTTGCTGTGCTTTGCTCATAGCGGATAAAGTTTGTCGTGTGCTATTTTTCTCCTCTGATATCCCTAGAACCGCCTGTAAACCTCTCAGGGTGACTTAGCTTGTAGCGTTCACACATCATCCTTGCCACATGGGGGTTACCTACATATATGGTGCGTCAGCTAGGCCATGAATTTTTATACGCTTGCTGGAATATGCCAGCAAGAATATCGGGATATCGGGATGCTGGAATATTCCAGCAACAGTGACCTGTTGTTTATCTACCTATACCAAGTCTCGCAGTTTCTCCGTCGCTTGACTTGCGTTGGACCATTTGGACCTTACTTTAGGAAGCTGTTTGGGTCACCTTTGTTGTCTCTTGCCTTTTGACGGCGCTGTTACGCGTAGTAGTAAATCCGTCGTCGAGATCTTCTTGATGCAGGCTTTCACTTGAAGATCAAGCTATGCTTGTCGATGTTCTGATAATACACCTAAAGAACTATCATGCATTCCTTGCACTGTGTTCATTTCTTCTTTAATTCCATTTCGTTTTTCTTATTAATTTCTTTTTTTCCTTTTTCTTTGCCGTTTTATGCAAGCAGGTCTCGTCTTCTGTCCTGCTTTACTCGGCGTCTGCCGCAATGTTTGCTGGATTCCTATATTGCCTTTTCTTTTATGAGCGTTCTAGTTTACCCCAAATCCCCACTCTTTCATGAACCTTCTGTCCATGGTTTCGACTAAAAGACCAGGTTTAATTATACAAACTTCAATATTTGGATCACAGTATTTCGTGCTTATGTTGCTAGTTTTCTTAAGGGGATAAGAAAGTACCTCATGAAAAAAAAATAGAGAACTCTTTAAGCTTCGTCTTTAAGAGTGAAACGTGAGAGCGTTGCCGAGCTGCGATCACAAGACACAGAGCCCCAGCGACTTAATTACTCTCACCTGGCCTATGTCCTTTTGTTTTAAGGGACTCAGCTGAAATGGCTTACACAGGTCATGGTTCTCATCCCGCTGCGGGCTACTACTGGTGCTATTTGTGGTTCCAGTTGGCAGCATCGCTGTTTTACTCTTGGTAGTCATCGAGTTATTTAGCTGGTCACGAGCATATTTTACTAACACTCATTGTCACAGAACACCGATTCTTTGCGACGCGAGGTTCTCAGTGCTTTTCCTTTGAGAAAATACTTCGCCAATAAGTGTCAGTTGCGTAGGCCATATAAAGTGTCATTTGTATCGCAGATAAAAAGTATTGCAGACGAGTGTCGATTGCGTAGGCGGTATAAACTTTCAACACCCAGTGCGAGTTGTGAAAAGCATAGGAAATCATAGAAAATCGCAATAGAAGCACAGGAAAGCAAGAGCTCCCCTGTTTCAGCAGATTTCACACTAGTTGGGATTGCGTGTAGCTTTTCCCCTCTCTTACGTTTCTTTTCCTTCTTTCTTTGTTATATTATTATTATTATTATTATTAATATTATTATTATATTATTATTATTATTATTATTATTATTATTAATATTATTATTATTATTATTATTATTATTATTATTATTATTATTAATATTATTATTATTATTATTATTATTATTATTATTATTATTATTCGGAATTGATTAGTTGCCGGCAAAAGATGGAGAGAAATGCCTGTTTGTCTGATTATGGGCGACATGAACGAAGAGCAAAAACACACGGCAATTCGTAACATGTAGCGGTGCGTTGTTTCGGCATTCCAATGGGAAACAATGCCAGCCTTAGATCGCGTAATACCGGTAACAATGTGTTTTCGCCGGCAACACCGATGGGTTCGAGGGGTATGTTTGCGTACGTGCGGGTCAGAGACAAAGGCACGAGCGTATACAATGGCGCAATGGCGATTGCGGCGTGGTCGCGCGTTGAAACAAAGGGCAATGCGGCGCAGCCGTAGGGATAGCGATACCGCAGCCGTAAGCACGAACTGCGAGCCCATGTTGCAGTTATGAGCGCGTTACTGCTAATCGATGCGAATTCCCGGATCCCTTTCCTCGCTATTGAAACGCGCTCCTTCCATAACCACCGACGCTGGCCCGGTTTCTTTGTTCTTTTCTTTTGGTTTTGCTTCGAGGCAACAAATTTCATTAACTTTGCCTTCCCCTGCAACCACTACACTGCTCCGATGCTGCTGTAGCGACTTGTGCCAGCGATGTAGCGGCACTAACTGCTCTACGCAATGACGGTCTTTAATACGATTTATTAATTCAAGGTACTGCTCCCCAGCCCCAGTCACGCGCAGACTTCTCTGCTGTCGTCACTGCTTTTTTTTTTCGGCATCCTTAAAGGGACACTAAAATGAAAAGGCCAAGTGGCTTACTGTAACGGAAAAAGAATCGTTTTGTCGTAAATAAACGCCACAACAGCAGATGGGTTCGCCACGGTGGTACATTGGTTTTGGTGCTTGCTCATTTAAAGAACGCGCTGCAATGCCTGCAACGACGGTTGCCATTTTGAGTGAAGGCCAACATGCTAGAGACCCATGCATTGTACGTTTTCAGTGCACGTTAAAGAAGCTCAGGTGATCAAAATATTCGATGCGTCTCACTACGACGTCCTAATCATATCGTACTCTCTGCAAGTAAAACACCAGCTATTACTATAATGCGACAACAGATACACCCAAAGCGACATCACAGCTGTTGTTTTAGGCAAACATAGATCTATAGTTTCTGGCCAAGCTTCGCTCGAAAGCAGCAGGAGTTCATGGATTTAGAATGCCCGAGTCTTATGACTACAAAGAGCTTCGACTAGAATGCAAGTAAAACTCCAGCTGCTCCCGGTGCGATGAGCAGGATTGATGAAGGGTGACAGATCTTTGGTTGGCACGAAAGGAGTTCCTCCTCTCCGCTAAGAGAGCTGTGAACTTTGGCTGTTAATACAACGATATTTCTAAAACGCCACCAGCAGGGGCGGGTAACACAGAGGGAAGCGGACGACTAGACGGCCGGAGTTTTCAAGTCCAACTAATCTATAGGCGTCCTTCAGTTTTTCAACGATTTCGACTATAAGATGTCAAGCCCTGAAGACAGGAAAAGAAATTAGGGCTTCTAAAAAAATAGTTTAAAGGGAGGCGTAACTGCAGCTATTCAGCGGAATGAACAAGAGTCACAAGAAAAGTGACAGACATCGCAACTTTACAAATAAAATTAAGCTACAGCACTGAGTAACGGAAACAAGCGGAAGAACAGAAAAGCAGATTGGTCAGCGGATTTTTCAACTGGACTTCAGAACTGAGAACGCACGAGGCTGCTGGCACTGACGGGTTCCAAGAGCGTCCGAGAAAAATGGGCTGCACTGAAGTGAAACTTCTGCGAACCCGCTAAAAGAGCAGCGATCTATTGAAATATCAACATGCAAGTCTTTCAAGCTTGAAGCCAGCGGTTCGATAGGAACATCAACACAAGTCTGAAGCGCAGAAAGAAAGGAACTGGGTATCCACTACGCAGTCGTCCAGGCATTGTTAAAGTTCCCACATCTTGGAGATTAAGACCATATGGAACCTGGATTTGATGGACTGCATAGCGGGAGCGTAAAAAGAAAATATGATATCAACTGATTGTGAGTTTAAAGGCGGGCAAATAGAAACCGCTTAGGTTAAGTCAATTGAACGAAATACCCATAAATCCGCGCTTCCTTGCCGGAGACAGGAAAGCGATTCCACTGTGAGTGCTATAAAGTACAAAGGGAAATCACACGTGCAGTCACTAAAGAGATGGTAAGAAATAGCAATTCTTGATAATGGTGGCTCTTTTTCTGGCCTCGAAAATTAGGAAGTTTCACGGCTTTCAATGTGACAACCTCAAAACCTGGAGGGAGGACACAAAAGTTGTTGCTGCTCGTGCTTGCTCCGCTTGAACGGCTGGTCGATTCGGCTCTGCTGTCTTCAATAAACGCCTCACTAGCTGAACGCTAAACGCGTACTTTCAAGTGGTGGAGAGTGCTGGTTCTCTTTTCCATCCTGGAACTCCGTACCCGGACTCTACCTTCACCTTCAGCCATGATCGATGACGTTGCGCAGCAGAATGCTACCCCGCCTCCATCTATCCGCTGTTCCGGTGTCCCAAGAGAGCGCGACCCCGTCCTCTTCAACGGCACTGACGAGCAAGACGTCGAGGACTGGCTCGCTTCGTATGAACGAGTAAGCGTTAACAACAAGTGGGACGATAGAGACAAACTTGGCCGCGTCCAGTTCTACCTGCGAGGAGTAGCAGAGCTCTGGTTTAACAACCACGAGGCTGAGATTTCCAACTGGCCCGCTTTCAAAACCACCTTTGTTGACGTCTTCGGCCGCCCGACAGTTCGCAAGCTCCGCGCAGAACAGCGCTTACGTGATCGCGCCCAACTGTCTGGTGAGTGCTTCACTTCCTATATTGAGGACGTCGTAAGCCTCTGCCGCCGCTTCAATCCTGTAATGTCCGAAGCAGAAAAAGTCAAGCATATAATGAAAGGCATCGAGGACGATGCGTTCCACATGCTAGTGGCCAAAAACCCTCAAACAGTTGCCGACGTCATTCAGCACTGCCAGAGCTATGACGAGTTGCGGAAGCAGCGCATTGCAACTCGACGTCCCACTCCAGACTCGACCGGCACGTCTTCTTTTACCGTCGGTGCCATATCTGCGGATCCTGGTCTATTAACGCAGCAAATACAGCAGTTTATACGCGAGGAAGTGGCACGACAGTTGTCTCTTGCGCCCTTCATTCCAAGCAATACGCATGGGCTCGCCTCTTCCTTGCGACAAACCATCGAAGAGCAAGTATCCGAGGCGCTTCCTCCACCTCATCAGCCGCCCCCTGTATCAGCAACCTTGACCTACGCTGACGTCACGAGGAGGCAGCCATATGCGCTGTCCCACGTCACGGACGCCGCTCATCAGCCAAACGCCATATACGCACCGCGCGCTCCGCCAGCACCGCACGTGCCCCCGTACCGCCGTCCCGCAGTCCCGCCTAGTAATCCTTGGCGCACACCGGACAATAAGCCAATATGCTACTACTGTCGCCAACCCGGCCATGTGGAGCGTTTATGCTACCGGCGTGTCCCCCGTCCACCTACCGTGGACGAAGCCTACAGCTACGTCCGTACCGAGCCACCGCCGCCGATTCCCTCCCATACCACTTCAGACACTTCTTCGTCTGCTCGCCGTACCTTCAACGCACGTCGGTCGCCCTCCCCACGACGACGTTCCATTTCGCCGATGGTCCGTCGTTCACCACCCGTCCAAACGGAAAACTGACCGCCGCAGTTCCGGAGGCAAGAACTGCGCCGCCGTCGACATCTACAAGCCCTCGATCTCTCCCTGCCAACGAAGTAATTGTATTTATTGAAGGATCTAATTAATGTCGCTCTAACGGGTGCTGCGTTTCATCTGGAGAAGCCTATGCCCCGCTGCTCCTTCCCCCTCCCCCAAGCTAAGCCTAAAAGGCACCTAGGAAAGGGCAAAAGCGGGGAAAAGCTTTGGCAAGCAAACGCTCTCTTCCCCATAGCCTCGCGCTATAGTCCAACGCTTGCCCACTGCCACGGGTAGGCGCTGCGGCTGTCATCCGCTCGTAAAGCCGCCTGATTTATGCCTCGCTGTCTGGCGCTGGCCTCTGGATGGGAGAAGGATAGGGAACGGGACAGAAGTAAAAAGCCTTCGTCGGATGGCGAGTCTCGAAGCTCTAACAGCGCTGGGAGAAGTCCACGCCTTCGTAAGCGATCAGGGGGGCTGCTAGCCTTGACCGTCCCCGGCTGGGGGTTTGCCCGCTCTTTGCAAACCCACTTCTAACGCCCAGGCCACAGACCTATATGGTCGTTACGAAGACCACGGAGCGCCCCCTTGCGGGCTAGTCTTCTTTCAAGAGCTCCGCCGCTTCCACGCTCGTCATTTATCCATTGGCGTAGTGCGTTCTTTTTCCTTCTCCTTTATTGCCTTTTTGGCTTGCTCTGGTCCCAGCATGGTACGCTGGGAGCTCTCCCTTTTTAATTTTGTTTTGCTTTTGTAGGACTAGCACTCTGCCCGGCTTGCTCACTGTCATTTCTTTATATTTCTCCTCCTCCCACGCGATTCCATTATTTTTATTTTTCTGCGTGTTTTGATCTCGTGGTAGCCGACGTGGGATGCGGCATAAAGACAATCAGTCGCGATGACTAGATGCAGGCGACACTGCGCGAAGCCGCCTCTGCTTCGACAAGCAGGCAACGCCAGAACATTAAAAAACAAAAACAAAGAAAACCAGAGAAATCAGCCGTGCAATCTGCTGCGCAAACCCCGCGCTTACTGCTTTTTCCTCTGATCAACATCATGTCTCTCTTTTTTTATTTACGTTAATAATGTAATACTGCTTGTTTGTCTTACTCGAAGAAGTCGAGGCCCCAGCACAGGCAACGCAGCCCTTATAAACAGAATAACAGAACGAAAACATGATAACACAGCAGAGAAGCTGTAACTCGTTGGTTGCTCCCTTAGCACGTAGCATCTTTATCGCCTGCGCTTTCTTTCTTCTATTTTCGCCTTCTGTCCCCTAACACACGCCTCTGAGCATCGTTTGTCTCGGCAGCGTCTGCTTCTGGTCGTCTGGCAGGACCGTCTGGCATTGATCCCTCTTCGAAGACCCATTCGCCGCCCCTGCTCCCGCCTCTTTTTATCGCTGCCAGTGTAGCCGGAAACCTGGGGCCTAATGATGCATGAATTATCAACGTGGGTACGTCGACATATAGAGGGAAATGTCTGTGGACAGGCATTTCACTTTGCAGGCATTTCAGTTGTATGGAGGAAAGGAATGCAGTTAACAAAGAGGAATTTTGACCTCCGGAGGTTAGGCGTATATTGAGGTATTGAAGTGGAATGGGTGTTCCTAATCGATCCTGGATCCGGGATAGTTTCGCAGTATCGTTCTGGGAGCTGTCGCCAGCGATAATTTATCATTCACTATATGGATAACTTTAGGTTGTAGTCTGTTGAGAATTATGAATACGAAAGGCTTTTGCGATTCACTGTCTCATTTTTAAGGCGAACGACATGCACGTCTGATGCGAAGGTGACCTTGAAGAAAATGGTGATTGATTGCTCGTTTGTGAGAATCGGGCAGTAACAGTATAAACGTAATAGAAGCAATCGTATTTTTGTCGCGCCGTACGTAAAAAAACGCAGAAGTGTAAATCCGCAGTGCGTAAGAAAAGAACTGTTTAAATTTTTGTTCCAACCAAACAGCTTGGCCAAGGCTCCTTGCTCTAAAGGGATGTATCATGCAGTGTCCTCGCATGCTGAAGCATCGTCAATGTGCAACTAGCCGAAGTGTATCAGCCAGTGATAAAGTATTTTCTCTCCACCCAACTTCTTACGAAGCTTCAGGTAAAAGACGTACGCCACGGTTGAAACGCCCACTCGATAATAATTGGGCACGGTATGTTAACAAAATCAACACATATGGCTATTATATTTCTCGAGGATCTGTAGATTGAAATCTGCAAGAGTTCACGAAATATGGACTGAATGAGGTAGCTAAAGTCGATGTTTACATGCTGACGAAGCACTTTGTGTGTCTTCGTCGTGGTGGCTGTCCACTGCAGCGTTGTGCTGTTCGACACACGTCCAGCTGTCTCGTACGATGAGCTTTAAATCGTTTACTCTTTAGAAGGACTGAACCCTGGGCGAGTTGGTAATCCATGACAGAAACGAACTGCGCGAAATAAATAGGTACAAGGAAGACACACACACAAGCGCAGAGTAGCAACTGAAGATTTATTGAAGAAAAAACACATATATAAAGAACAGGATAGAATCACGTGGACCGATTAGAGATTGGCGGTTAAATAATCTATCTCCAGTTCGTGCAACAGAACCGATGGCCTAGCGACGCACATATTGCCATACTTGTGAATGAAAAACGCCTCAACAACCTCTCGCGCTTTCCTATCTTTATACCGGGACAGCACTTTCGTTTGGCGCAACAACGGGTGACATTTGCAATCTTTACAATGTAAGCATAAATTTCATGAAGGGTGGGCCTTCAATGAAGCCCTCTGATCCATTAAACGATTGTTCAAACACCTCCCGGTTTGGCCGATATAACACTTTCCGCAAGACAAGGGAATGAGGTACACTGCACCCTTTCCACATTCAGCCAAACCGTCCCGGTCTCGGTGGTTAACATCACATACACTCCACTTTTTTAGGGGCGAAGCTCCTTAAAGCGGCACCCGTTCGTCCCTCGTCGTAGTCGTAGTAGTGCGTAACCAGTCTTACGCTTTGACCTCCAAGTTGGTGCCGGTGGGAGATTTCTCCTGTGCGTTGTTGAACAATAAAAAATTCGCAGCGTGCGCGTTAACTAAAAGCCGAATTCGTCTGTCTCTCATTCCCCATTAGCAGCCATTTCGTGCGTCCCCGATGTATGTAGTAGTAGTAGTAGTAGTAGTAGTAGTTAGTAGTAGGTAGCCACCGGCGCGTGCCTGCTGGAGCGCACGCACGCGCCGAGGGCGAGCGCGTGGCACCTGGCGCTCGCCCTCGCCGCGAGCGCCGGGAGCCACGCGCTCCCCGGAAAAACCCATATATATATATATATATATATATATATATATATATATATATATATATATATATTGTAGTATAAATAGGGCGCATGTAGGAGAGCCAGCAAAAGAGGAAGACGAGGACAGTTGTTGCTGCTCGTGCTTGCTCCGCTTGAATGGCTGGTCGATTCGGCTCTGCTGTCTTCAATAAACGCCTCACTAGCTGAACGCTAAACGCGTACTTTCAAGTGGTGGAGAGTGCTGGTTCTCTTTTCCATCCTGGAACTCCGTACCCGGACTCTACCTTCACCTTCAGCCATGATCGATGACGTTGCGCAGCAGAATGCTACCCCGCCTCCATCTATCCGCTGTTCCGGTGTCCCAAGAGAGCGCGACCCCGTCCTCTTCAACGGCACTGACGAGCAAGACGTCGAGGACTGGCTCGCTTCGTATGAACGAGTAAGCGTTAACAACAAGTGGGACGATAGAGACAAACTTGGCCGCGTCCAGTTCTACCTGCGAGGAGTAGCAGAGCTCTGGTTTAACAACCACGAGGCTGAGATTTCCAACTGGCCCGCTTTCAAAACCACCTTTGTTGACGTCTTCGGCCGCCCGACAGTTCGCAAGCTCCGCGCAGAACAGCGCTTACGTGATCGCGCCCAACTGTCTGGTGAGTGCTTCACTTCCTATATTGAGGACGTCGTAAGCCTCTGCCGCCGCTTCAATCCTGTAATGTCCGAAGCAGAAAAAGTCAAGCATATAATGAAAGGCATCGAGGACGATGCGTTCCACATGCTAGTGGCCAAAAACCCTCAAACAGTTGCCGACGTCATTCAGCACTGCCAGAGCTATGACGAGTTGCGGAAGCAGCGCATTGCAACTCGACGTCCCACTCCAGACTCGACCGGCACGTCTTCTTTTACCGTCGGTGCCATATCTGCGGATCCTGGTCTATTAACGCAGCAAATACAGCAGTTTATACGCGAGGAAGTGGCACGACAGTTGTCTCTTGCGCCCTTCATTCCAAGCAATACGCATGGGCTCGCCTCTTCCTTGCGACAAACCATCGAAGAGCAAGTATCCGAGGCGCTTCCTCCACCTCATCAGCCGCACCCTGTATCAGCAACCTTGACCTACGCTGACGTCACGAGGAGGCAGCCATATGCGCTGTCCCACGTCACGGACGCCGCTCATCAGCCAAACGCCATATACGCACCGCGCGCTCCGCCAGCACCGCACGTGCCCCCGTACCGCCGTCCCGCAGTCCCGCCTAGTAATCCTTGGCGCACACCGGACAATAAGCCAATATGCTACTACTGTCGCCAACCCGGCCATGTGGAGCGTTTATGCTACCGGCGTGTCCCCCGTCCACCTACCGTGGACGAAGCCTACAGCTACGTCCGTACCGAGCCACCGCCGCCGATTCCCTCCCATACCACTTCAGACACTTCTTCGTCTGCTCGCCGTACCTTCAACGCACGTCGGTCGCCCTCCCCACGACGACGTTCCATTTCGCCGATGGTCCGTCGTTCACCACCCGTCCAAACGGAAAACTGACCGCCGCAGTTCCGGAGGCAAGAACTGCGCCGCCGTCGACATCTACAAGCCCTCGATCTCTCCCTGCCAACGAAGTAATTGTATTTATTGAAGGTGTTGCCGTGCAAGCATTAGTGGATACTGGAGCCGCTGTGTCTGTGTTAAGTGAAGAAATGTGCCGCAAGTTAAAGAAAATTACGATTCCGCTTTCCGACGTCACCCTGCGAACTGCAACCGCGCATCGCATCAAACCTTCTATGGCGTGCACGGCTCGGCTAATCATTCAGGACGTTTTGTACGTGGTAGAATTCGTCGTCTTGTCACGTTGCTCACACGACGTTATACTAGGTTGGGACTTCCTCGCTACACATCAAGCCGTTGTTGATTGTGCGCGTGCACAGCTAGAATTATCAGCGACCCCCACTGACGTTGGCTCTAGCGATTCCTCTCTTTCTCGTGTGGTCGTCGCGGCAGACACTGACGTCCCGCCTTTGTCTTGTGTTCTTGTGCCGATCTTTTGCGACTACGCTCCCTTCTCTAGCGCCATGTTCGCGCCATCTGAACCATTTACCTCACGCAAGAACTTCCTTCTTCCCTATGCAGTTCTCACGATTGAAAACTCTTGCGGAAACATTTATGTCACGAACCCGCTTTCGTCTCCAGCCACTCTATTCCGTGGTGAATGTATAGGCCGACTTGAGGACATCGATTCTGTTTGCGCCAGCAATGTGCCCGACCACACGGCAAGTCTCGCGGTCGCCAGCATTAATCCCGCTACTCCGTCGGACTCATCCTCCCTGGACGTCTTTCTACCGTCAATTGATTCGGCGTTGTCCAGTGATCAGCGCACGGAACTCTTGAAACTCCTCGACCGCTATCGGAATTATTTCGACCACAATCAAACCACGTTGGGCCGAACATCTAAAATCGTTCACCATATCGACACCGGCACCCACGCGCCCCTGCGCCAGCGTCCATATCGGGTCTCCCACGCTGAACGCCAGGTTATAGACGCCCAGGTGAACGATATGCTTAGTCGCGGCGTTGTACAGCCCTCACACAGCCCTTGGGCCTCTCCGGTCGTACTAGTGAAAAAGAAGGATGGTAGCATCAGATTTTGTGTTGATTATAGGCGTCTTAACAAGATCACACGAAAAGATGTTTACCCCCTCCCAAGAATCGACGACGCGCTCGACTGTTTGCAAGGCGCAGAGTTCTTTTCTTCGTTGGATCTTCGATCGGGCTACTGGCAGGTGCCTATCGATAAAGCTGACCGCCCCAAAACTGCGTTCGTGACTCCTGACGGCTTGTACGAGTTCAACGTGATGCCGTTTGGCCTTTGCAACGCCCCCGCTACGTTCGAGCGTCTTATGGACAACCTACTGCGAGGTCTCAAATGGCACACGTGTCTCTGCTATCTGGACGACGTCGTAGTTTTTTCAAAGGACTTCAACACCCACCTCATGCGCCTCGCAGCCGTCTTGGATTGCCTTACAAATGCTGGGCTCCAGCTCAATTTGAAGAAGTGTCATTTTGCGGCCCGGAGGCTTACCATCTTAGGGCACGTTGTCAGCAAGGACGGTGTTCTGCCCGACCCTGCAAAACTTCGAGCCGTCGCCGAGTTTCCTAAGCCGTCAACACTCAAGGAACTCCGGAGCTTTATAGGACTATGTTCCTATTTTCGCCGGTTCGTCCGTAATTTTGCATCGGTAATGGCGCCTTTGACAAAGCTACTTGCTGACAGCCAAGGCATATCGGCGTGGTCTTCCGCGTGCGATGACGCATTCACAACGCTGCGTCACCTTCTGACGTCACCGCCGATTCTCCGTCACTTCGACCGCGACGCTCCTACTGAAGTCCACACGGATGCCAGTGGAGTTGGCCTTGGCGCTGTTCTTGCTCAACGCAAGTCTGGTTTCGACGAGTATGTCGTCTCCTACGCCAGCCGAGCTCTCACCAGAGCTGAAGAAAATTATTCGGTCACAGAAAAAGAGTGTCTGTCCATCGTTTGGGCAATCACAAAATTTCGACCTTATGTATATGGCCGTCCGTTTGACGTCGTGACTGATCATCACGCCCTGTGCTGGTTAACGTCGCTAAAGGATCCATCTGGCCGCTTAGCCCGTTGGGCATTACGTCTCCAAGACTATGACATCCGTGTCGTCTACAGGTCAGGCCGCAAACATTCCGATGCCGACGCTCTTTCCCGCTCGCCACTTCCCCATGAGTGTCGCGCTGAGTCTGCCTCCAGCTACGATTTGGTGTCGCTTGCATACACTGACATGCCGTCCGAGCAGCGCCAGGACCCTTGGATAGTCTCCCTAATTGAGTACCTATCTCATCCGTCTCCACGTACCGCCACCCGTTCACTGCGGCGCACAGCTCGGCATTTCACCATCCGTGATGGCCTCTTGTATCGCCGCAACTACTTATCTGATGGACGCAAATGGTTGCTGGTAATCCCTCGTCATCTACGTGCCGATATCTGCGCCTCCTTTCACGCGGACCCACAATGTGCCCACGCCGGTGTAGTAAAAACATATGCACGCCTCCGGCTGCGCTACTACTGGCGTGGAATGTACCGCTTTGTTCGGCAGTACGTACGTTCATGCTCCCTGTGCCAACGTCGCAAGAGCCCACCGAACGTAATCACTGGACCACTTCAGCCACTGCCGTGCCCCTCCCGACCTTTTGATCGCATCGGAATTGACTTGTACGGTCCCCTTCCCTACACACCTGACGGCAACCGCTGGGTGATTGTCGCTATTGACCACCTGACGCGCTATGCTGAAACTGCCGCGCTGCCAGAGGCCACAGCACGTGAAGTCGGCTTATTCATCCTTCACAAACTTGTTCTTCGCCACGGCGCGCCTCGTGAGCTACTCAGCGATCGCGGACGTACGTTCCTCTCCGAAGCCGTCGAAGCCCTCTTGCGTGAATGCAACGTTGTCCACCGGACAACTAGCGCATACCATCCACAAACCAACGGAATGACTGAGCGCTTTAACCGTACGCTGGGCGACATGCTCTCCATGTACGTGTCCGCTGACCATACCAATTGGGATCGCCTATTACCATTTGTCACCTATGCCTACAACACCGCCACTCAGTCTACAACAGGCTTCTCTCCCTTCTTTCTTCTTTACGGCCGCGAACCTTCGTCATTTATGGACACTATTCTTCTGTATCGCCCGGACGCGTCAGAATCCACGCCTTTATCTGAAGTCACCACGTATGCCGAGGAATGCCGACAGCTCGCCCGTTCCCTTACCGCTCAAGACCAAGTGCGACAGAAGGACCGCCATGACGAAAACCTGCCTTCTCGGTCATATTCTCCAGGAGCGTTGGTCTGGCTTCGCGTTCCCTCGTCCGCTCCTGGCCTTTCCACGAAGCTACTGCCCAAATATCAAGGCCCTTACCGTGTCCTGCGTCAAGCATCTCCGGTCAACTATATCATTGAGCCTGTCGAACCATCCACAGACCGCCGCCGTCGGGGCCGCGAAACTGTTCATGTCGATCGACTGAAGCCGCACTATGACCCACCAGTTGTACCTGTTCCTTAGGTCGCCAGGATGGCTCCTTTTCATCGGGGGAGTAATTGTAGTATAAATAGGGCGCATGTAGGAGAGCCAGCAAAAGAGGAAGACGAGGACAGTTGTTGCTGCTCGTGCTTGCTCCGCTTGAACGGCTGGTCGATTCGGCTCTGCTGTCTTCAATAAACGCCTCACTAGCTGAACGCTAAACGCGTACTTTCAATATATATATATATATATATATATATATATATATATATAATATATATATATATATATATATATATATATATATATATATTATATATATATATACTGGATCTTGACTTGCAATGAAGTGCCGGTGGGAGATTTCACTTGTGCATTGTGCATAGTTGAACCGTGAGGATTCGTAGCATGCCCGTTAACTAAATTAATCCGGAACTCGGCACGATCTACGATGCACATCCCGAGCTTCTCCCACTCATCATCATTCACTCCGTGGATATGCTGTAATTTTTCTTTACCTTCAGCCTTCCTATCTACCACTCCACATATACGACCCAACTTGTTCCTTGATGAAAAAAACCACCTTAACACCAAATCGGCACTTCATTGCAAGTCAAGATCCAGTGCCTATATATATATAAGGGTGGCCGGTGAACGGTTCTCCAGCGCGAGCAGTCCGGAGCAGTCGGTATTTTTCAATCAAGAAACTCGCTAGAAGACGCTGCCTGCGTCAAGCTTGTCTCTCGCGGGTGAGGGCGCGTTCTCCTTCTTTGCGAGCTGGTAGCGCGTGCATCGAAGTAGTAGCGCGTTCCTAGCAGGTAACGCGCTACTACAACGGACGGACAGACCGAAACCTTAAGGAGCTTCGCCCCTAAAAAAGATAAATAGAAACACCGAGAGAGCACTGCACTACGCCAAAGCGTTCATGTTGGCTTCCAGTCCAGCGAAGAAAACGGCTGCGGAGAAATGAAAACGTGGTGCCGCTGGAGAGGCTGGCGATGCATGAGCTGTCGACGCAGGGTGGCGTAGACCCTCAGGGCAAATCCTGTGGTCACGGCGGTGCAGTGAAGAATGACCTCGCAGGTTGGCCAGGAAGAAGCGTTACACATGAAGGGGGAGGTTACGCTGGAGGAAAAGAGGGTGGGTAGGCGTGTTGGCGGCGGGTGGGGGGGGGGGGGGGGGGGTGAATCCGCGAAAGACCAGATGCTCTTGATGATCACGCCTTAGACCCAGACCCTGGCCCAGATGAATCGCCTGACACAGCCTCCTGTTTTTTTTTTCGTTTTACATGTCTTCTCGCTACTTCTTTTGCCATGGCGTGTGCCTTTGGCCTTACTGTGTAGTATAGAAACTTGGTATACAATCCTGTTCCGCAGAGGAGTGATAGTGGACGCACTTGAGGAGCAATATTTTACGAATGGTAGCGGAGTGGATCTCTGGAGAAGGCAAGTGTGGCAAGGGGGCGGTGGAAAGTTAGGTAGGCGTCGTTTTGGGACGTAAAACCACAGATTATTATTATTATTATTATTATTATTATTATTATTATTATTATTATTCCGCACTCACCAATACTTAATGACGAACGTGCAAATTACGGCAATGCATGCTAGCTTTACATGTCTCTGATTTGTATCAGCATCATCAGATGCCGCTGCCAGCGTTTGCATCGACGTGCATCTACTTCAGTAATCCGCAATGCGTAAATTGCTAGAAGTCAGCACACGAAGAAAATTCACTATTTTCTCCTTCTCACACGCTGAGCTCATACGTCTGCTCCGTAGATACTCGTACCGCCTTCTTAAGGCACACACCTGCTCTCATCTTCTGCCTTGTCCACTTTCATCCAGAGTTTTCCAATCGGCCATGTGATGCACGTTCGAGATCCGCAGTATTCTAGCATCCTTCCTCTGCTCCAATACGCTTTTATTTTTATTTGCTGAGTTTTCGTTGCCCTTAACCTTCTTCTTTCGGTTACGTATGTTTTATATACGTGGCGTTTGGTCTACGACCTCCACTGGCCTCTACCGCATCGCTCCTTTTGACAATAAAGAGGAAAGGAAACACGAGGCATGCTCCCTCCGGCAACCTATCTCTCGCCACCCTTGCCTCGATGATTTGCTGCCTTTTCTCGGCACGGCCGGCGAAGCATACGGAGCCAAGCCGAGCCAATCTAGGACCGTTGCCTATCCGCCCTCTGCGTTTTTGCTTCTGGAAGAGCTCTTTTTCTCGAACCTGTCGTGGGGGCATAACTGCGCCGCGCTGGCCGTGACGCTAGGAAAGAAACTGTCCACTGTAGACCATCTTTGAGCCTGTGTCGTTTTTGCATGTATACATTTATCGTGTTTTATTTTAGGCGAGCTTCTTTTTTTGTTGGTGTTTAATAAACATTTGGGTACCGTACGCTCTCATAAGATATCCCTGGTCCTTTTTTTTTTTTAGGTTCTGCACCTCACTACCGGAATATTTGTTTCTCAGTCCATCATGAAATGCATAAACCTGCGGCCTATAACATTTCAGAAAGCAACGGAATCATGTCGTTTTTCCAAATGAGCAAGCTTTAAAACACACTGCCTCTTTTAATTTTCTCTGATAAGATTTTAGAATATACTGAGCCTGCTACCACATAGACTGCATTAAACGTGCATTACCGATTTTCTTTTTCGCGGAGACAACATCTGTGCGGCAGTTCGGCCGGATGCTTGTGTCAATACCATACAGCAATACTGTAAAATTCTTGGTGCTAAGACAGATACTTCGAGGCATCAATAAACTGCTGGTGCAATGAAAATATGCGAATGTGTATGAGACAGTGTTTTTAAAAGTGCATTTTCTACGGAAATCCCAAAACGAGATTATTTGGCCGGAAAGAATGAAGCGTTGTAAAGATTAGTAGCCATGAAATGTAGCGACTAAGGCTTATTTTCTCGGGCAGGTCATAATAATAGGCCGCTTTTTTCTTTTACACCGAAACCTACGCGGGACGACGGAATTGGGCCAGTACACTACGATTAACTTCCTTGCGCTAGCAGTGGCATACGCGTACCTTTTTTGCGCTACCTTCCGGCGGCACAGAGGAACTGCGACGCGCGTGAGAGTGCGCATGTCTTTCTTTCTTTCTTTCTTTCTTTCTTTCTTTCTTTCTTTCTTTCTTTCTTTCTTTCTTTCTTTCTTTCTTTCTATCTTTCTTTCTTCCTTTTAGTTTCGTTTTCGGAATCTCCGATTTACGCCCGCCGCTCTAGATTGTGTCTCCTTCGATGTCTTGGCCGAAAATGTGCTGATTAGGGGGCTTATCTTTCTGAAACTGCTGCGCAACTCCCAGAAAACCCAAAGAAAAGGGGGTTATGGGAGGAAAACTCCACGTGATCCAAATATAGCGAAGTGAAATAGGGAGAGTAGGCCGAAATAAGTTCCGGTAGGAACGTTGAAAGGACCTCAGAAAAAGAATCTCAGTCTCGAAAGGGGTTACCGAAGGGACAGTAAAGGGTCGGCGGCAGTGTCCCTATCCCTAGATATATTTTTTTCTTGTTTGCGGCGTTATGCTGGCTTCATTAGATTTCGCTTCGCCGTGGCTGTGACGCAGGCATAGGCTCGAACAGCAAGATCTGGACGTAGGCCTAGAGAAGCAAGGAGCTATTGAGAGGGTGAGAGGGAGAGAAACGCATGGGGCACCTTTCGAACTCCCTTCTTCCCGAAAGATCTGCTCGCGCCTTGGCACAGACGGAGTCGGTTCACAAGTTCATTGGTAGGAACTGAATGACGTCCTCCACTTGGTTGGATTGGTAATGCTGCGTTTATTTTCGCTTTTCCTTTTACAGCATGTGGCGTACATTGCGCAAATACAATAGAATGTTCCGGCATAATCGTGCGACTTTAATCACTGCACTATCCCAATTAATAGCTAATGAATAAAGTGTGACGATAATGTACGCTGTCCAACAATGCCAAGAGAAAGACATGCATTGCTTTACCGCGTCTCATTTCATGTATTTTCACTAGAGAGGCGCCTATGAAGACATCAGAAAGTGGAGCCTAGGAAAGCGTAACACGCGTTATTTGCAGTTGCTAATTTAGGTGCACGCATAGTGTGACAAAGTCTTACCGCGTGCGTTATGCGAATGTTGTGTCTTTTTTTTCTGTTTTTTTTTCATGCATATCAAACTATCTCTTCCATTCACTTCAGTCTTTTCTCCCTTTATCCTAATATAGCTATACACTTCAACGAAAAGTTACAAGTAACGTGCCCTCCGGTTTTCTTGGTTTCATTGTCTGTTAGTTTAGTCCGTTACGCGTCTATCGGAAGCCCCGGCCGAACGACCCATTTCCTTCCTTCGAAACAAGTCCCCGCAACTCGCCGCTGTGTTATATGAAAGTAGTGGTACACAACACCAAACCTAAAAACGCACCAATTCCTCAATTATATAGCTGCAAAATTCAGTTAACTAAACGCTATTTCTTTGCACATCAAGCGAACCAGGTAAGGTTGAAACGAACGTGTACATTTAACATAGGCCGACTCACGCAGGGATACACGTAGTAGGAACGTTTACCTTCAAAACGGAGACGCAATCCTATACTCAGTGACCCTTTCGCTCCCCCATTTAACGTCACAAATCTGAAGCTACCGCCCCGCCACGGCGGTCTGGTGGCTGTGGCACTCGGCTGCTGATCCGAAGGTCGGGGGATCGAATCCTGGCCGCGGCGGTTGCATTTCGGTGGAGGCGAAACGTCGAGGCCCGTGTGCTGTGCGATGTCACTGCACGTTAAAGAACCCCAGGTGGCCGCAATTTCAGGAGCCCTCCACTAAGGCGTCTCTCATAATCGTATCTGGCTTTTGGGACGTAAAATCCCATAAATCAATCAGTCTGTCGCTATCCTGAGAACTTTCCACACGCAGGATCCAGTGGACAACGAGAGGTGTCTTGGGCTCCGAGAACCTGTAACAGCACATAGCTTAAAGAGAGAGAGAGGGAAATGACCCTGCACTGCGGGAAGGGAAAGGAAACTAACCCAGGAATGACACATGAGCTTAAAAGACACGCCTTTCCTTCGATATTTTTTTACCCTACCTAGTTTTCTTGAATGTATTACATCACTATGGAATCGATGAACAGATCGCTAAAAGCGATGTAAAACAGGGAATGTCGCAGAAGCCAACGTTTCGACGAGTGGACTTGTCCCCTGACCAAGACAAATCCACTTGGCGAAACGTTGGCTCCTGCCACATTCCCTGTTCTACATAGTTTTTATCGATCTGTTCATCGATTCAAGCCTCCATCTTCCCCTGAGCTTCTCTTCTAGTTTGGATAACTGTGGAGTGCAATAGCTGCTGATCCACAGGATTAGTCAGGCTGAGATCGATCCACTTTCTCAAATTCGATTTCGCAGGCAAGACGTGGACGATGCTGGGCAGCGGATCGAGCCAGGAGCTGGGCGCCATCCCGTGTGCGGTGTCATGGCTGTTCCGTCTCATCGACGAACACAAGCAGCGCACGGGAGCTCGCTTCTCTGTACGCGTCTCGGCCGTGCAGGTGGCTGGCCGCTCTGAACACCTCCGAGACCTGCTCGCCGAACAGGCTAACGGTAAGTCTATGCTCCATGTGTCGCGAGTATCCACCACAGCCTTGGATGAGTGGGTGGTTGTTAGGATCCATTGCCTTTGAATCGGGGCGACGGCTAATGGCACGAAAGCTCTTTTTTTTAGAACGTCTTTATTTCTGCATTCAATAGGTTAAACCTTGCGGCAGAAAACTGGCGCTCTATGGTGGTTGGGGAAGGGGACGAGGGTTCTCATCTTCGTCCAGGTGGAGTGGTCCCGAGGTCAGCTCATAAAAATAGCGGCCCAGTCTTTCCTTTTCCTTGAAAAAGTCCAGGAAAGCTCGCCAAAGCCGAAGTGCTTCCTTTAGCCCGATGTGTGATGGTAGATCGGTCCACACCTGCAGGGTACCAGGTCGCAGGCCACCCAGGGAAAGCTCTTTATTAGTGTTCTCTGTGATCCTCTGCTTATACTCTACAGCAAGCTGTCGACTCTGACCTTCCACAATTTATTTCAATCTCCCAGCTTTCTTTTTGATTGCCTCTGCGGAAGATCAATTTATATTTCCAAGTGTGTATCTAAGTCTTCGGATAATCATATTTCTTCATTGGTTATTCGGTGGAAACGGTTTACATTCAAGTAGGCTATGCGTGATTTCTACACCATTCCCACCTACTGAGCACCACTCGTTACCATTACAAAATTTCTTTCTCTAGCTTCGCGCTCTCAGACAGTCTGATGGGGTCTCGAAGAGCCGAAAGTTAATAACGCTAGAACTGTCATAAAAACGTTTCTTTCAAGCACTATGGATGGATGGATATTAGGAGCGTCCCCTTTATAACGGGGCGGTAGCCGGGCCACCAAGGTCTAGCTTTATTTCTTTTTCCTCTACAAACCTTTCTTTCCCCGAACCACACATATTTTATATACACGCGTTGAAGAGCGCCCCCCCAGTGGCGGTTTCTGCTGGTGTCACGCCTCCATCGTGGTCTCTGTGATTGCGCACTGGTACTGTTTTCCATTGTGGACGGTCATGAATGGAAGGCCTTGATGGTGAACAACACGTGACAGGCAAATTAATATATCGCCGTTCGTACACAGCTTGGCCTTTACTTTTCTCCTCCGGTTCGTTGAATAGATGTACGTCGTGGAGTGGCACGCGGTCGCAGACGCACAGCTGAAGCTAATGTGAAAACTGCTGTGAATGCTCAACGTTCGCGCCTGCAGCATATTGTAGTGCGCTGAACCAGGCCGGAAACTTGCGCACGTTCGGCATTCGCACAGTTTTCCAACATGCGGCTCTGGCTAGCCTGCTTTCCTAGAAGCACGCTGTTGTCATCGAACAGCTCGAATCTGGACAATCGCGTAAGGTGAAAGCGAGCGCTCGAAAACTGAACGAGCACAGTAGTGCACATGCAGAGCTCGCTGGGCGGAGCATGATGGCGCGTTAATGTTTTGGCTTCGTCTTTTTAGCAGTTGTCCGATGCTACCAAGCCCGCACGCGTGCCTCTTCTCCTCTTGCGTTCTGTAACCTCATTATGGATGGGTCCTTTATAACGTGGCGGTAGCTCGTGGGCCACCAAGCTCTACCTTTATTCCTTCCTCTACGGACGCTTGTTTCCTCGAATCATACACGTATTCCCAACAAAATTTTGCTCTCTGCACCTACGTAATTTACACAACTGCACCTACCTACAACTCAGAACACCTGCACCTACCTACTGACACACACTGCACGCTTACACCTACGTACCTAAACACACTACACCCTTACGCCTACCTAGAACTTGGCATGCCTACACCTGCGCACTTACACAGACTACACACCTACACCTACCTACAACTTAGCACGCCCGCACCGCCCCGCCACGGTGTTGTAGTGGTTATGGTACTCGGCTGCTGATCCGAAGGTCGCGGGATCGAGTCCAGGCCGCGGCGGCTGCATTTCGATGGAGGCGAAATTTTGAGGTCCGTGTGCTGTGCGATGTCAGTGCACGTTAAAGAACCCCAGGTGGTCGAAATTTCCAGACCCATCCACTACGGCATCTGTCATAATCATAGCTGGTTTTGGGACGTAAAACGCCAGAAATTGAGCACGTCTGCGCTACCTCGCGGTGCAGACGGGTTCGACATTGTCGCATCGTGACGATATTTTCCACGCTGTGACGGAATACGCAACGTAGGCTCACCGCAGCCAGTATCATTAATAAATCATAATAGGGGTCGGTCGTTTTAAGCGGAAAGTTGATAGGCAAGAAAAAATTGGTAAAATAATACTGAATTACCGTTTCTTTCTAGCGCGAGTTTCCGGCAGGGCTGATACCTACAATGCGAAGACTTATTTATTTCCTCAAAATGCGGCGCCAGGTGATGCCAGCTTACAAAAAAACTTGTTTCAGAGTAGCCAAATATAAATAAAGCACTAAGTTGAAGGTACGACCTCCTGAGCTCGGAGCACGTTTCTATATATTTTTATTGTTCTCTGGCTTGGTTAAAGAGTTATATGCCCTCAATTTCCTTTCAGACAGAGTCATAAAAAAAGGAAAGAGAAGAAAAGATCGAGGCACAGTGCGACGTCAACGGCTTGGTCTGCACACAGCTACACAGCAATCATCTTATTTCGAAACTCGTCCGCACCAGTATTTTTTGCGCGATTTCGACATTCTGCAGTTTGCGACGGCCAAGGTAGTCTACAGGAGCACTAGTCCATGAGTAGCCTGCAATCACCGAGGCAGTATTGTTATGTGCCGCGTTTCACGTTTCTCAACGACATCATTTGCCTGCCTTTTTTTATTTATTGTTATTTTATTTTGAAATAGTGGAGTACTGTATATTACTACCAATTTCCAACGTAAGCACTTTGAAGGAAGCAGGGGTCAGTTCTTATCTAAGTATCACGGCCAACCGGCGTCAGCTCGATTCTGGCGTCAGTGTCCACGCTGGCAGTAAGGACTTGGTACTTCCCAAAATGATGATTGCCCCCCGCGAACTGGCAGTTATACGTTCGTACTGCAATATAGGCTTTTCTTCCCTCGTGACGGCGGGTCTCCGACAAGCAATCGCGCTGCCGTATTCGATGCATTGTTACGTGTCTAGAACTGATTTGGTAATACGAACAGTGGTTTTTTTTTAAGAATGTAGTTTTCTTTTTGCCATTCACCATCAACCTAGTAATTTTTCGGTAATCGTTTGCTCATGCACTTCGTCTCGACAGTGCCATATTCAGAAAGGTTGCTGTCCTGCTGGCCTTAGTTTTATGAAGGCTGCAAATACCGAGAGAATTTGTCGAGCAAGAAGAGCGGTTCAGATCTGCTTGGCCTGTGATATGCATACTCTGCGAACCCCTATGTGTCTACATGCATTTGGCCTTCATCTACCTACACCTTGCGGATATACAGAAAGAAAAGGAAAGCTGTGACCGAAACATAAACTATCACGGTGCATTGCTCACTCCCGAAAGCATACGAGTTTATGGGCGTGTGTAGGTACTGACTTTCGATTTATTGTGCTGTAGATAGGTCTATGTTGTGCGTATGATTATTTAGATAAGTGAGCAAGTCGACAATGACAGTATTAAAGACATTCATAAAACGTAGCGCCTCCAATACTGCAACTGTCTAAAGCTTTCACAAAGATTTCTATGCTCATCGTTGACGTTGCGCGAGAATACACCAGGCGAAGAAATGGGACAAAGAGCAGCGCATTATGAACTTACTTGCCCAATGTTCTTTATTACTTGATGTCCAGCTCTTTAATTACATGCTTGAAGGGATGTTGGTGGAGTGAACGCAGTTACTTCAACATTTACAGGGACTGTCCTGAAAGTACGAAAGCTGAGCAGAGAAAACTTACCTTATCTGAAAGGAAAAGTCAGCGTATTTGATATTTTTCAAAATGAGCGCCTATAATATTAACGCAGCAATCCCAGTATTCTGAACATACTTGAAGCCCTTAACCAAGACCGCAAGGGGCATTTCCGCTGCGCCCCTTTTAACACCTTACAGATTAGAATAGGGGCTTGACCAAGTCTCTCAGGGATCCATATTTGCACACGTGTGCCCGACATGATGTTAAGAACACAGACGTCCACTTAACTCTCAAGTCCCTGTTCCTAGCATCTCGGAGCGCACTCTTTTCGACCCACCGTGGTACCTTAACGGCTAGGCTGTTTGGCTTGCGAAGGTCGAGCTCGAATCGCGCCACGGTGGGGCGCATTTCAATGGGAGGAATGTATGAAACACCAATGTAGCCGGGATTCAATCTTGCGACCTTCGGATCAGCAGCCGAGTGGCATAGCCACTAGACCACCGTGGCGCGGCGGTTTACGTCTTATACATTGTCGCATCAGTGTCCTTTGAGAATAGCCTTTTGTTCTCGGAAACGTAAAAACAGCGCGAGGGTGGTCTTTGTTGAGCGGCGGTAACGGAAGTGCCGCAGTTTGCCTAATCACAAATTCGCGGGCAGGGATTCACGTACGCGACAGAGCAGTGTCGTGGCGTAAAAAAAAAAAGGCTCACCTTGTCATCAGCTCTCGACGGACGGACGACACGCGTTAGCTTAGTCTCCAGAGCATTCTCACATTGAAACTTACAATCCCCATTGTTCCAGAGAGAAGAACATCTTTATAGACGATACCCCTGCAGTCACTTAAAACGATGAATATGGACACAGAATTTCACTGAGAATTTTTAACATCAACCCCTTATTGGAACAGGGAGATTCGCCCGCAGTGGTGCTTTTGCTTATTTGTCTACTGACCGCGATCCTGATTTATCTTCTAATTAACCTCCCAGCCTTTTGCACAACATCTCTCTCTCTCTCTCGCTCTTTTTCTCTCTCTTGATTGTACTGAAAGGTCCACATTTAACCTCTAGTGATGATAATCTGTGTCAAGGCGTAGTCATCACGTAATGTTTGTATCGTAGAAGAAGAGGTTCAGCACCTAAGGGAATGAGACATTCCGGTCTCGATCATTCGGAACATTGTTCAATTTCTCGGCACAACTTCGGCGCTCACGTTTGAGCATTTTGCAAATTTGACAAGCGGAAACGGTGTTTCTGCAGCATTTACAACAAACAAATGTTTGTGAACGTTACTGCAGTAATACGGATGCATAAGTGCCGACCCGTGTGTAAGTGAAGCACAAAAACGACAGTTTCTTGTACGCGCGGAGTCCGCATAGTTTGTCGCCCTTAACGTCTTCTCTGCCGTACGTGACGTATTTATGGTACTTGAACACTCGCGATCTTCGCATTGCATCACTGCCGTTTCTCTCGATCATGTCGAAATTCCTTGTGGGAGGCTGCCTCAGTTTAACGAAAAAAAAATTTTTTTTCACCTTGTCTTGGTGTTACTATACATTCACTTGATTCACGCCGTAACGCAGTGAGAGAGCATAGGTACATGCTCAAATATGTAGTGCACTTGATATGTTCGAAATCAACTGTATTCGTCATGGTGTGAACCTGAAGGTCCCACATTCCACCGCCAGCAGTATTCCAGTCAAGCGCACGTCAGCGCAATGCCACGATATCTTAGTTTAAGTATAGGTCCTGTGCCTTAGACAGCACTTTATTTAACCTCTATGAGCAACTCGTTCGTACACTCTTAGCTCGGTAACATTCAGTTTATTTTATAGGCACACAAAAATGTGTAAATATGCTCGTTTACTAAATGTTAAATCATATTAGCCTTTAGTAAAGGAGCATATTTTCACATTTTTGTGTACCTATAGAATAAACTAATCGTTACCGTGCTAAGAGTGTATGTATATATGCTTCACGGGTCAACAAAAATAACTGGCGGGCTTCGTAACCCCGCGTTTTTCTTATGGCGTCTGGCAAGCTCACGCGCTTAAAATGAGGCATTATTGCAGCTAATGACACCCCATAAGAGCAACGGATCAAGTATACATAGCTCGAATTCAGTCTCTCTATTGCAACATTATGAATCGTGCAAATAGAAAAATTTTCCTACAACGTGCAAGTTTAGACATAATTCGTGACGTAGAAGGGCGCAATCAGTCAACTGTTCACACGTAAAGCCTCACACGTTCGGCGCGTTCTCCTTATTTGGAAATGAGACCACAAAGTCTCTCTGCACTTTATTGATCACGTGGGGAACGAGAGACGTGCGATTTCTTGAAGACTTTTGATTTACAGAGATTGTGCGCTGCACAGGATCGAAGCAGAAGTTTACGGAAGATGTCCAAATGATTTGTACGGGCGTTCCGTGAATATTTGCTGGACCGCTCGAAATTACCTTCGTGGAGCGGGCATCATGAGTAATTATATCAAGTGATTTTACGCGAGAAGTAGTTGAACTTTAGTACGTTTACAGTTTATACGCTTTCCGCAAACTATTTGGAAAGGAATACGCGTGAAATCTCTTACACGTCAAACAATATATATATTCACAACTCGGACTCCATTTTAGAGGTCCGGTTTGTGCAATGCTGCGCCGTCGTTTTGTTGCAACACTAAATACTGCAGCCGTAGTAATGTTTCTGTTTCATAAGCCAATTTACCGCAGCCGTCGCGTCGCGAGATACGTTGTACGCTGGTTATATTTCAAAGGTTATATTTCGACATCACTGCTGCAACTTTAAGCGCATGGTGACAGAACGGCACGACCGGGCGAAGTTTAAGAAAATGGGGAGACGGTCGAACAATAGATTTAGAGAGAAGAAAACAATCTATAATGTTTCGAGGTTAAAGAAAGGAGTAATGGCTCCTCCAAAATGGTCATCAATGGCCGTTACACAACTCCAACATTGTCGTACGTCTTGAGAGGTTTGCGAAATAACCCTTTCCCTTTGAGTCACGGCACCCAATGTTCGCCTACTTTCTTTTATCACCTCTATCTACCTCTCTCTTTCATTCCTCAATTTCTCTCAATTTAATTTTATTTCTTTCTTAATTAAATTCCTTGTGTACGTGTTGCTCTTCACTTCATTGATTCTTTTAAATTTGTTCCCTTCCTTGTTTCGTTTCATTCTTTCCATAATTGTTTCTTCCAGTCTTTACCTCAATTCGTTGGTCCTGGCTTCTTTCCTTTTACTTTTTTTTCACGTCGCACTGAAACTCCCACAAGCAGTGCGCTCGGAAGAAATGTGCGCTGAGCTAGCAATCGTGTTCAGTCATCCATGATTGCCTTTGTTATAAACGCCACGGTTTATCGCGCACTCTGAGAGGCCGAATCGTTTTTATAGCCACCCTATAGCCAGATCACTTTTTTTTCTCGAGCCGCTGTGTTTGCAGCAAGCCGAAACCGTAGCCAGATAGCCAATCACAACAGCCGATTTGGCGGAGTCTAGCTGTCCTGGGTGTTCTATAGCTGTGTCATAATCTAAATCGCTTCGTGCACCCACGTGGTTTCGCAAGTTACGCGCTGCGATAGGCCTCGACGCCTTGTGAAACGATGTGCGTGAGCGCGCTACTGCGCAACCGCTTCAAGCTGTTTACTACATGTCCCTGAAGAAAAGCTTAGCTATCAGTTACTTTGTATTAAAGGGGGTCTTACAGTTCGCGACAAGAGGTGTGCAAAAAGGAAAACAAAGAGGCAAGGAAATAAGCCAGTAAAAGAACAAATGCCCAGACATTTTACTATGAAATATGAAATCGCGCTGGCGTTTTGTCTGGAATATGATTGCAAAACTTTCAATGAGGATTGTGTATATCGTTCAGAGTACTGGCTTCCGCGCCAATCGAGAGTTCGCGGCAGTTTTCCAGTTGAGAATATTGCGGACCAATTTCGTACGTGTAATGGTTTAAAGCGATTTCATTCTTTCTTGTGCCCTACTATTTCATTATCCTCTCGCGTTATTGTGATATTCGACACGAGCTCTGCTGGCGACCCGATTCGCTAGAGTTTCTCGTTACATTGTTGCTGTGTAAGTCAATTTCTTTTATCGTTTTAGCGATCGATGACGACATATTTGCGTGCACGCTTGATGTCCTTTTGTAATCTGCAAATCGCTTTCTCGGCTGGCGTTTCTAAACGCCTAATTAATAGCGCGTAATTTAGAGCTGTACAACCTGCGGGGTACATTTCGACCGCTTTCGTAAGCGCGCTCCACTCCTAGCCGGCGTTTCACAATGTGCACAACATGCCCCCGAAAACCTCCCTATTGCAAAATCGTGTTTTCGGCGAAGGGGCGTAATTGATTTACCGATAGCGTGGGTGAACCGCTCGTATTGGGCTGCAACCTGTGTTGTAGTTAATGGACTAGCCATAATACATACATACATACATACATACATACATACATACATACATACATACATACATACATACATACATACATACATACATACATACATACATACATACATACATACATACATACATACATGCATACATACATACATACATACATACATACATACATACATACATACATACATACATACATACATACATACATACATACATACTCACTCCTGAAGGAGTTGCACGGCCGGTTGCGAAGGTCACCTGTAGGAATTCGTGCGACGATATTACAGGGCTCTATGGAAACATTTCTAAACGCACACTACAAGAAACCGGCTTGGAAGGGAGGGATAAAGAACAATACAGAATCGAACATGCTTGAAGTGCAAAAGGAGACGCATACGCGAAGTCACAGCTTCTTTCCCGCCAAGATTTCCCAACAAAGGAGGATACAACAACAGGAACTGACAGACAATCCGAGATGGGGTTAAAACACGGAAATATGCTGTGTGTACCAGAAATATGTTCAACCCGCATTCAAAGCTGGCCGACCTGGTACTGGTTCATATTTTCGAAATTGTTGTGCTGCAGACGGGACACAACAAAGAACGAAAAGGACGGACAAGTGCAGGTCTTTCGAGAAGATGAACCATGTACCAGCTCGCCCAGCATTCAACGCTGGTAAAGAGGAAATGAGCGGTATGATGTAGGCGCGAGAACGAAGAATGGTAAAATTCAATGCCTGTTTAGCAGCGAATGCGCGGGAAATGCTCTATGTTACTCCCGATTGCCTCGATACCAAATACTTGACAACATTAGCGAACACTCATGGTCATCATTAAGTATCTAAGACCACATTAGCTAGTGCTGGCATGATGCGAGTTAAGCGTGTAGTCTTAACGCGAAGTGCTCACGTTTGTTTGTTTGTTTGTTTTTGTTTGTTGATGGCAGTCTCATTGCGGATTAATAAATAAACAAACGCGTCTCCCCACACGGGATGCACAAAATGTCTCGCTGGTGCGTGTAGTAACAAGTAAAATCAGTTCAGAGAGGATGGTTCTCGAGTAGCGTACGCCGTGCGTCGACTGTCAACCTTTCGCCGAAGCAGCAAAAAGTTCTTGCGACACTGTCCTCAGCGAGCAGTTCATTTCCCGATCGAGATCGGTACGTTTGGTAGGCGCATGAATAAGCCTCAGGGGTGGTGACGTAGAGAGGCGCAAGGAAAAATTAAAGGGTGAGCCTGTGTACCCCGGGCCAGGAAAATAAAAAAAAACAAGAAAGAGAATGAGGATAACGCTAGATTTCGCGAGGGAAATGGTCCCCAATTGTTCCCTGCGGGGATGCCTGGAAGAGAAAGGATGCAGAGTCCCCTTCTTTGTCAACTTCTAGTCGAGCATTGCCTTCTCTCTACTATTCCGTACTTTTCTTTTCCTCTCTCTTCAGGAATTCCTTCTTTCTCTCTTTCTCCTGCTTTCTCATCGTAATACAACCATCTTTCCTATTTTTCCGTCCTTACGCCTTAAACGCCTATCTTTTGCGTTACGGTCCCTCGCCTTGCTTCCCTGTTCCCGTTCCTTGTTTTGCTGTCCGAGCTGCGCTCGAACAAGCCTTTTATTAGCTTCTGGGGAAAGAGGAGGAAGGCAGAAAAGCGCAGAGGTCCTTGACCTCCCTATCTGCAGAGGCTCCTGGTCCTTTTTTTGTTTTTATAATTGCATTGTTCTTCTGCGCAGTCATCGCGTTTTCGACGGACGCGCGTCGTTGTCCGAACGCCGGCAAACACGTTTCAGCTGACGCGGTCATCGCTTAACGATATCGTGTATTAACGATAATTGCCGCGATTTCACGTGCCAAAGCCAAAATAACATTATGAGGCGCACCTCAACGGAGGGCGCCGAAAGTTTCTGGGGTGCTTTAGCGAGCACTGGAAACTCACACTGCGAGGGCTTGTGGGATTTTCGCCCCCATCGGGTATGCGACCGCCGCGGCCGAGATAGAATCTGCGCGTCTTTCTGGTCGGCAGTCGAGCACCCGAATCACTATAGACCACCGCGACGGACCGGTATCGAGTGTTAGGGCTGATCCGACGAGATAAAAAAGAGACATTGCTAAGTAGGCTGATTGCAGCGTGTTCTTCCTAGCCAGAGCAACAAGTGAGAGGGAGAGTGTGTTATAAAAACAAAGCAGTCTCCGGACATGTGATATCTGAGTAAACAGGTAAGTTGGGACAAGGGTGTCAAGTTTACTACCGCTATCATGTTGCATTATCACTATCTTGCAGCAGTGGCCTGAGGGCAGGGGTGTGGGGTAGAGGGCAAGCGCTGGTCAGCTTTCCCTTTCTGTGGAACTTGAGACCTTTCTTTCTTTCTTTCTTTCTTTCTTTCTTTCTTTCTTTCTTTCTTTCTTTCTTTCTTTCTTTCTTTCTTTCTTGTTCTCCTTTGCATAACCCCTATCATGAAGCAGTGTGAGTAGTGAGCCAAGGGCAAGAGTGGGTTTGTTTTCCTTTGCGCGCGACAACTCCTCTGTTAACTGCTAACGACACTATGTACGATTTCACCTCGGCCCTAAACAGCTCAACTGTTTAGGGCCGAGGTAAACTGTTCAGAGAATAAAACTAAATAGAATTAAATTGAATTAGTAGGCTGTCGCTTGCTACATTGCGCAGGGGTTCGAAAGAAGGCAGGAGAAAACAGAGACGGAAAATGATAACAAGGGCGGAAAGAAGTCAATAATCCGAAGAAATACAACGTAGCATGGTGCCTCACTTGGGGGCTCGTTCGAGCTGGCCGTGTTAAGAGATTGCTTGATCACGTTGGCCAGAGATGTTCTGACATGCTGATGCCTCAGAGCAGCCGGTTGCAAATGCTGGCGTTTGTTCGAAAGTCGCCCATTATGAAGTGGTTGCTCTGAAACTTCGTTAATCAGGGAGATTTGCGACCGGTTGGCCAAGCGATGTTGGTCCAGAGTCACTGCGTAATCAAGGGAAATGAATTGGAAGATGCGCTGGCGAAAGCCGCTCATGATACTTCAGAAACTCGTCTCATTCCCACATCTCAGTCCAATATACGCCGCATCTTACGAGGACAAAAACGGGAATTGTGCTTGCTCAACTGGTTCATAGAGGGAACAAAACAATCCATTTTGTACGCAGTCGACCCTAATCTTGAGTATCAACTACACCATGATCTTCTGCGATGCATCGACAGCCTCATTAATTGTCTCCGGCTTGGAACTGCTTGCACAAATCACTTTAAATCACTTTTTATTCAAAATTCAACGGGTTTCATCTTCAACATGTTCATGCGGTCACGACGACGATGATATCTATCACCTTTTGAATACACGCCCCAAGTACACCACACAGAGACAACGACTGGAACAAGAGCTACGTTTATTAGATCCAGGTCGAACGTTTTCGCTTGCAAAAATGTTAGCTCCATGGCCACCAAAGATACACCACAACGTCTTAAAAGCCCTTCAGCGCGTCTTTAAAAAAACAGAAATCTGTGGCAATTACTGACTGGACTGTGTTTACAATGTTGGTTTGTGTGAGACGCGAGCGAACGCCTTTAAATCTGCAGGTTATATTTATCATTTTTATTTATCTTTATTTCCATGATGTTACAGCACTTAAGCGAAAAGAGGTCGCCGTCGCCAATAACGGCGGAAACAACTCCTTTCATTTATATTTACATGAATAAAAGCAAAGGGCTCCCTAGAAGCCGTAGTCATACAAATTGCGAGCTCGCTAGCCTAACGACTCCCTGCTTTCCGTCGTTCACTTGAGTGTGTTTAATAGGATAACTGATATTTTAATATTTCATTAATTCAACATACGCGAATCTTGTCATTGAGTGTTTAATTAATTATTTGCTTGTGCTGTTCTGTGCTACGCTGGCACCGCTGGCACACGGGGTTCCGGCGTCGTCCCCTGTGATATGCACAATAATTTATGGGTACCAACGAGAACTCATATATACTTAAATAACAAGTAAATGTGCATGTCCAGTGATTAATAATGCACTGATCGGTAGATTGATTGACTGAGGGATTGACTGCTTGACTGAACAGTCGATTAAATGATTGATTTGTTCGAGGATTAATTACCTTGTTTGTTCGTGCAACGCAGGCACCGAGGGTTCCGGCACAGCCCCAGGACTGTACCTGAGAGATGACCCCATCCTAGGCACCAAGCTCATGAACTACAGCGAGCTACGCGCGCCCACAGCCGAGAAGGCAGCCTTCCTATTGGATGCTGCCGTGGCTGCAGCGGCAGCAGCCAATCAGAGTGAGCCTTTGTCCACTAACACCTTAGGTACATCTCTATTACACTATAACTTAATGTTGCGTTAACTGGACTAGTCTTCCGTTGAATGTTGCACAGTGCGGTGTTACGCGCTAGTCAATGCGTGAGAACCCGGAACGCGTGCTTACAAAATTTACTTAAAATGATTATTTTCGTTGTTCCTAGATATGCTACATTGTTATTCACTAACACTTTTTAAGCGTTTTATTTTCCAATGTTCGTGTATGTTAATGCTCTTTATTGGTCCTTGTCGTGGTATTTGGAATACTGGAAGTGAAAAACATGAATACATACAATATGAATACAATATGAATTACTACGCCACGACGTACCACATTATCAGATTGCTGTTTACCGCAAGAGTTCTCAGTTTAATGTAATTAGTTTGCGAAGTAACCGCGGTAACGACGGCCTCCTTTCCACTGATGGCTTTTTCTTTTCCTTTTCAAATGGATAACGCTTTAATTGTACCGTTAAAAATCTGGCGTTGGAAAAAACGTACTGTCCAACTACAACGTTAGTAACGGGTTCTCTTTCCGCTCAACACAATTTTCGAAGGGTAAAAAATGGGATGCAACGCAGGAGACACGCTATATGTAACACGGTGCATTTTATCATAACTGAGTAGATCACGGCAACTTGATGCATGTTAGCCTTATTTTTATTTTTATGTTTTGCCAGAAAGTTATTAACTTGAAACGCCACGCAAAGTGCCATGTCGTTCTCTTCTAAGTAAGACATTCTCTTCTAAGTAAGACATTCGCGAAATGCTGAAAGTATGTTTTTCGTGTCAATTAGCGCGTTCTGCTGAACATAACCGATCACCGTATAGGGGCAGCATTGAGTCGAAGCTAGGCTCGCAGAGTCCCAGGTAAGGAGGGAGGAACCTCCATTTACTTACTGACCCCTGCTTTAGTTCTTCTTCCAAACTAACATCTGTCACGGTGCGCGGCAAAATTATGATGAGTGAGGAAGCGCGCTAGTGGAATGCAATGTACGCCTAGGTTTTGATTCGTAAACTCAGCGCCATAGCCACTGAACTTATATAAGTCAACTTGCTCAGACTCACTGGAACTTCTTACCTATGTTTAACGTCAACTGCCACTTGGTAACTCTTCCGGTTTGAGACTGAAACCGAGCACGAATCTGAGCTTGAGTGAGCCTTGGTTCAACACCGTATTGATGAACTTCAATGAGCCCTAGGAAAAATAAGCAATCTGCATGTCAGAGTGACGTATGTTTATTTTTCTGACCTATACTCACGCCAGTTTCGGTTGGTGTCTTTTCGTGCTGCGTCATTCAGGGTCCGAATCCGAGAGCCGGAACCGTCACTTCCTGTTCACTCTGCACGTCTACCAGTACCGGGTGGACAAGAGCGGCCGGGGAGGAGGTAAGTGCTGCCAGAATTCAACTTCGGTTTTATTTTTTTTCTTCTTGTTAACAGCGGCACCAAAGTTCGACGAAACAAGGACGAACACACAGTGATGTGCACAACCCTTTCTTCTTTTTGTCAGCCATGCCTCTTGCAAGCTTGTCAAAGGCCAGCTAGGCAAACAGGTGACAAAAAATAAGTAGGCTCAAGCCATGGAGGGAAATTACTGCCCCCTTACGCAACCTGACCAGACGAGCTTTCGTTCAGAGCACTTGGCTAAATAGCGTCCTCGTCTGTTTCACTGATTAAACGATATGAGTTCAGGCCAAATTCCCAAGATTTCCTTAAAAACGCGTCCTTAGCGCCGTTCCCCTTTTTTCATAGTGGCCGGAGGACGCAGCCGCTTGCATCTGTTCGACCTGGGCAGCTGCGAGAGGGGAACCAAGGCCGGTGGTCCACTCAGCCTTTCCGCCCTGGGAAACGTCATCCTGGCACTGTTCAACGCACAGAAGAGGCTACCTTTCCGGTGAGTCCTGCTACGTCGACCACCTGTCGTCTCACTGTGCCACGTTAGTTCACCGAAATCCCCCGCGGTGAATTATATTCCATGCTGGGAAAGTCGTCATGCGTAGCTCATTCATAAGCTATAAAGAAAATCCGTGTGCGGTTCTCTCACAGCTATTGAGTTTGCGAACGGTGTTTTTTTTTTTTTTGCCTGCCTATATACTGTCACATTTTAATGTAACCAGTCCTGCACGGACCGTGAAGGGCCTATGCAGAGTTTTTTCAATACAAAAAGCACTTTCCGTCTTGCTCGGGTGATGTGGCTACAATCAAGGTCTTCCTGGGCTTCTCCTGCAGAGATCATTGTCGAAAAGCGCCGCCTTCATTTTGCTTATTGATAAATGAATGATTGACTCGCCCCCCCCCCCCCCCGTTTTTTTTTTTTTTTTTGGTAAATGCACCACTGCTCCTCCTACGTCGATGCGGAACTCTTCGGTATAATTTTTTCTCGAGGTCGAGTTGTGTTTCGCTTGGCTCTTGAAAGAAGAGCTCTGTTGAAACGCACACACGGTAAGCGAAGGAGAGACAAAGATGAAGAGGAAAGGCAGGGAGGTTATCTAGATATTAGTCACCAGTTTGCTGCTCCGCACTGCGGTAAAGGTAGAGAGGGGTCAGAGAGATGACAGGGATGGGCGGGGGGGGGGGGCGGGGGTGGAGCAGGGGGTGTACGGAAAGCGAAGATCGAAGGACAGGCGGTAATTTCCGACAGTGAAATTATTGCTGGTTAACAAATATCAGCGCGGAAAGATAAGCCTAAATGGAGAGAAAACAATATTTATAAAAGGTATACAAGGGGAGGCAGCTCCAAACAAGACGACAGAGCAACAACAAGAGCGCTACTCCGCTCGCAGTTTTCCCCGTCTTTCTGGAGGGTTCTTTTCATGCTCGCCTGGATGAGAAGGAAGACGGAGGGTCACATGGACAGACTGTTTGCTTATGCGCGTGGATACTAAGATGAAAAGAAAATCATATACTTTTCATTAATGGCTCAGATATAGTACTGCTTGTCGGCAAAGACGAGCGAAGGAACAGTGACGAATGACCAGCCTTTGTACATCATCGTGAACGTCTCGAAAATATCACGCGCGTAGTCGTCGTACCTGCGCACAATCTTCAAGCTCGCCTGGATACCTTCTAAAAATTCCATCTCCCGCCCGGAACTCATGCACAGGACGTCCATACGTAGGACGCGCGCACGGGGCGTGCCACGTGAAGCGACGGTGTGCAATTTCCTCGACTAACCGGACACACTCCTTACTTACCCGTCTCCCCAAACAACCCGTCCGTGATGTTCAACACTTCCGCCTGTCCCTATTTTATGGAGCCTACATCTACGTCCAGTCAACGTCCAAGCAAGGACGGTTCACTGGACAGCACGACGCTTGCGCGCAGGGACCGTAAAACGCGAAGAGCGGAAGTAAGTCGACCGGAAGTCATTCTTGCCACGTCGTCGTCGCCATTGTAACGAGCTGTGCGCGATGCCGTCCGCCGTCTGAGTACCCCTGCCTCTGGGATGGTCACCGCAGGCTCGCTCGCTGGCTCTCGCCTCGTTGGGCCCGCTTACGGTAATTAAATAATTAATCGCGGGTCGCTTAAAAACGGGTATTCCCGCGCTGCCTTCAACGTCCTTTCCCGAACCCTCGCTATCTTCTTTCCGCATTGCCGTCTGCCCCGCTTCTCCCTCGAGCAGACGACACGCGATGACTGCAGCGCCATCGTGCGCGAGCACCGTGTTGTACGATACCCTTGCCCTCTGCTGCTTGCTTCCAGAAGTCAGTGTCCGAGGATCTCGCGAGCGCGGCCGATCCGCAATTAACGCCACCATGGCGCCGCCCTCGTGGAGAAATCTGCAATTAATGGAGGAAAGGAGTGTGTCGGTGGGGGCTGGGAGGTTGTAAAGTGACGTTTTCGGTGGGGTCGACAGAAAAAAATAATGAAAAGAAGTTCCGCGTTGGTGCTTTGCTCCCGGGACGAGCTTCTCGAGCGCGCCGAAGAATATTGCGGTCGCTGACAAATTGCTTGTCTTTCACGCTGCTTGAATCTTCGCAGACCGCGAAGCGAACCTTTCTCAGATCTTTATTTTTTTGTGTGTGTGTTCATCCACTGCCTTCTTTGTCTTTGGTCTTTCTTTCTCTCTGATACTTCGCTCAGCAGCTTTGCTATGGCACCACCTCCTCTCTTTTACTCTCTCGCTATTTAAATGTGCCGCCCCCCCTCCCCCCCTCCTACTGAGTACTGCATGTTTTTTTGCCGTTGCAGTAAAATTATACGTCGGGTTCATTGTTTTCTTTCCGATTCCTTCTTCTAGTTGCTGTCGATCTTGTAGCTCCTGCCTTCTTTTACGAGCTCCCAGATTTTTGTTTATTGTTCTCGTTCGGGCAAGTGTTTCTCTCTTTTACTTCTCTCGTGAAGATCTTGCGTGTGTGTGTACCCAATTTCAAGCCGACTATTTTTCACCGAGTGCAGTGACAAATGAAATGTGTGTTAAACAAAAAAGGGAAAAGTAATAGAAGGACAAAAGGGAAGATACGATGTCGAATTAGGGAGCAACGGGTAAAAAAATTAAGTGTGGTGACGGAGCGCTCGGAACACTGGCAGCACGCTGAGAAGGACGTATTCGCAAAGGAATAGCAAAACCGATACTATCGACCCTATAGCTTACATGGAATGGAGTAGTATTCTGCGCCGCATACCCCTGCCCCCCCTTCCTTTTAAGAGCCCCTGGGAGAGGCCAGATAGTAATGGGGCGATTTGGTGCCAATCCTTTCCATTATTTCAATCTAGTGCTATCGTATAGCCGACCGAGCACGTGCTTGGTTAACCTCCCTGTCTTTCCTCTTCATTTCGCTCCCTGCTCTCTCTGTTTTAATCATTTTTTAATGCAGGCGCGCGGTTTCGCGCCGCTCAAGCTGTCAGAAAGGTGCTACGCTCCACAGGCCGCAGTTACGTGCCCAAACGTTAAAAAGCAAAGGTCGGGGACGGAGTTGGCGGTGTCATTAGTTATCCGCGGGCCTCCGATTTTCAAAAAGAGTGAAATCGATCTTTTTTGATAGATCGCCCTTTATTTCCTTAATCTAGCATGTTTTGACATGTCTGCGAATGGGAGCAGGCAAGCGTTCGCTTATTCCGCGATTTCGTTCAGGCCGTGTTACGCCTGGGGAATTTAACGCTTTCTGGCGCGGTACCACCTATTTTGAGAGGGAAGGGGGCGGATACGATAACGTGCATCTGCAGGAATTGTAGGGCACTTTTGAATTTTGTTTTGAAACTTAGACTTATGAGCGTTCACTCTTTAGAAGTAGTTATACTTTAATTTTCTCGCTTTTCGGGAACACAACACTCCTTTCGTTCGGTGCCAGTGCATATACGCACAGAGCTAAACAGCTAGACGCCCTAGGTACATAAGCTATGTATAATCGAACAGACATCGAATCTAAGAAAAGGTCATAACCAGGACCGTGTGTAGCGCTAGCCAGTACACTTTGACAATAAAAAAGACGCGCATAAATTCATTTGAGAAACATATTCATGAAATTACACAGTGTCCCCTTACTTTCATGACGCTATAATGACAGTAATCTCTCCCCGCTTTCCAAGCTTTTGATTACAAGGGGTAAGCCTATCCAATCCTTATGCAACATGCTTCTCGTAGTAGTAGGCTTTCTTTGCGCTAAGAACTCTACTATAGTAGAGTCCTTAGCGCAACGAAGAGCTAGGGACTCTACTACATGGGGAGTAACGGCTCACTGGATTGGGAGTAACGATTCGACCCGTCGCACGTTACCCTCAAAAGGGAGGAAATGGGCGTGGCAAGCCATGTACTCTTCTAAAGGAGTAACCTCGATACCCCATTTCCTCTTTTACCTTTTAGTGTGTGTGGCATCAAGCATTGCTATACTGGTAGCCTATTGAACATATGATTCATCCATCCGTCCGTCCTTCTGTCCGCCTGCCTGCTATTTTGTGATTGTCTCGCTAGTGCACACGTTACAGTGAAGTCAGATGGTTGCTTTGGCGCGTGATTGTCGACAACATTATAGACAGATTGTCTGTTTGTCTGCCATCTCTTTAATTGTTCATCTACTTGTAATATAAGCCAAATGGCCCAGCTGTTTTGCCAGTTCATCTCCCTTGTGATCCGTCCGAACGTCTGTGCTACTCACTGCACGTGCGTAGTCCCGCCTCGCCGACAGAAACTTGTTGCGATGCGCGTTTTTCGCGTCACGGTTAGAGCAACGGACGTTGGCTGCGTAGGCATCGCGCAGCGTCTGGAACCGAGCTACTTCTTTCCTCTCAAATTTAATTAGCACCGTAGGCGGAGCGCGCATGCATTGGCCTTTCCCACGGCTTGAGCGTCGCAGTCTGAAGTGGTCCGAAAGTCCAGACAAGTAGAATGTGCGAACTACGCCGGCGACGCGTGCTTTCGTCGACTAACTGTGCTGCACACTGCGAACTTAACTGCGCGCGCTTATGTACTACACGCAGCGCCCCCATGTTGGTGGGGAACAAAGCAGACCTCTTACACTAGGCCCGTCTTGAGAGAGCCCACAAAGGGGTAGATGGTACTCGGAGAGCGCGTCGTCGCGTCGTCCACGAAGAAGGTGAGTCCTTCTTTTGCGGGCAGGAAAGCTTTAACACAATGGAACTTTGCGTACCATCTACGCCTTCCGTGCCTCTCACGAGGAAGCACCCCTTTTTACATGCATGACCGAGATATGCTGAAGTTAGTGGACATTCTGGCCGCGTTCTTTTGTGAGGGTGCTGTCGCTGCCTCTCCCTTTTGCGCAACGCGCAAACGTTCGTCGCGTGCGCGCAGACACGGAACAACTTTGAGATGTCCGGGCTGTCATTGTGCTCTGCTTTCGTGGGGCATGGGGTGATAGTTGCGAGTGAAAGCAGAGGGAGGATGGACAGTAGGGGGGGGGGGGGGGGGAGGGTTAGTTCGAGTGTCCAATGTCGCTGTGGGCAGCGAAACTCCAGAAGCTCTGTACTGTAAGGCTACGAATGTTTTCAGATTGCAGTAAGCAAATTTGGAGCCCCAAGATTCCGCGTGTTTACGTGTGCGGCACCGTACATGTGAGGCTCTGAGTCCCTGGCGTCGTATTTCAATATTGCGGAAGGCACACGCGCAATACATCGTTACCATCGAAGAGAGAAAGAAATATTTATTATGAAAGAAAAGCTGAGGAGCTCAGACTGAATCAATGTACCGACCAGCTTTTCGACGTTGGGGAAGAGAGATATGCGTAGAAAGAAAGAGATGACGCGGGCTATGAGGATAAAGGTGGTGATTGGGACACTTGCGCGGCCCAAGCCTCTTCAACATATTTTGTCCAGTCCGCTCTCATGCAAGAATTTGTTGCGATCCTCGAGGCTATCAGGCTGGTTGGTGACTGGGATATGGCGAAGGTTTTCAGTCAATGGTTGAGGAATAAACTACGACAAATGCCTTTCAGCGACTGTCTTTTCGAATGAGATCACTGGAAGATCCACAGGATGTGTTCTGTCGTCTCAGCAGTGCCGCATTCTTTGCAATTCGGGCTGTCCGCATGGCCGATAAGAAGATGGGGCTGGGTGAACGCCGCAACCTATTCGCAGTCTGTGAAGCAAGCTTGCACTGCATCTGTTCATGGTTGGTTGTGTCCCTCTTTCAACTCTTGCCTCAAGTCATCGAAGAGATATCCTTTGAATATCCCCTTACTCCTACATGTTCCACCAAATCACTAAACATGGTTCTTAACGCACATTCTATATCAGACATGAACTCCAAATATTATCCATTCCTTCGATAGCACTCGATGTGGCAAGATATAACATCAGCTTACTTCAGCTCCGGCAGATCGAACCAAACCTGGTATTAATTTTTGGTGGTAAAACTGCTCTTACACCCAAGCAATAGATAATGCCTTAACCTTGTCTTTGTTTTTGGAACGCACAGACGACCATGAAGTCTGAATTCGTGGATTTCTGATAGCAGTATGCACAACACTTGCCTTCGTTTAACTATCATTGCTTACTTCCTATAGTCATTGGCTGACGGAGACGTAGTCTACCGCAACCACGTGAAAGATCTACTCTTTGTTTCTATTTTCCGGAATATCCCACAACTGACAGCGAAAGAGAAAAAGAGTGGAGATTCAGACAGAACAGGACAGCGAAAGAAACATTGTCATTTTCTCTTGACGCCACTCACTACCAATGCGGGCACAGTAGCGGCACCACGTCCCGTGTTCGGGCCAGCCGTCCATCATTCAAGCTGACGCCGCCGCTCTCGGCGCCAGCTGTCAACCGAACTACGGCCTGTGCTCGACACGCACGCTCCCGACGGCTGAAGCCAATCATATTCTCGTTGGAGACGTTTCGGCGAAAACGATCGCTCTTCCTTTCCCTCTGCTAGCTCTCTTTAGTTTCTCTCAGATCTTTCTCTTATGTTCTTTCTGCTTGTTTGTTTTTCGCTTTGATCCCACCGCGTTCCTCCGGCCCATCCTGAACCGTTAAAATCTATGGTACATGCGTGTTCTGTGATCGCAATATTGAGCGGGAAAGCCTCATTTTACTAATTTAATGCGTAAGCTAGCCCCGTTAGCTCGACTCAAAAATTGGCTGACAGGGCTCTTAGCCAAAGATAGTAAGCCAGCTGCTAGACGTTGTTACAAGAGCTTTGTGCAAAAAAAAAAAAGAGCAACATTCATTCTGAAGCTCATTGAGAATATATATCGACAATTGCTAGTCGGAAAACTTGATGTTGCAAGTACCTGCAAAAACCAACTTGAAGTCGTAATGCAGAAGCTTAAAGGTAAACATTGACTTGAAGCCTACTATTGAAACGTACCTGCAGCAGACAGCCCGATAGCGTAGCTGCAAAAGATCTATACGAAATTTCGCTGCAAAATCTATTTCCAAAAGCTGCTCCCAAAAGCTTGTGGCAAGACAATGGCACAATAGCTAGCTGTAAAAGCAAGACAGCGCGACAATATCTTCCTGCGAAAGCTAGTTGCCAAAGTTAGCTGTAAAACGTAGCTGCAAAAGCTTAGCTGCAAAACGTAGCTGAAAAAAGAGCTCGTCACCCATGTGGATGAATACGTCATGGTTTCAACCTCCCGTTTTCATCTCATTCGGTGTAAACAAGACTAAAAAGGTCAGTCTGCTAACCCCGCATTTATCTGTTCAGGAGAGGTGAATAAGCATAATCTTCTCGGAATAGGTGGAAAATGCATGCGGTCGCCTTCGAAGATGTTACTTGAGTAAGTGGTTTTTTTTTTCGAAGTGGCGTGAAGTGACAAAGTTAAACAGCTCTAACGTAACTATTCTGCCAATGTCTTCACGAGCGTGCTGTTTTCATAAACTTCTTTGACGAAACCTCATGCTTTCTTCTGCTGTCGCGAGGCCTGCGGTCCTTAAGTAATCACAAATATGCAAGACGACAGTGGGTGTTATCTTAGCTTGACCACTCTCAGAATTATAGGATATTGAACTACATATGGGAGGACTTACGAACTGCAACGGCGGAATAGCCGCCTTCTCTCAGACGGCAAGCTCCCCAAACCCTGCCTGCCCCCTTCTTGCTTTAGCTTAGTCGCTCTTGCCAATTTTCTCAAGGCTTTCGTCCAGTAAATAATATTATAAAGAAGTAATTTCTCCAATCTGTATTTTCCACCCACCCGTCGCTTTTCTTTTTCTTTTTGCAATTTAGGCTGTCCTGGGATTTCGAGATTTCGTATCCTTCTTAGTGCATCATTTCATAATCATAAGAAAGTTTGTTTTCTCCTCCGTTTACCGTTTGCCACGAAAGCGAAACTGTCGAAGTCCTCTTTTTAATTATTTCTCGTACCTTGTCATCCGACTGCAGTCAAGTGCCATGAAAGCTCTCTGTATCACCCTATCCCTTCGTGCATAGGAAGAAGTGTTCCCCTTTTTCTGGGAAATAAGAGAAAGTTTTTTTTTTTTAAATGCTGACTTCAAAGAACACTGCAAAGCAAACACAAAATTCTCTACAATCAAAGGTTCTTCCCACCGCGGCTTTACACGCAGCTTTTGTCGGGGCATGTCTTACTTCTAATATAATCTCTCTCTTTCATTCATGTTCATTAAGTATTATAATATCAGAAAGAAACTGCAGCGCGTACATTCTGCCAGTTTTGGAGAAGACGTGACACTCGCCCCCTTTGTCGACTTTCCTTTCCGTGTTCACCGCACGACCCGATTTTCGCGCAACACTTCTCGACTGCTGCCATGTTTTTTTTTTGTGTGTGTGTGTGTGCGTATTGTTTTTACTGAAAGAAACAGGAAGCGATGGGCTTGATACGCTTTCCTCTCTAAGCCCTACCACCGCTGCTCGAAAAGTCCAAAAGATACCGCAGGCGTGTTAAATATTTCTGGCTCCCTGCTGGTTCGATTTATACACTCCAATGTTCATTTAATTTCGCTTTCTACGTTTTTTTGTCTTAAATCTTGTCAAGTACACAGACGATGAAAAAAGAAAGCTGCGTAGATCCAAACGTCTCGCCCAACGCGCAAAGCAAATATGTAAAAACGTGTGCGTTAAGATTGTGCTGGCGACTGCTTTCCTTGACGGGCCTCCCGATCTCTTTTTATTTTGGGGAAAACTGGAAAGGCAGCGTTCGACTGCATTTTCGGGAATCTGAACCCAAACTTTCATTACTGAGTCAGTTGGCAACTCTCTCCCTTATAGCGGACCTGTCTGCAAAATTAAAAACGCTCCTATTTCATTTTTCTTTCATTATAAAGAAATTTAAGGGGATCCGGCGTGCTAGTAAGAGGAGAGAAGAGATAGAGAAAGCGAGGAAGAAGTGACAACGTTGGTATCATTGTAACTCTAGGGTTCCTAATAGCAACGCTGAGCTATTTCGTTTAAGCAAACAAGCCTAAGTTTGAAAATACTGCTTCGGCAATCGATAAAGTAACGGGGAAAAAATCAGCCGTACTTTCGTGCCTGATGTTATGTGGCAATCAGTTTAATGAATGCGCGTTGGTCGTAACAACCCTAATGCATTGCCTCCAAACTGTTTTATAACACGAAGCATCTGTTGTTTTCTTTTTGACAATGTGTACGTTTTTTGGCGTTCGGCGTGGTTCCGCACTAAGCTTCTGGCACATGAATTACAAAAATTATGTTAAATCGTACTAAGTTCTAAATCGTACTCTGCGATTTGTTCATCGATACAAATTATGTTAAGAATAGCCTGTAATGATGCGACCTATATCGCTGTTCATGCCATAATCTGTGTTTATTTTTAAAAAGAAAGAAAGAAAGAAAGAAAGAAAAAGAAAGAAAGAAAGAAAGAAAGAAAGAAAGAAAGAAAGAAAGAAAGAAAGAAAGAAAGAAAGAAAGAAAGAAAGAAAGAAAGAAAGAAAGAAAGAAAGAAAGAAAGAAAGAAAGAAAGAAAGAAAGAAAGAAAGAAAGCTTTCTTCACGCCTGTCCGAGGCCACACTACATATGTCATATTTTCACAAGCTTACTTTTAGACCTAAGCATACCGCATGCAAAGCGGATAAAAGCGTTAATAATACATTCGTTATTGAAACATTAAGCTTTCCTAGCGACGTATACTCTTGAGAACCACATACAACCTTCCTTCTTTCTTTCTTTCTTTCTTTCTCTCTCTCTTTCTTTGTACGTACGCCTACAGAAAACGGCGCCTATTGTTCCCCAAAACCAAATATAAATCAGTCACGACAGCACAAAACACGAGTATTAAGCATCGGGCAGTATTCAAACCAAATACATCATTCCTAAATGAAGGAAAACTAATGCTAGATCTTATCGGGTGAGGGCTGCTTGTCTTTTAAAGGCATAGCTGTTTAAGCTTGAGGCTTTTCCGTGTGTCATTTAAAAAGAAATGACTTCTTCGGTATGCGCGATAGAAAGCGGTTATGTATAACACAGAATCGACATGCATAGTATAGTATAGCAAGGGGGTGGGAAAGAGAGGTTAGGGTGAAGAGGGGTGATATGATATGAAGGTGACGAAGAAGGAAGAAAGAAGCTGAAGCATGGCATAACCTTGTACAGTATAATTTAAAAAAGGGTGGGAAAGAGAAGTTAAAGTGAGGAGGAGTTGTGTGAAGGGGGAAGAGGAGGGAAAGGAGGTGAGATGCAATATAGAAAGATATAAAGAAGGACAGAAAAATGACAGAAAAGAGAAAGAACTTGTACAAAGAGGTAAAGGAAGAAAGAAAGAAAAAGATCCTGAAGGATGAAAGAACGTAGTGTGCGTTCGCCAGGTTGTGGGGCTTGCTTGCTTGCCAGCTGCGCTGTTTACGCAGATTTCGCAGGCGTGGAAGTGGATTAATATTTCATTATCGTTTCTATTCTCCATTTTTTCTCTACCTCACTAAGCATGTCATATATATCGCACCATCGAATTCATCACATCGCCAGGCAAGGCAGCTCGTTGCCTTCTGATTTTCTTATTCATCTCTTTCTCCCATCCACTTCTTTTGAATATAATTCCCGAATGCACCCCCCCCCCCCCCCACAGCATCCCCCATTTGCACGCTTGAACCCGCGTCTAGCAAAAGCGTCGCATTTTCACAAAATTACTTTCTCCTGTAAAGCGTGCTTTACGTTTAGCATAGCGCTATTAGAAGAAGCAATACTCTCACCTCGCAGAGTACTGTTTTAGACAAGCTTCACAGTGTTGCTGTTATTTTGTGAGATTTAACGTCCCAAAACCAGATGTGATTATGAGAGACGGCGTAGTGTAGGTCTCCGGAAATTTCGACCTCCTGGGGTTCTTTAACGTGCACTGACATCGCACAGCAGACGGGCCTCAACATTTCGCCTCCATCGAAATGCAGCCGCCGCAGCTGGGATAAGCTTCACAGTGACTCTTTGTTTGACAAATAGAGAAGGCAAATAGTGCACGACTATGCTTCTTTTCACTTCTAAAATTACTTGGCGCATTCAACCGGCGTGAGATATTTCCTGTATAGATAGATACTCGGAAATAGATGACTGTCGATGGCGTAGAGTCGACTTCGCTCGCCCGGCTACTTCATTCCGTTGTAGGGGTATCGTCTATGTGCACTGTACTGCGTGCTGCTGCACCAAACTGTCCGTTCGTTTTTCTTGTTTTTTTTTATTGACGTAGTGGTCATAAGCTGCTCTGTTGTCCATGCTTGCGTTGAATGTGTTGGCATTGGTAAATGCGGCTCCGAACCACGTCGACAGAAGATTCAATGGTCAGCCTTTTTTTTTTTTTTGAAGCTGTTTTGAATCGCGGTGCAGGGAAACGGCACAAAACAAAAGAAACATTTGACAACACACACCACATCCTACACGAAGCCTTGAAGGAGGTAAATGGTGAATATCTTCCTCTCAAGCTCCCATCTACATTTATGTAGCAGGGAATGCCGTCGGACTGTTCCACGTGTTCCTAAAAGAAGACATTCACCAGCCTGTCTGCGCCCACTGCAGCGTATAGGCCTCTGGCATAGCTTTCCTAGCGACCCGGTCCTGTGCTATCCGTGGCTGTGTTATTCCAGCAGGCATCATATAATCCCATATGCCATTATAACGTACTGAAGCGCCCGCGACCCTGGCTTTCTCTTGCAATTTGGAGTACCCTAATGCTGTGGCGTTAAAATTCTTAAGGTGTCTCAAGCTCGCGTAGCAGAAAATTCGTTGTCGGCGTGCGGCGTAGGCGCCTTGGCGAAAAAATATTCCTGAACCGCCCCCACGACGCAGGAGCAGATGCCCCTCATGGAGCAGATGAGTTAGTGAACGATATTGAATTTGTCAAATGAAATTTCGCCAGGAAAATTGTAAACTACGACTTAGCTGCAACCTACACACATTATAGCACACACTGTTATTTGAATACAGGAGAAAACATAATTCTGTTTGAAAAGAAAGTCAAATATCAGAGCATTTTCCTGCATTTTTACCATACCAATAGTCCACTATTGGTATGGCTTCCGAGCAGCGCTACCAATACGAAGGATGTCTTTGCCCGGCAAGCTTACTTGTAGAAACATCCTGCAAATGGCGCTCGAGCTTACGCGTTGCACTCTTAAAGGCGAACCTTCAGCGTCCTCCAATTTTCGCCTAAATTATGGCGAACGGCAGCTTACATTTCGCGTATGGTGTGCCTTTTTTTTATGTGTCTTGTACTTTCTTTTATACTCATGCTAGCTAGTCATCTTCGAGAGTAGGATAGTAGCATTTTGACTAACAGCAGGCTGACATCATGAACTACTGTCGGCTCTCCGCTGACATAAAGGCAGCGTTGTCTTCAGTCAACATCAATTCATTGAGGTTAGATTAGTGAATTTTAGTCTAACACTTTGCGTAGTGTACAGATAATTTGCTGCCATCGGGCATTCGGCTGTCGAGCCTCGTCGTCTCCGAATCCCACCGGTAGTACAGTACTTCCACGTTCACTCCCCAATGAATGAATGAGAGAGCTGGACGGGCTCGCTCACTCCCTTGTCTCACACGCCCAGAGATATAAAAAGAGTGAGCGGATAAGTAAAACAGCCGTGGCTAGTTATTAGTTCCGAGCCGCCGATTCACATCACATCCGATCACCCCAGGCTCTCCCTTTGTGGATAGGCTTTCCCTGCCGGCACTGCGACCAGGAGCCCCCTCGTAGTCTGCCCCTCTCGGTTGCCTTTTCTTTGTTTCGATGCTTTCGCCATTACCCTCTTTCTCCCTGTTATGTTTCTTGTCTTCGTCGGTCAAATGTACTTATTTTGGCTCGCCAGAGAAAGAAGAAAAACAGACTCACGAACTCTGGTTTTCTGACTGAAGAACGTGGCTGTCATGCCTAATTCAATGCAGTGACGCTAAAGCCAAATGAAACTCCATAGTCAGTGTGTATTACAGAGGCACACAGCCACCGCATCCGCTGCCATCTCAGAGGGGTGTTGAAATCGTAAGCTTTTGTTGGATGAGCAAATAAATATCGCAGAGCACGTGAAGCATGTCGAGCCAAACAGCTCTTTTCGAATTCTCCTCGAACAAAACGAAGTGGCGTTCTCACCCTATAACGTGAACTCCTTGTCCGTGTATTGTAGCGCTATGTTTCCCTCAAATGCATCTAACCAACTAGCCCAAAAAGCGGTACTCACCCTATAAAACACGCAATAAATGAGGCGGTTTAGCCGCGCGGCTTATTCACAAGGGTTGAGAAACGTGCCATCTTGAAAGATACAGAAAATTATTATTAGTGCCGTAATTCAAATTACCAACATAAAGGCGTTTCCAAATAAACAAATTAATGGGCGAAGTTGACGTCTGCAGCTTTAACGGGAGGAAAGAACTAAATGGCTCATGAAGGTAGCTAATATGGAAGAGCAAGAACGTAACCATATGACCGAAAACACTAGACAGCGGTAAATCACCAACCAGTGCAATAATCAGTATCTATCTATCTATCTATCTATCTATCTATCTATCTATCTATCTATCTATCTATCTATCTATCTATCTATCTATCTATCTATCTATCTACTTTATTTCCCGACAGCATCTCTTTCTCCAATTCTTTCGCTCACTCTCCTCTCAGGCTCCCCGCTCATGTACTCATCTACACGGCGACGCAAACATACACGGATCCCACTATTTACTCTCCTTTACTTATTGGTTCTTTAGTCTTCTTCCTATGTTTTTTTTTTCTTTGATTCGCCCACTGACTGCTGCACATGTGTGGTCCTTCACGTGATTGCGCTCCCATTAATGTCGTCTGCTCTCTCCGATTCGGAGGCGGCATCGCGGATGATTCTCCTTTTCTTTGTCGTCTGCTTATGGAAAGAGGAACTGGACTCTTGTCCGATCTCGTCGTTATTGCACCTCCTAACCTCGCCTCCTCCACTTGTTCCTGAACCTCATCTTCATCTATATAGCCTTGAGCTTGAGCTCATTCCCGTTTCTCTCGCATTGCTGCACCGGCTGTCCCGTTCTGCCGGCTACTTGACGTTAATAGCTGCCGACTCAGCAGCCGCGCGCGAACATGGTTGGCTCACGAGCGGAACACGGCAGGCTGGGGTACTTCAATGTTATTTCTTTTGTGTATGTTTTTTTTCTAGTACCATGTGGTAGGGCAGGATGAGGTGAGCCAATGTTTCTTGCCATTTAAAGATAGGACATTTTGAGATATCCGGGAGCAAGGGGTGGTACCAAACTGAATTCACGCCATTCGCGATTATTATTTTACTTTTTTTTTTTGATATAGTGCGCCCTCGATCAACTGTCTCTTTGGTTGTCGCGCGCGGGTTATGTAATTGCTGGCACTCGGCGAATGAAAAAACAACAACAAAAAAGCGTAGCTAAGCTGCGCCAGCAAGAATATCTCTTTAGTGGATTGGCGAAACAGAATAATAGAGTTAAGTGTTCATGTGAAGTCGACAGCCAGATTGTAGTTGGCTTGCCGCATCAAATATATTCGTTCCAGCACTGATGGTTCCCGTACGTGCCCACATACCAGCAGCACTGTTCCCTGGTGTTGGCGAAAGCTAGTTAGTCTTCGCCACTGCGAGCTAACAATGACTAAATAACCCTACGATCACAATGATCAACTCGATGATGTGATATCCAACTTGCCCAAAAATCCGTGTTTGTAATGTTCATTAGTGTTGGCTGCTCTTGTTCTACGATGTTGCTGACTTGAGCTGTCTGTCATTGGCCGGTGTTGGATGCTATTGAATGATGTTGACTAGATATGGGTATCAAAGTAACGGAAGGTAATTGGGTGTAATGGATCGACTACTCAAGGATTTCTCTCGTACTTACACCTAAACGCCACTGAGTGCTTTCAATCATACCTCACGATAACGCAGGGAGTCGAAGGTGACGCAGCTGCTGAAGGAGGCACTCGGAAGCGTCACGTGTCGCGCCGCCATGATAGCCCACGTGTCTCCGCTGGCCGCCAACTACGCCGAGACGCTGGCTACGATACAGCTGGCATCCAGAGTACACCGTATGAGGCGCAAGAAGCTCAAGGTAACATCTCAACGGCACTGTCACTCCATCCCAGTGCGTTGTTTGCATTCACCATGCAGTCGTGCATAACTAGGTAAAAGACGCGTGAAATGCGGAACGAGACTGGCAGGGCTTTCCTGTAATATTTATTGAACATTGCATTCGGTCATCGTCTGCGATACCCATGCAGTGACAGGGGTCTCCTGTTTAGTATTATCTTTCATGTTATTTTCTTTCAATTGCTACAGCCTGCCCAATTCATCCTGTGTGTGGCGTATTTTAATGTTTACCCTGTCATGTACCATCTTATCCCTGTACATGTGACGCATCATAACGTTCGCAATTTAACTCAAATTCCAGGGGTCGTTCTTTTATACGAGTGAGTCCTTTGTGCGAGCTTTTTATCGAAATGTCATTCTGTGTAAGACCAGTGCGCTTGCAAACAGGGCAGCCAGTAAGAATTACAAGAAAGCGGGAGGAGTTCCGCTGTCTCTCTCCTGTAGCTGCTTAAGCTTTCAGGTTCTTCGCAACTGAAAAAAAGACATAAAAAATTCTACCCTTGTTGCGAAGGGGTCGCACAACAGCTGAAGTATTTGCTGAGCGCATAAGGCGTAGTACTGTTTCGTCAAGCGTCTGTCAAAGCAACTCATCATCATGATTATCGTCCTCGACGTCGTCGTCCTAACTTGTGTCTACTGCAGGAAGAAGACCTCTCCAGCAACCTTCACTCAGACCTGTCCTGCGAGCGCTGATCCTATAATTGTGACGCCCGAAAATTTCTTAGTTTCATTCCCCGTCTTAGTTTTCTGTGGCCTTTCGCCTCTTTTGGTATATTTTCTGCCGATCTAATTGACGATAGGTTAACCTGTCCGTTACATTATGTGGCCCACCTTAGCTAATCCGCCGCTAGGACGTTATCTTAAGTGATGGAGTGAATACCCACGACTGGTGAATAGCTAGTAAGCCGTTAGTACCTGTCTGTGTAACACTTGCCTCTACACGCATTTTGTCAGCTCCATGCTTGTTACTAAACCTTTCCGGACAGCCTCATTGCATCCATCGAGACCTATAATATCTTGTAAATAAAATAACATGGACTTCATGGTGGTACTGCGCGAAACAAACGGGGACGAAGGAAGGAGACACACAGACAAGCGCAACCGTTTGTTTCGCGCAGTACCACCATGAAATCGTTCCAACTAGGCCGGCTAGCCGCTTTGCTTCAACATGGACTTGTTTACAGAATAGCAGCGATCACCTTATCCCAATCAACAATATTGTTTAAAAACGTGTCCTACTATTAAGTATTCACTTATAAGACTTGAGCATCTCCAGCCGCCCCACGCTGCTCCAGTGGCTATGGCACGCGGCGCTAGATCGCAAGGTCGCGAGATCGAATCCCTGTAGCGGCGGCTGAATTTCCATGGCGAAAAAAAAAATGTGCCCGTGCACTGTGCTATGTCAGTGCGTGCTAAAGAACCCCTGCTGATCAAAAATTTGCGGAACCCTCCTCTAGGGCGTCCTTCTCTCAGAATCACATCAAGGTTTTGGACCATAGAACCCGAGAAATAAACCACTGCGTATCTCCACTTCGCAGTACGGTTCTACCATGGCGAGCGCAGCGGCAGACGGCGTGGAAGGCGTGTGTCGACCTTTCATGCGAACCCAAGCGCTGAATGAGGAAGGCTCTGGCCCGCGGTCCGGGAGCTCGGACCCCGAGTACACGTCGAGCAGCGAGCAGTCGTGCGACACGGTCATCTACGTGGGCCGCCACCAGGACTTCACGGACAACGAGGGCCCGCCTCCGGCGCTCGAGGCCGTCCTCTCGGCGCCCACGCCTCAGAACTCCCCCGCCAGGACTGTGACGTCTAAGCCGACCGAGTCACCGGCGCGCCACGGCGGAAGCAGCAGTGCCTTAGGACCGGCGGTCGCAGCCAGACCAGAAGCGTCCCCGTCGCCAAAGGTTAATGTTCTCACAAAAGGTTGCTATTACCACATCTGCATTAAAAGCATTCACTGAACGAAAATCATTGCATACCGTCGCTACGAGAGCGTGAGTATAGATGTGCTGGTCTAAGAGATGAAAGAAGCAAGGAAATAGTAGAGAGGCAAAGGCCGGGAGGTTAACCAGTGTAGGATAACCGGTATGCTACCCTGCATAAGGGGAAGGAGATGAGAGAGATTGAAAGTTGAGCGAAAAGAGGGAGAGAGAGAGAGAAAGGAGGCCATATAGCACATTGTCAGGTTCAATGGCTTCTGCATGGCATACGACGTCAATGTTATAGTCGCTTGTGCAAGTCTGTTGTCTTCAAGAACTTCAGCAGCGCCTTTGTGGCCTTCAGCTGCGATGGCTTGTGTGGTCGACATTCCAGAATGGCATCGACCAACATCGGTCGCAGGTCAGGGTGAGCAAGAGCGGACGCCAATGACTGTCTCTGCATGTTATAGATGAAGAGATGGAGATGAAAGAGATTAAGGGATGAAAGTAACATTACACGTATATGGGCAGTGACGGAATAAATTTCATTAGTAGTAGCACTAGTTAGGACCACGGTGTGATCAGTGGTGGGTGGTTATTCGGAGAAATTATTTGACATTGCGACGTTTGTAGATCGGAAAATGTTCTGAAGAACTTTCCGCCTCTAACCAATTAGAAATGACTTCAAACATTTAACAAAACCAAACCATAATATAGATTCACTAAACGTGACTTGCTAACTTGAAATGTGAGTTAGCAAGTTTGAGGACACTTGAACACCATTTATATTTAAGGAGGGGATGAATGTAGGCACAAGTAAAACAATACCCAATGCATCTCACCGTACCAATGCGAATGTGAAAAATGAGGTCGTGAGTATATCGGATTCAACATCTTGCTGATAAACGGTTAAGTAACTTAAAAATATACGACAGACAGTTCTAGGCACATGCTGTTGACCTTGCACTGCATTGTCGTTGTAGAATTTTTGTCCGTTGTGATTGATTCACGAGGCTACTGCCGCAGGCTTTTCATTGATGCTGTGCAATATGGCAATGTTGAAAATTCGCGCTTAGCAAAATAACATATCATCTCGACCTTCGAACCCTTCACTAGCAAAATAACATATCATCTCGACCTTCGAACCCTTCAACCCGTTCCTCTTTTATGAATAGCAGATATTTTACTGTATTTTTTAACAAAGTTGCCAGATAAGCCCGTGAAGGCATCCAGATGCCTCCAGTTCCTTCGGTCAGCGCGGACGCTACCCGCGAAGTTTGGCTGTTTGTTTCCAAACAAAATGCGCGTGTTTTTTTTCTGGTGCGTCGCAAGCGTTTGCAATGGTTAACTGATTGAGTTCCGCTTTTCTCTGTGGCAACGCGTGTGTTGTATCATCTCCGCTGAGAAGCAACGCAGCTACTGCTTATCGCAGAAGCAAGAGCTTACAGATTCCTACCCCTAGAATATTGGAGTGGCCGACAGCCCCACAGCTGCAGGTATACGAAAGCCATTACTTGTTATTTATCCGTAGTTGCCTCGACATCCCACGCATCTGTCTGAGTAAAATTTTTGCTATCTGGCATCAGCGCAATTTCCTTAGCACAGGCTAGTCCGATGACTGTTCTTCAGAAATCCTGTCCTAGCACTGTTCACTTTCTATCTCTCCTTTGCCATGCTGCCTGTGTGAAGGCAGCAAATTAGACACTTGTCCGATCGACGTCCCTTAAGTGATCTTGATGCTGGAGGTAAAATTGGCCGCTAGTACATCCGGCAGCGCACGATCGTCGTCGCATGAAACTCTGTCAGCCTAGACCTACACAAAAGAGATCCGTTGTGTGTGCGCCGTTCCAGTTGAAGTTACCCTTAGTGCTAGGAAAAATAATGAATGCGACGTAACCTTAATAATGCCCATAATCATTAAAATGAGATCACAGTGCCACCACTGGGCGTTCTCTATAAGAGAAATAATTGTTGGGCTAGTTGTTCTTGGCTAAGCAGACTCATTGCAAGGAGCAAAATGCGAGCCTGACAAGGAAAGCGACCGAGGGCGCGCTGCCCAAGTGGCATTCACATATCAGTGTGCCTGAGCAAAATCACATTTCTCGGCTGCAGTCTTTTCAAAACCCTCTCCGCACTGCAACAAGGCGGCCTTCAGACAGGGCACCAGGAAGTTACATGAGGTATATCGGGATAAAAAAAATAATGAAAGTAGCCCAGCCAGTATAACGGGCTACCAGGAAGTTTCAGTGGGAATTCGAAGGCCGCCGGCCATTCCGGGAGAAACGCGCCAGGCTAATGCGCATTATGACGCATCGAGAATGACCAGACGTGCCAAACTAATGCGCCTTCTGTTTGCTTGTGACTGTGGCATCTTTTGTTTGTTTGCTTGTGATCATACACAACACCGGTACGCCTCTCGCACAAACTGCCCTCCATATAGGCTCCCCAAACAGGCTGCAGGTCGTCTCTATTCGTAATTAAAAATATTGTTGTTCCTACCAGATTCATTACGAACACATTCTTGAAGAAGAAACGGCAATGTTAATACCGATAATAGCCTGTAAGAATAGCAGTTACACTTGACCTCGGCAACTCCACAGTAAAGATAGCTGAATTTTAAAGACCCCGCTTAGTCGCTTGTCTTTCTCATTGGATTCTTGTTCTTGCTCCCTTACAGTGTCCAGCAGCCAATCGCGACGCCTGCTCGTCGCCGAGCGCTGCCGAGAGCCATGGCAAGGCACACCACACGCTGAAGAAGAGCCACCGTGTTGGCGGAGCGTCCGCAGCTTCTGTCAAGGATCATCCACCGGGCACGTCAGCATCGCCGGCGAGCCACGACACAGCCGCCGCGGGTGGGGGAGTCAGGCGAGCAAGCGACGAGCTGTGGATCGACGGTCCACGCTTCTCAAAGCCACGCTTCGACTCGCGAACCCTGGACCAGCTGCAGAAGGAGCAGTGGGTGGACGGTCCCGCGGTGTCCGCGGCCATGTACGGCTACATGGACGACCACAAGAAGAGCATGGTCGAGCGCTGGGTCCAGGAGCACTCGCGCTACGCGCAGGCTCCGAAGGGCGCCAAGAAGCACAGGCCAGGCTCCTCCAACAAGACCGGTATGTAAGACGCCACGCTAATTCTCGAGGCTTTGTATACAAGCACGTTCGTTGCCGTTAACTAAGAATGCGCAAAAGGCGCACAGCCAGAAGGACAAGTGAGCAAAAATACTGCGTTCTTAAAGAAGGTTTAGACAAGAGGATATGCCTGTACAACCGAACTAGAAAGACTCCGCTTACTGGACTGAATTCAGCTGAAGCCTTATTGAGAAGGCGAGGAAGAATGTCGAAGCCAGAAAACAGTGTCATCGCATAAAACAAGCTAATACTCACAGCACTCGTGAGCGCGTGCTCTCAAATTACCTTTGAAAACCGCTATATTTCTGCCTTGCCTTCCGCGTGCGCAGTAATTGCGCCGTGTTCCATCCTTTGTATCAATCAAATGAGTTTGTCGCTGGGCATTTTCGTGTTTTATATCCCTCATAATCTCGTGTGGCCAAGCTCCATACTCAGTAAACGGAGCGCGGCGTGTCAAAAATACATATATCGTTCACGTAAACACGTTTTCATTTACTCTCTTTGCAGTGTATGATTTTTCGGACGCTAATATGCTGCTCTTTTTTATGCAACCATGTGCTTTGGTGACTGGTGTCTGCCATGATCCGATAGATTTGTTTGGCTTAGTTCTGTGATTATTACATGGTGACATATGCCGGTTGACAGCAGCAGCAGCCATCTTCAAATGCGAACGCACAAATTACTTATATGTTGACCTCACTAGCCTAAACCTGCGCGTAAGCGCACCAACGCTTTTACCTGCGTATAACAGTCAGGTGTCGGTGGATGCGGGCTTGCAAGCGCGCGAGGATGATTCGTTCATTCATTTCCTCATCATTTCGTTAGAGCTCTCACTCATTCAACATCCGATCCTTCTATTTCAGAAGCCGAGCCAAGTCCCAAGTCTACGCCAGAGCACAGAAAGACAAGGACCCACCACGAGCACCACTCGAAGAGGAGGAGCTCTCCAGAAAGGTGTCACGTGAACGGCAGTGGGTCGAAAGAACACCACGTGCGTAGGACTGCTCACGACGCTTCCTCATTGGAACGCCAACATGCTCCGAAATCTTCGAAGTGTGCTCCGACCAAGAAAGATCAGGGCCAAAACACGACGACGCACGAGGAGGCCGTCTCTTGCCCTGACGTCCATATGACACCTGCCGAAGAGGAACAACCGGAGTCGCCCGTACAGATGCAGGACTGTTGTCTGCAGGTGACAGAAGAAGACATCCTCGCCGCGACATCGGGCTGGCCCGCTGCAAACAACGAGAACCCACTGCCCGAGGTGGACCAGGGAAGCAGCAAGGACGGCGCAGGCAGCGGTAGTCAGGGCAGTCACCCGCTGCGAGTGCTCAGCGACGACGGCCTCAACCTCCCTTCTTCCTTTACGGACTCTAGGTCCGTAAGCGTGGACCTCAACCACGTCGTCGGTGACGACGCCGAGATCTTGGGACACGTCTACGGCGGCCTGACCTGGAAGCTCCTGCAGGGCACCCTGCTTCAGCGTCGCCGAGAGCGGCACCAGAGGCTCTACGGGGACGATATGAGTGTCGGCATCAAGGGAGACGTGCTCGCTGAGAAGCTGGAGCGTATCGCCAGGCTCCGAAAGCTGACCTCCCCGTACTTCGACAACAACAATGAGCGCATACCGTCCTTGCTCATAATGCGCAGCGGCACGTCCAGCCCGACGGGAGGCCGGTACGGCAGCCTTCCGAACCGCAAGCAGCGCAAAGACCTGTACGACGACCACGACGGCTCGACAGACGATGGTAGCAACAGCGACTGTGCAGATGTCACGAGTACTAAGAGTGAACCGGCCTGATCTGGACTGCGGCGGACAAGTTCGACATCCAGAGGCTCAACATCAAGCCCATGAATGGCCTCAAACTGGAAGCGTTCTACAACCGCATCCAGAAATCCAATTCCTCTCTCGCCGAGAGCCAAGAACTGTCACCGCCCAAGCTGTCGCCCCAGGCCGATACCCTTTTCCAGTCGTACTCGGAAAAGCTAGACCTCCTCGCCAAGGACTTCGGCGTGTTTCCCGGTGCGCACGATCCGCCCGTAATAGACGTTCAGCCCCACAGACTGTTCCCGCTGCTGAACGCGAACAGCGAGAATGACGGGCTCCCAACCAATCAGAAAGCTCTTCCCCAAGGCACAGAGGCGCCTTTGGCCGACTCCCCACCAGAGGCTTCGGGGGACTGTGCTTCGCCGGCTGCCTGCTCCTTCGCCAGGCAGCTAAGGCGGCTAAGCAGCGGAGGACCGAGCGAGGACGTCGCTGCGCGATTAGCACAGAACGGCGACCACGTGGAGAGGTCAACCTCTAAGCCTAACAGGGTACAAGCTAATGGCACCCGAACGAGTTCATCAACGCAACTGCACGTAAAACAGGAACCGCACTCATCACCCAAGAGAGCCGTAGCGCCAGGATCAAAACCACAGCGCAAGCTCAGCTCGGGAACAGTTCCAGGAGCAGCCGTGGCCACTGCTCACAAGATTCACATGTCACCGTCGCGAGCGACTGCCAGTCCAACTAACAGCGCCTGCGGCACAATAACGAGCTGCTGCAGCCCGACAAGGAGTCGAGTGAGCGCTAAGAACGGTCGCGTAGCGACCACGGCAGCGGCACCTGCAGCCGTGATCACCAAGCCACCATGCAGCAATGGCAAGCACTGCGATCCACTGAGGCCCACCAAGAAGCCGCCGCACAATGGCAAAGTGCCACCCGTGGCAACTACCACGACAGCCACCACTGACGGCGGTGACCCCACGAGCGCACCCAACCCACTCTGCCGGAGTGTGTCGACGCCTACAACCCCGTGCAGCGCAGCCGACTCCAAGTCGGCAATACAACGTGCCGAGACGGTGGACTCGGGCGTACTGCCATCCCCGTATGCCACGGTGACTCAAGCGAGGCCCACCATACGCAAGTCGAGCAGCGGGCACGGCAGCAGCGATTCGAGCAGTTTCAAGGGTGTCATGAAAACTGTGCAGGTTGTGCAATGCTCGGGCACGAGCAGCGGATACGAAAGCATCATCCTCCGTGACAGCACTCCTGCCTCCAGCCAGGACTCTGGCAGCGAGCGAGGCAACAAGGAGGCACGAGGCCGCAAGGGTTCCCGCAAGGTGGCGCAAGGTAACGCACAAAAACCCAATTGTGTTTCCTATATTATTTGTGATATCCCTATATCGCAAACGAGAGGCAATATTCCTTCAGTTAGGGACGAATTATTGTGGACAAAGATACAGGCCAGGTGGTGCTGAATGACAAAATGTTTCCGATGTCAAACAACACACAGCAACGAGAGCATGAGCATCTACTATTTCCGAACAAGGATCTATATCAACATCAACATTCTCAGAACGATGTCATCTATATGGAGGAAACGTTTAAATAGAACCACGACTATATAGTTATTCGCCGTGGAAAGTTACCGGCCAAGGTGTCGTACTATAAGCTCTGTGCGTTTTAGGTTCCCAGTCTCGGCGACCGTATTTGCATCGGACGAAACGCAATAACACCCGTTTCCGTAGTCGCACGCTAAATAACGCACGCAATTATTAGCGGTTTGGCACGAACACCTCACAGTGTTTAGTGATGATGGCTATCGGGCAATTTTCAGCTCAAGTTGTATAAACATCTACGCCAATCCATGCCTGATTCTTTAGTGCTCAGTATGGTAGATATGGTGTCTTGATTCCACTCCAGGGACTCCGTTTTCTCAGTGCAGGCGGAGGAGTCGGCGGCAGGAGCCGATCCGCGCCGGGCCGGAGCCCACCCGAGAGCCCGCCCGTGCGAAGGCGGCAGCATATGCCGGGACTCGGTAGGCACGTGCAGCGCTGGCACCAGCAGCACGGACACGATCTGCGCGGAGCAGGGGGCCAGCCCGAAGACGAAGTGGGCTGTGCTGGCCTTTTGTGCTGCAGGCTTTTGGACTTCTACTAGACGTCACAACACTGCCAGAGGCAGGGGAGGCAGCAGGGCCGCCTCGTAGTGGACTGACTGTCCTGCCTGCCTGACTGCGTCTATGGTGTGTGAGGATGTGCGCGAGAAACTGATACACCTCAAGGGACTATGTACTGTGACGAGCTTTTTTTCTGTGTTGCTTCTCGAAAGGAAGTGAGTTTGCAACAGACGAGAGTTGTGGTGCGTGTGTGCCCAAGGTGGTTAAAGCCTCCTTGTGTACGGCAGACCCTGCTTGGCGAATTTCTGTGACAATAACAGATAGCTTTAGCATAAACGAGACGTGAAAACGCTGGATGCAAGTGTATTCAAACACCTAAGCATCCAAGCACTTAGAACAAGAGCAGCATCGTTGGTGGCGGCATTGTGTAGCGCTGTAATCTCCCATAACGAGTCAGTATAGACCCTTTTCATAAACTGCAAGCTAGCTTTCCTGCAATCCAGCTTGCCCTACTAATGGCGGCATTGGCAATCCGGCAAATAGCGTGTGCAAGCGCAATTTGCTTGCGATAGGGCGTGTAAAATGTCGACCCAGCCCTTCTGATACTAACAACCCCAAAAAACGGGCCGCAGCATGTGCAACTTGAATTTTGACAGCATTTAAAAAAAGGCAGTTGTCGCCATTAGTAGGGCAAGTTGCATTACAGGGAAGCTAGCTTTACAGTTTATGAAAAGGGTCTATAGCCTGCCAGACTTAGGCTCCCACGCGTGCCACGTCATCTCGAAGGCTGAGATTCTTTATATCTCGGGCGTGTTCCATCGTCGCGCCAAGGACAAAAGGAAAGGTAGCTGTGCCCTCGCCAAAATCTTCTTGAAGCTGCTGACGCCTAAGGTTCATTAGGCATTTGGAACAGATACGGTGAGTCATTGCAATAACACATGAATATTTTCCTAAATTAGGACAGGGTTGCCAGAAGGCGTCGCCAGAATCATAGCTACTCATGTCTGCATCATCCGGCGAGATCACTTGTGCTGTCATTAGTCATGAGTGAGAGACCTTCCGTGAGAGGCAGGGGACATGGACGCAGCACATCATCAGACATGTAGCTGCAAAGTGTTGCTTGCTTGCCACCGAAACGACTTCACACGACCAGGATGACGTCCACGCCATGTCAACTAGCCCAGTCTATGTGCTCTACCTAAACGTTTCAAAGCAGAAGGGCAGATTTATTCAGCGTTTTTGAAAAGGTGTGCTTGTGTAACTATTGTGCTATAAAGTGCATTAGCATGGTATTATTTAGACAAGAGCCTTACGTGACACATGAGTAAAAGAAAATCTCGCGTCATAACAAATATTGGGGGGGGGGGGGGGGGGGGATATAAGTCATTTGACATAGTTATGGTTGCGAAAGGCATGAATAACATATAAAAGGAATTATTGTCAGTACGGCGAGAAAAATTCTTAAACGTCAAGGTAAGTAATTTAACGCGAAATAAGGTTAGACAAGGGATACTACTTAAATAGACTATCGGTTTTATGCTACCATAAAATTGATACATAAGTCAAACACAACAGATGCCATCACAACGGTTGGCTTTGATCTCTCAGCGACCTATCTAACAATGTGCAGTGAGTCGCCTCAATTTCTCTCGTACTGTTCAGCTCTGTACGAGCCTTTCCCGATTCTAACTGTTCGATTTGTCAAGTGTACCCATGCTGTCGAATTTTCCAACTTACCAGCTGCGCTAGGACCAGAGGGCTGCTACGGTTTCCTCTTATTGGCCCAAAGCAACAACCATTGCGAAATCTCTGACTAAGACGCAATTGCAGTATTGGACTCACAGTACCTATCCAGAGAGTAGTGGAAGGTGTTAAGGATCGTCTAAGGATCTACTAAGCCCAACCTCCAGATGGACAAGCCACAGTGCAGACGCTTTTATGTTGCAGATAATCTGCTGACTTACTGAGCTTGGAGCCAGATTCCAACAGCCGCAGTATAATAGAGAGATGGCTTTTCTCATATAAATGCGTTTACGGTCAAAGTCACGTGACAAGACGTGGAATTAATGCCTACGGCTTAATTAACGGTATGGATTTATAATAGACAGATAACCAGCCTCGAAATATAGGTGAAGGCGGAAAAAGCGTCACTTTCAGCCGTGCTAACAGAGTCAAAGCTTTGGTTCACCGATGAAGCGTTGATTATAGAGTACCATGATCTGTTTTCATTGACACTGGTTATCAGGACAAAAATATAGCGCTACTTCTCAAACCAACGCACAATTAACACATCCTCAGCCGGAATCATCTTTCAATTAACGCACACTTTCACAGACGTTGCTGGTCTACGTACAGTAACCCGAGCAATGTGACTGATCGTTTAGTTGCCCCACTCACCTGCTAGACTGCAAGACATCATATCATCACAAATCTTGAAAAGAAGTAATAGGGTTATAAAACATGCCAATTCCACTACAAGGCAGTCTTGCTCAACAACATTAAGATAACATGGCTTTTGTCTCCCTTAAGGTCGAAACAGTTCCCTTGAAAGGTAAATGATTAGTTCTTTAAGTATATCCTAATCCTTTGTTTGGGTGGTTGGAATTTATAAACGTGGAGCTTGCAGTTCGGTGTTTACTGGTGTTAAATTGTGTGCCAAATTTCATTCATGTAGATTGCCACGGATTAACAGTATTGCTTGCATTTTATCATCTCTGCAGCACAAGAGCTGGTTCACTACAAGCCACAGATCATTACATCTATTTCATTGCACATAATATCATAACCTAGCACAAGCGAACATATAAAATTTAATAACAGAAATGATGACGTTTGTTCGCCTTCAACGGTTTCATAGGAAAAGCATGACGGCAAAAAATCCTCTGTTATTACAATTCGTTGCTGGTGATGGCAACACTTATTTCAGTGTGATGGGGAATCCGAAACATTTGTGACGAACAGATGCATTTTCTGTCCTAGTATTTGTTCACGTCATTTCGGATTCTCTTACCTTCAGCTATTTCTTCAAATATCGGGATTTTATAAGCGAACGTGCACTGGAGTGCAGCACCATCTACGATATACTTTTTTCCTACCGAAAGCAAGACATACTGAAGCATCATCAGGACGAAAGGTATCAGGCGAGCGTCATCTGCTAGAAACCTGCCTTCTCCGGGTGACGCACTAGCAAAGGGATTCATAACTCCTACATACCATGATCTCCAGAACGACCCAAGCCAAACCAAGCCAAGACGAGCAACGTGCCACAACCGATGGTGAATAAAACGAACTCCGTCAGCGACGCTCCATGCGGACTGATATTCGCTCGGAAGTGTGTGCACGTGTCTTGTGTTCTCTGTACAGCTTATCCGACCTGCTAGTTTTGTATACAGCGTGTATTGTTCCATAGCGTTCAGAACCAGTGTGGTGGCATAAGGCACTTTTCTTTGCACACACACGCTCGCTCTTTTCGTGGTCCTTCCCTGTGAAAACGAACAAAACTTTCCAGACGCGCGTTGTCTACTGTATAACGGTGAATTGAGCGCCATGTTGGCGACGAGAAGGGTCATAACAATATCAAAAATACAAAACAACCACAAGCGGGCGCGTGCTGACCTATGTGGGCCGCGCTCTGTTGTTCATTTGTACGTGTTATATTAAAGAGTGTTATTTTTATCCGGGACTGCGCTTGATTCCTGCATATGTGCTGTGCGGACTGTTCTTTCCCCTCTATAAGGTGCGAAGTGGGCCAGATCAAAAGGTGCAGTTGTACCAGAACAAACTCACTCACAGTCCTCAGGTTGCTGCGCAGCAACAACCATGAGGCTCATGGGCAGCCAGAGTTGTGCTTCAGCACCCCAACGGAGCATGTGGTTCACAGGACGGCAGCATCCTACCATGCCTCAGGTGCCCATCTTTCAAGGACCTTGAACTTCACGATTTATTCGTGACTGCGTCTAAATACCCGCCGCCCAACGGGCACGCTTCGAAACAGCTGATCCAGCGTCGAAAAAAGATAAAAGTCGTGCCAAAAAAAATAATAAGAGCGCGCAGTTGCCGCTAGGTCGCGCAAAGCCAGATCACAGAGAAGCTGGCCGATATAGTTTACTGAAACAGGTCACTTAATAGTCATGTGATAGTTTGGCGGGAACGTGTCACGTGTGGCATTGCGTTACGCGATTTCGCCGGGAACATGTCACGCGGTGTCGCTTTAAGTGATTTTGGCGGGAACATGTGACGTGATCGCTCAACATCAAGTAGCGCAATATAACGTCACGTGTTCCCCGCAAAGACCACGTAACAGAATTTCACGCGACAAATTTCCGCCAACATCACGTAACGCAAAGTCACGTGACATGTTCCAGCCAAGTCACGTAACGAAATGCCCCGTGGTATTGCATGATGCCTGACAAATTGCGGTTAGCCTTACGTAGCTTCGCTCGTAAAAGGCTTTTCGTTGCGCCACTATACCCGTGTCATCGCGGTGGAAAGGCAGCAATGAATCGTTTCTTGAGATAAGTAGACGACGCGCTACCAACGGTGATGTGTATCAGGACAGCACCTCCTCTATTGGAGGCGCTGATCAGGACAGCGCAAAGGAGGCGCTGATCAGGAGCACGTGAATTGGCGCGAAAGTGACGACACTATATGCTTGTTCCGAACGCTTTACTCACGATCTCTTTCTTTCCGTTAGGCCATCATTTACGCGTGTGTTACCTTTAATACGGTCTTGCGGTCTTCTCAAAGAGTGCAGATGTGTACTTTCCTTTAGTCAAGCGCTTTGACGTCTTTTAGTTTTGCGCGAGACTTGGTTACGCTCGTTTTCTGCGCAAGCCTTGGTGTTACTGATTCTTAAATTAAGTGGTAGAGTTATCTCGCCAACTTGCTGATGCGCCCATGTAACCTAGTAGTTACGCGTGAAGTACAATCGGCGTCAAATGAAAGCCGAACAGCGGAGAACGTGGCCCAGGCATTAGCAACGATATATATAGTGCGCGCCGTCCAGTTGTCACCATACACATGCCAGCACATCCGGTTAGGCAGCACTGCGAGATCTTCCGGTGCGATATTTTTTCCTGCCCCGTTACGGTGGTCTTGTGGTTATGGCACCCGGCTGCAGATCCGAAGGTCGCGTGATCGAATCCGGGCCACGGCGGCTGCATTTCGATGGAGGCGAAATGTTGAGGCCCGTGTGCTGTGCGATGTGCAGTGCACGTTAAAGAGCCCCAGGTGGTCGAAATTTCCGGAGACCTCCACTACGGCGTCTCTCATAAACAGAGCTGGTTTTGGGACGTTAAACCCCACGAATTATGATATTTTTCCTGTTCTCCAGGTTTAATAATTGAAAGGAAGAAATTAAAAAACAAGACAGGAGATAAAATACTGCAGTTTACGGCGAATGTTGTAGCACAGTTCGCGAAAAGCACGAGTGCTGTCGGCGCCATATAAAACGCGAGCCGTGGTAAGTAAACGTGAATAACTGCAAGTGATAAGACCAAATGCGTTTGGCACGCCCACGCCAGCCACGATTGTCACCGTGTGAGAACTGGAACAGAGGCGAAGATAACGCAAAATGAAGGGGTCGCGCACTGCTGCCTAACCGGACGCGCGGCCGTCAGGGGGTGATGACTGCACGGCGTGCACTATACTGTTTCTAATGCCTGGGCCACGCGCTCCGCTGTTCGGCTTTCATTTGACGCTGACTGTAGTACATCTATGACGGACATTCGTACAGCTGTAACGATAAAAACTCCAAGGCCTGCGCAGACGACGCCGCACACTGGCAGCGTAAGCTAGATTTTGCAGCGTTCCCTCGTTCTTCTTTTACATTCTTTGTTGTTGCTCGCCCGCCCTCCACGTTACTCCTTCTAAAACATTGTCTACTTCATCTCCTTTTTGTCTTCTTCTGCTTCTTCTTATTCTTCTTCATTGTCGTCGTCGTTCATGAACGCACAGCCAGTGGCTGGTAACATATAACGAACTGAAAGGCCACTTTACAGATCACATGTCACATATGGCAGAGGACACTGAATGCTCAACCATGCTGTGAGAACCTGTAGGGCTATAGTGGCACCAGCCCAATCGATCTGGGTTCAACTCCGCACATGCATGGAGTTGATAGCGGTTACGCACATGTCCGGCTGCAGCGAACATCGTCACCACCAATTTCGGTCACTGTAACGAGCCACCAACAGCTTACGGCATAAAATATCGGCACAAGCCACGACCGGAGCGGAAATATTGCTTTACGGGGCGCTACTGTTCCAGGACGTGCCTATAGCGATAGTGCGAAGCCCAATCCATTTGCCAAAGAAGGGGCGGCCGGCACCATTTACTGATAAGAAAAGAGCAAGCAGTCATTTGATCTACAAGCTCTTTCTTGAAGTTCTTCCGGCGGCCACCCCTTCTATGAAAAAAATGCAATGTGCTTCCCACTCTCGCTGTACGCACCCTCGGGAACAAAAAAAAAAATCGACCGGGTGGTTTTTAAGGTTGTTTCAGCCTCCGAAATGGCCCATGCCGACGCCTGCAAGTTTTCACGATTGGCACCGTTGTTGCCAACTTCTGTCGTCAGCTCAAGGTCAGTGCCGTCAGTGCTTAGGTCGATACAGGTTGTCTCCGCGCTAGCGGCGTTAGTTACGTAACGGTGCGAGACTACCGTCAAAGCAGTTGTTACAAGGGCTCTAACTGCGCATTTGGACGAGTGGAACTTGCCGTCTCAGTGAATCCTACGCTCTCCGCGGTATGCTAGCGCGCCAACGTTGACTAGCGCTACACCGCCGGCTGGACTGTCAGTGTATGACGCACTGGACTGCCTCGTCGAACAAAGCATGGCACCTTGTTACGCTCCGCAATGTTCAACGACAGTCGGAAAGGGGTGACCCTGCTTCGCTTTCTGTCGAGCCCAACGCGGAAGAAACGTTCTCTGGCCCAAATCAAACGAGCCCGGTGGGCGGTGACGCCATTGTCATATGTATGCACAGTGAGTACCGTCTTTTGCAATGCCGTATACTCGCCACAGCGATGAAGTGATATAATTTGTATGCTATGCGAATGAAGCTCCGTTTACTGCCATGCACGAACACCTTAGATTAGGACTACACAGCCAAAAAAAGAAAGAAAGAAAGTTGCCGCAAGTGTCGGTGAACTTGAACTTGGACTTCCGCTTGTGCAACTAGAACTTCGTTTCTTTCTTTTTTGTTTTTCGCGCATTCGCTATATGAGTTCGTACCAAATCGTGTGGCCTGAAGTCCTTGTAATTCGAGAGAAGAATTCACCATCGCACAACTGTGAATGAGGCACTGAGGTGCGTCGTACAGGTGGGCGTTAGTGCAAAGGAAAGCAGGACATTGGAGTGGACACAGCCAGTAGCCTTACCGTGCAGCCTTTGCAGCGAGTAGTTAAATCGTGAATTTCCTTCAAGAACGGACCGTAACGTACTGCCGGCGCCAAAAGGAAACTGTGTAATACAAGTGCGGCAGTACAAATCCATGCAAAGTGCGCTGCACGGTACACTTGAACGTGTCGTGATGTTTGTAGGTTTGTTAGAAAGGAAAAAGAAAAGTAGTAAGTGCAGCTGCAAGGAAAAACAGTTTCACTCTTTTATTTACCACTTCAGACAAAAGAGCAATGCAAGCTAAAGTTTCACGCACGCTTCTCAAATGCACAAGAGTTTGCAAACTTCGGCGTCTTTCAGCTGGCGCACAACACTGACAACACGATGTCAGGAACCATAGGCGAGCGAACAACAAGCAAGGGGTAGGATGGGTCGAACCATGAAGTGTCGACCCGTTTCTCTCTACTTTTCCCTTGAGTATTTTCGGGGTCGCCATGTCTCCCCCATACCTTTACACTGCACTGCGTTTTGACCATAAGTGGGGCAGAAGGGGAAACAGGGGAGAGGGGAGTGTTATACGCGGCGGTGACACTTCGCACTCCCTTTAGAGAACGCCGTGCAAGGCTTCAAAAGGGGCGTAAGTAAACCAAAGTGAACCTTCGGACATTATGCCGAAATAGCCCGGACGCCAGGGCGGCACAAGAACATGAGGGACACAATATTATGTACATGGGCACGCTTTAATGTATGTAACGTACCAGCCTACCCGAGTTACCTTTAAAACTGACATGAAACTAAGCGAACGACATTAAACTGACATGAAACTACGCGAACTGGCTTTATTGGCAGAAAGCAGCACAAGCCACCGTGGTGGTGTAACGGTTATGCGGCTGCCACAAAAAAAAAAAAAAAAAAAGCGCGGGTTGAATCCCGGCCGCGGCGGTCGCATTTTTGATGGAGGCGAAAATGCCAGAGGCCCGTGTACTGTGCGTTGTGTGCACGTTCGAGAACTCCAGGTGACGAAAATTTCCAGAGCCCTCCATTACGGCCTCCACTACGCTCCTTTCAGTTCCGTTCCCCTACCCCCACGGACGCTTAGCCGTGCTCCCTACATGGGCTGCAGAAATTGTCGTACTTTCCTTAACCAAACCACGATCATCATCATCATCTTAATCATCATCATCATCACTCGGCTCCTTTCTCCAGAACGCTTCTCCCACGTGATTAGAGGAGCTGGAACTACATCGCGAGACACACCACAGCAAGTGACATTTTCATGTAACTTGCTGCGGGAGCAAGAACATTACCAGAAACGAATGTATATAAGACAACCCACTCTTTTATTGTGTGAACCTATCAGCTCACCCACTGCCTTTACTGCTGTTTGTCAGTTTGCAGCACGCACACTTTAAAACCACAAAGCACGTTTCGGAAATAGTCAGAATAAACTATTATCGTTCTGCGAGCAGTGCTATTTCTAACAGTACAGAGTTACCAGACTGGACATTATTGCGACGTCAACTACGACGTAGTCCGCACTAAAGCGATCATTCTTCCTTAAAAGGCGATTCCGATCTGCACCAATTAAAATAAAACTGTTAGCATATGAAACTTTCATTCGACCTGTACTCGAATACGCGAGCGCGGTCTGGTTCCCAGCCACTAATAACTTAGTAAGCAAATTAGAAAGAGTTCAAAGAAAAGCAATTAGATTCATTTACAACAAGTATCGGTTAAACGACTCGCCATCAGAATTAATTTTAAGGTCTGGAATATTCGCTTTAAAGAATCAGGCAAAACTCGCACGCCAAAAAAATTTGTTCCAGCTTTATCATAAACAGTTGAAAATCGACATTCAAGGTATATATCTTTGTCTGAAACCAGAGAGCCACGACATAAACATCCACTAACGTTACAGGAATACCGTTTCAAAACCCATCGCTTCAAATAGTCTTTATTTTTCCACAGGCGATAAGGGAATGGAATACTTTACCACACTCGATAACAAGCCGTAGGGATCAATAAGTTCCTAACGCTACTTGACGAACACATAAGCACTGTTAACGATTGAATTTGTTTATGCATTTATGTTTTTTTGCTTTACAGCAGAGCTGGTGTGTTCATTATTGAAGTGCACTTCTAGAATTATGTCCAAGCTATTTGCTCTAATCATCCAAAGTAGCATTGTGTAACTTCGCTTTCCTTCTTCTGGCGCTTAGCTACTCTGTGTGCTCGTGTGTTTTTACTGTTTCATTATTTGTTTGCCCTTTTGCAATAGTCCCAGTTGGGACTGGAAGTATTTACCAAATAAAAAAAAAATTGGGATGAAGCGATGATGTCACGTGCGTCAGAGAATGACTAATTATCTCTCTATCTAAAGGATAACAAATTAGCGAAAAACCACTTAATACACGGCGAAGACGCTATTGCAAAACTGCGATGCCCTTCGCGAAATGGTTAGCTAGCTCGATTTTAATAACAGAGGGAGCGAGAGGAAACAATTTATAAGATGAGTCACGGTACATGGTGTGCTGCCTTAATTGAACGGCGATTTTCTAAGAACACTGGCTACCATGGACAGTGACGCATGGCTTCTATGGGAGAAAGCGCCACAGGATAAAGCCCAATGCAGGAAGCATAGGATCCCCAAGTGCCGTTGAAAACGCTACGTTGGTTTAGGGAACTGTTCCGCCTTCTAACTCGATGACCCCACAGAAGACGGCGTTCGCTGACGTTACCACAAATGGGGGAAAAGGGAGCCTTGAATCAGACAACCGAGTGCGGGGACTGGGATGGAAAGAAATAAGGGAAGGTTGCAGGAAGGGGAAAGGGAAAGACGGAGTAAGGCCATTCGTTTGCGACAAAGCTCCTACTGGCCAGAGTCGAAGAAACCAGGCGCCGTCCCGTCGCGAGTTCAGACTCTCTGTCATCGTCCCGACTTCCTCGATGGAAGATAATTGGGAATAGAGGAATATCGTGGGGGAGGAGGATGTCCTGCGAGTGAGCTCTTGGGACGAAGCGTCTCCCCTTGCGGCCCCCCACTCGAAGATGCCGCGCCGCTCTCAAAACGATCTTTAATGTCTCTGACACCACTGCTCCTTCCTTTTTATTATGTTAGTCCGCGTGCGAGTGTTGATCCCTGCGTTTCAACAGATCTTCGCCGTGTCCATTTATTTCTTGTTCCCTATTTTCCTATCCCACTCTTCTCGAGAATTGAGTGATTTACGAGGCGTGGAGACGAGGGACGTAACAACTTTGCCATTTGACGAATAAGCAATGTTGTTGTTGTGGTTGTCGTCGTCGTCGTCGTTGTTGTTGTTGTTGTTGTTGTTGTTGTTGTTGTTGTTGTGTTCGAGTGATCGTTCAATAGGAGTAGCGTCAATGACCGCGAGCTCTCTTGCCGCTTCTGCAGTGAACAGACTGCACGCCCTGTTTCCGTTTATGTCCGCTGTAATAGCTTAGCGGCTAAGCGTTGGCTTGCGAAGCTCACTGTCCTGGGATCAAATCGAGACCGCGATGGGCGGATTTGGATGGGGGCGGTATACAAAAGAAAAACAAAAAAATGCGTGTGCACTTAGATTGAGGAACACGTTAAAGAACTCCGGGTAGTCAAAAATTACTCCGGAGCCCTCGTCTGCGGGGCGTCCATCATAATCATGGCTGCTTTTGGCACGTAAAACCCTGCCAATTATCATTGCGCTCAGAAGCAAGCAGACTAATTGCGCTTATTCGCGTCGACTGCAATTAGTCTCGCTGTTTTGGACACGTCCGGTCCAATGATGCTTCTCTTCATAAAATTGAATAGAAATTAGTTCCACCAAATCTACTTTACACAAAGGAGCACTCGCATTAGAGGTTTGTACAAATTACAAAAAGCTAGGCTAGCTCTGAGTCATTGGATTATATTACGGGGCGTAATGATCTGACTACCTATTTCTTAAACTGTCGCATTAAAGCTTGAAACTGTTGGGCCTAATGAAGACAACCGAAATCAATAAAATTGCACAAAAGAAAAAGATGCAGCCAAACAGAGGGATAGTGTGATAAACGTTCTTGTTGTTTTCCTTTTTTCCTCTCCATTCAAATCCAGTCTCTCTTCTTCTGTACGAAATGCACATCGTTACATTGTGAACACAAAGGATACCGTAGTGCTTTTACATGTAATACGCATTAGTATGCTGTGTGTACTTTTGCTTCATGGCTCGAATGTATTTCGTTGCTCCTATGTTTCTTCCAACCGCTGTACTAAGAACCGAAATACAGCTGCACTGCACAAATATAATACAATGCTCTTCTTAATAATTCACCTATTTCTTCCTTATATTGCTCTTCCTTATATTTCACCTATAATTCACCTAATTCACCTTCCTTATATTCACCTATTACCCGTGTTTTGATAGTGTTCCGTTCTTTTTTTTTTTTTTTGTTTCACATCGCCGTGCTTGTATTTTGAAGTCGTACTATGTCATATCTCCTTATTCTTACCTTGGGTGTGCTTTCCCTCTAAAATTTCTCTCTCTCTCTCTCTCTCTCTCTCTCTCTCTCTCTCTCTCTCTCTCTCTCTCTCTCTCTCTCTCTCTCTCGCCCTCCCTTTCTATTCCTCCTTAATTTCGGCTGCCTCGACGTTCGCTTCACTGAAACACAGTGCAGGAGTGCGGCAGGCGCATGCTAGCGCTTTTAGGGGCGAAGCTCCTTAAAGCGGCACCCGTTCGTCCCTCGTAGTCGTAGTCGTAGTCGTAGTGCGTAACCAGTCTTACGCTTTGACCTCCAAGGTAGTGCCGGTGGGAGATTTCTCCTGTGCGTTGTTGAACAATAAAAAAAAATTCGCAGCGTGCGCGTTAACTAAAAGCCGGATTCTTCTGTCTCTCATTCCCCATTAGCAGCCATTGGCATGTTCCAGTAGGAAACGTTAGTAGAAGTAGAAGTGTTAAAAGCCGACTTCTGCTGTCTCTCATTCCCAGTAGCAGCCATTGTTTACCTCCAAGGTAGTGCCTGGTGAGATTTCTCCTGTGCGTGATTAAACAATAAAAATTTTGTTCAAAACGCCGTTGATTGATGAAATAAACCAACGATAGACGTCAGATGTTTTCTAAAAGCAAAACGAAAAGACGCCAGATGTTTCTAAAGCAAAACGAAAAGACGCCAGCTGCTTAACGAAAGACGCCAGATGTTTCTAAAGCAAAACGAAAAGACGCCAGCTGCTTAACGAAAGACGCCAGGTAAAGCAATGGTTTTCATCTGCAACCAGTGCAAGAACCACTTAGCTTACATTTCACCGACCACAAAGCGGTCATAATGAAAGGACAACGGAAACCAGCAATAAAAGTTTGATAAAACATTTAATCAATCGTTTCACGTCATTTTTATCGGGCGAATTAACGGAAGAAATTTCACGGTTTAACCGATGATTACTTCCAGGAGCTTCGCCCAATCTCATCATCATTCACCTCGTGGATCTGCCGTCAATTTTTTTAAATCAAGACCACTTTGGCTTTCCTTAAGAAAAGTGAAGATATCGTGGCTGGAAAAAAAAAACAAGAAACAAAAAACACTGTGATGCTCTCACCACCTTTTCGGCTTTTATACGTGCCTCTTACTCGCATTTCCTTTTTTTTTCTCGTTCGTTGAATTTCGACTCTCCGGTGTAACGAAGGACGCACGATGCATTGTAAAGAGTCTAAGCCAATTCCGCTGCATGGAAGGCTGTACGAAGCGTGGTACAGGGGTTCGTATGCGTTTCCCTTCAGTTCCTCTCGCGTTTATCGTCTTCCTATACGAGTTATTTTCTCTCAGTTTGACCTCACTATGCGATAATTTACCCATAGTGTGAACGTTTTATCTTGTTATACTAATCTCGTTTCTCTTAACCATTGTTAACGCGGATCCATTTACTTCATTTCTAGACGTTACTCAGCGGTTTCATGGGAGTCCATCGGGGTACTTAGCGCTATGTTTCTGCAACGCAGCAACCTGTGTTCCCCTGTTTTAGTCGAAATTCTTGAATTATTTTCGCTTTGTGCGATCTCGTTAGTCGATTAACTACCCGTAATGTTCATCTTTTATTTTAATATACTAATCTGGTTTAATTTGACCATCCTTACTATGGACAAATTTTAACCGGTTTTAACCGGTCAGTTCTGGTCCTGCTTTCAGCTACTGCCTTCTGATCATGAGCACGACACGAGTAGGCGCCGACAACCCGGATCCCTAAAGTGTTCTGCTCCTTACAAACGGGTTACAGCTTTAACTCTACAATGGCGGATATTAATTATCACTATAACGCACGCTGCATTAAGGTGCGAAGAGGGAAGATGAGGAAAAGGGGTGGGAGGTAAAGACAGTGGTGGGGGGAAGAAGCGCGCAGAGTGGCAGTATCGGGGATGTTGCATAACATTGCACGGGCAGCGAAAAGAAAGGAGGGCGTGCTTGCGATGGACGGAGCCCTCCGGAAAGAAGGCGCTGCCGTCGGCGCGTCTGCTGAAGCGAGCATTTTGCGGCTTTCCGGACTTTTCCTTCATGCATCTTTCCCGCCACCGCATCCCGCCGTCCTGATTACGTCTGCTACTCGAGACGTCGTTCCGCTCCGAAGGACCGGGCGTGGGTCGAGTACTCCCCCCCCCCCCCTTCCCCCATTTCCTCCCGTCCCTTTCGACCCACTCTGTCTCCTAGATTTCTTGTACGAGCCGAAATAGCGCGGGAGTAGGGACGGAAGTAAGATCGCGCCCGGATTATGTAGGGCCTTCCACGTGGTGGCGCGTTCGGCGAATCGGCGTGAGGTGATGACCACGCACTACGCGATGGGGCGCATCACGGGCGACCATCGTCGCTGGCTGTAGGTTTGCATTGGCTTTGCTCTGTGTAGTACGCATCGTCTCGATTAACGTGTAGCCTTCCCTTTGTTGAAAGGTAATGTTTGCGCTCACTTCTCTACAGCCTCCTTTCTGCCACATTTAAGGGACGGGGCGGAATCGAATCGTTCTTACTGTAAACAATAGCGCGCGGTATAAATAAGGAACGCGCCCCGTTTGGCCAGCCTAAACGGGAAAAGATGGACCAGTTAACAATTAGTGGCGAGACGTTTTACGATTGTGGGCTTTGCTGAAATCCGTGCAAAATTATACCAACGATGTAGTACATTGACTAGTCGCTAATCGACTAATTGCCCTGCTATTGCTTTGTTCCAGAGGGGAAATGCAACGGCTATAATTGATTTAGTGCAAGCTGTATCTAGTACAAAAACAAAACCAGCTTCCCTACCGTGAAACATCAGAGAGTGTACAGCACACGGACAACACAGTGATTCCCGTTATGCGCGGGAAATGTCCCCTGAGGGAGGAAATCGTGCGCTCGGCGAGGCGGGAGCGCCCTCTCTAGGGCGTCGTGGGTATCTGCGGGAAGCGTGAGCACGCGACAGAAGGAGGTGACGGTCGTCGACAAGGCGAGGCACTAAAGCGCCACGCACTTGAAACGTGATTCGCCCACATAACACGCATCGCTGCTTTTGGTGCGACACTGGCGTGCGCTGCCATGCATAAGACTGCGGTGTGTATCTGCCTGGCAACCTCATTCTCCTGCTTTCTTGCTTTTGTTTTCAAGGGTGTCCCCATCTGTACTGTCATTTGCTCGAGAAACTTCAGTGGTGACATGCGTTTCGTTTTACAGGGAACTCAATGGTCGTGCTCGAGTTATACTACCGGCAGTCATTACGCCAGTGCCCTGTGCTGGTTACCTTTGGTGGGCTTTCTTGTGGGTTTCTTATGGGTGCTTTGATGGCTGGTCTTCGGGCACTGCTAACCCGTCGTAACGGAAAGCCTAGCTTTGAGTTCAATTGTACCTCAAAGCCTAATGCGAATAAGAAAGAAAGAAAGAAAGAAAGAAAGAAAAAAGAAAGAAAGAAAGAAAGAAAGAAAGAAAGAAAGAAAGAAAGAAAGAAAGAAAGAAAGAAAGAAAGAAAGAAAGAAAGAAAGAAAGAAAGAAAGAAAGAAAGAAAGAAAGAAAGAAAGAAAGGCGGACTGTGCCCCGCGTTTCCGCAGTCGACTCCCCCTTTTTGCTCGGCATCTGTACCATCACTGTTCACTTTGCCCCGTCCAAAACGCTCATCTCTCGGTGGTCAAACCACCCACTCGGCATTAGAGATCGCTGGTAGGAACGGGAGAACACTCAGAGAAAAAAAAGCAACAACAAGGAAACTAGAAAGAACGAAGTGTATGCGATGGACGGGCGGACAAACAAGGAATGACTGGGACTTGGGACGCCGAAATCCTAAGCAAGAGTTCAGCATGCTTTAATAGTAAGGAACTCTATGGCTGGAGGCGATCTGGGGTTGTATTCCGTGTCCTACAAGTAACATGAAGAATCCATCTGGGAACCCTCTGGAAGGCGCTCGGTTAGTGCATCAGTGCGCAGAAGGTCTAGGCCATGCGGGATTCGTTTTTTTTTTATGCAACGCCTGCGTTGGTTTCCTGCCCTGACTCATCCGATCGTTCAAAGAAACCGGCTCGGACACAATACAGCGTCTCGCCTCTCATTGCTCGAAAAAGAAAAAGCCAGAGTTGTGGGTGCACCAAACAGAAGAGTGTATAGAGCAACAGCACAGGCTGTATACCCATGCAAATATGCATGGCAAACAACTCGAAGTACTTTGCGTCGGTCTATTCTTCTTCATGCAGCAAGTGAGCAGATATTCATTTAGTAAGCAAGCATTCCAGGGCTAGTCGTTTTGAAGAAGCATGCGTGGGTTCATTCGTAACCTAACCTAACGTTGAAGGTCCGTAGGAACGTATCGCTTCTTGTATAGATATGCATGGTGAAGCTCTGGTTCGGAAGAAAGAGAGGGGGTGGGATAGTAGAGGATTTACCGAAGCAAGTGACTGTACCATAAGGAGGGCGCAAAAAGCAGTTATATCTTGTATACAACTCGGCACAACACGTGACGAAAGCATGCGAGCTAGCCTTGAGTAAATTATTAAGTATAATGGCGAATATAGTCTCGTTCGGGCTAATTCTGGCTAAAAGATGTATAATTTCGCGTAATGTCAGCAGGCGTTGATGTTGGTTACATATAATGGGATTAGAAGCAAAGCATTCGTTCTGTGTGACTCTTCTATGCCAAAGGGTGTCTTCAGTTTTGTTTGTTTGTTTGTTTGTTTGTTTGTTTTTACGCAGCAACGCAGAAAAGACAGGTGAAGTTATTAACTACTACCTCGTTTTTTTCTGATTCAGGATTATAGGCAGGAAGGTCTGCTGAAACATACGGAACATGTCGAACAATCAACGGAGCGGGCTGAAGGGCCATGCTGCCGTTGGTCTGAACCATTAGTAGAAGCAGGATACAAAATTACAGATGCACTGCAGGCACGTGCCAGCAGACAACAAGCACGCAAGAATGTGTACTCGATCGGCGCCTATATATGTAATATACGTGTGTGTCAGCAAACAACCGCGAGAGCGTTCTGAAGCTCACACAAGCTACCGCTTTATTCACAGTGCTGAGTTTTAACACCAAAAGCTCCTAGAAACCCCACAACTCCCGCGGAAAATTTGCTGGGCGTACGAAAAATCCTATCAAATCCAAGGAGGATTAAAAAAAAAATGCTGGAGTGGAGATTTTTTCCTAAATGTGAAGCCGGCGGCCGCCATCTTACCAGAGGCATCGATTAACAGCATCCAGATAGCACAACAGAAAAAGCGCTTTCCTCACGCTCCTTAGCACCTTTGAAGTGGTCATCTTTGCTAGACAGACATTGCTTGATGTGCCTGTTTGTGGTACTCGTTTTTGGGTGAAACCTGAACGTCGCAAAAATTTGTGTGCCACATCGTGGCATTGATGCTCAGTCAATGGTAGTTTATTAATCGAAAACAACACGCTTTTATATTACAAGTGCTCTATACAATACATTAGCAGATCAAGAACGCTTGAACTGCTACTGGTTTCTGGACACTTTGGCAAGATTTTAGGGCTGAACCAGAGGCATACGCCGGCTTCACCCATTGCGGTAAGGTGCAGCAGGCGTTGCCACTCCAGCATTTTTTTTTAATCCTCCTTGATCAAATCCGACTTCATAAGCCCATATGGCCCTCTCTGTATTTTTAAATGTGAAGCAGCTTATGGCGGGGGCTTTGTCCGTCCCTCCTTCCCTCCGGCGGCGTCCCACACCCCCACAGCGCATGCGCGTCCCCTCTCCCTCTCTCTCCTCTCCTATGCTCCCCCTTTCTCTCCTCTAGGAATCCTCTAGTCTACGGAGCGTCACGCATGACAGGCGGTGCGTCAGCTGCATACTCCGCTGGGGGCGCCACGGTAGTTCTGCGGTATCAAAATGACTCAGCGTGCGCTCCTTATTCTCTCTCCCGTGCAGCGCCGCGATAAGCGCTCGGGCCATCCCGCAACCACCGCGTTCTCTCCCTCCTATACATTCCCATTCGTCCTCTCAACAAAATTACACAATCTCCCGCTCAAGCTAACCATCTGCCGGCTGCTTCGAATCCACACATGGTTCCCTTAAGTGGGAGATGGAGTGATTTTTTCTCTTGCCCTTTTATGCTTCCATTTATAACCGCTGTAACGTCTCAAATGCACTTAACATTGCCTAGGCTTATCGTCCCTCAATTACCGTCTCCCGAAAGCTGTCGTTAATAGTGCGTGACGTCTTTAGGTGTGCTTAGCCGTACGTTCGTCCTGTTGTATGCGTGTCCTTTCCTAGACAACGTTTTATGCTTCAAAGGGGAAAAAATGGAGCGCCAAAAAAACACAAGGAAGGAAGGAAGCAAGGGGAAAACAGAAAGGCAGGGAGGTTAACCAGAAAGGCGTCCGGTTGGCTACCCTACACTGGGGGAGTGGGAAGGGGGAATGGAAAGATGGGAGAGAGAGAAGGAAGGGGAATAATGAAAAAGACGTTGTAGGACAAGTCCAACTGTCAAAGGCGTTCGTGCAAACCAGTCATCTTCAAAAAGCGCAAAAGTGCTTTGAGTGTCTTGTGGGCCGACGAGCGATGAGGGCGGTGTTCGAGTAGCGTCTGTAAGGCCGATCGGCAAGGTGGCGTAGCGTCTCAGCAAGTGTTTTCCTTTCCTCGACGAATCGCGGACAGTGGCACAGCAGATGGTCCAGGGTTTCATCGGTGTCGCACATCTCGCAGGTTGCACTGTCGATCGATCCAATTAATGTGGAGTATGCCTTTGTGAAGGCAACTCCCAGCCAAAGTCGACAAAGAAGCGAGGCCTCATGCCGAGGAAGAAAAAAGACAAAGACGTAGGGTAAACATAGGGCTGGCGTTTCTTGCTTCGGACTAATACAAAAAAAGAGAGCCCAATATAGGAGAAATGTGGCTTAGTGGAACTTGTTTCTGGGAGAGCTGGTTCATGCTTCAAACGGATAAAAAAACCACAGACAAAGAAGCAGGGTAGAGACAGAATTGGCGCTCAGTCTTGTGTTTGCGCTGCTTTTCTGTCTGTCATTTTTAGCGCTTCATTTATTCCGTTTGAAGCACGAACCATCTCGCCCAAAGACAAGTTCTACTAAGTTTTATGATCTGGCTTCGTCTGTCCTTGCGTACGCTCATGCCGTACGTCTTTCATTCGCATGCATCTCTCCTGGAGTTCTGTTTGGTATGTCTATCACTATGTTGGTCTTTTTCAGTTGGATCTCTCACTCAGAGAAACAAACAAGCCAACTAAAGTCAATTCCTATATCATTACCACTGTCGTGTAGTAGGGGGCTGACGGCAATGGTGTAGCTGCCTGCCTGCCTGATTCACGGTGAACACGAAAGATTCCTCTCCCCATCGTCGTACTTCATCCCTCTTTTTTTTTTTCCTTTCCCTTTCCCGCTTGTTCAGAGTAGCAGTCCAGAGTAGCAGGCCGACCTCCCTATTTCCCAATAACTATTCTCCCTCGCTCTTCTCTCTACTGCTTCGGTGCTGTTAGTTAGCACAGCGGCGTTTGATGGCTAGAGCTATCAAGACAACTAAATGAAAGAAGGTTCAAGAAAGTGCCTCGGCCTTTTAGCCATGATTCGTACTAATTCGCCACGTCCTGTTATAAGTAGCAGTTACCAATTTGTATTCATTCCAATGCGAAGTCAATGCCTCTGACACCCGCCCCCTCCACGCACACCAAGACATGCATATGCTTTTCCTGTTTTCTCTCTCTCTTTCTTTTTCGCATTCATTCCATCGACGTTCTCTCGTTACTGAATAAGCTCAGCGCGTGGAATATTTGATGGTGCGGTCGTTTGCGTGTGCGTTATTCAAAGCCTGCCGGCTGATTTCTTTGGCTACGAGTACGGACCCATCACTGGCAGTGGAGTCATTACCGTTTGAGCAGCCTGAGTTCCATTTACAAATACGCTGAGCTGAATTTTAATTTCGGCTGCTGCGCTTCTTACCGTAGAGCCACGGTGATTGAGAATGGCGAATGATAGTCGTAGTGTCCTGGTACCGCGTGCTTAGCGGATTGCGCAGGTTAGTGAGGGCTAATTTTTGTTGTATGGCTAGTGACGCCAAATGTCCACCAGTATTTTGCTATTAATGACCATATGATGGCCTGCGTTGGTTACTAGTGGCTGAATGATGATGCATAACTTTAGGAGCTGATTTATGAGATCTAACGCTGCGGTGTATCGGCAAATGATGGCAAGTGTCCAATGATCTTGTCTATCGAACTTTAATACGTGCTAATGAGTGATGGCTGATCTTGTCCGTTCCATGCTAATGATGCGTAATGTGGCCAATGGTGATTTAATAAAGGTGAATATTGCCTAATATAGACTAACACATGCTAATGTAGACTATCCAATGTTATAGCAGCAATATCTTCATCGTTCTTTCTCATTCCAACGAAGTGTCCATATATGCTCCGATAATTACACGGATTTGACGGCGTTCTCTTCTTCCAGTCAGCATTCGTAAGAAGTCCGGTCTGGATTGTGAATGTGACGTCCGATCTGGCTTTTCCAGAACCGTATACCACTAAGACCATGTAACAAAATTAGGCCTGTTTATAGCGGCTCTTGCAAGCAGTACAGTCGCTACGGAAAGTCTGCTTCGTTCCTGATCATCGTGTTGGGTTAAACAGGCACTTGTTCGATTGCGCAAGAGTTTCGTGCGTAATTTTTGACAAGCCCCTTACAAAATGCGTATGTATGTATGTATGTATGTATGTATGTATGTATGTATGTATGTATGTATGTTGTTTTGTGGGGTTTAACGTCCCAAAACCAGCTCTGATTATGAGAGACGCCGTAGTGGAGGGCTCCGGAAATTTAGACCACCTGGAGTTCTTTAACGTGCACTGACATCGCACAGCACACGGGCCTCAACCTTTCGCCTCCATCGAAATGCAACCGCCGCGGCCGGGATTCGATCCCGCGACCCTCGGATCAGCAGCCGAGTACCTTAGCCACTAGACCACCGTGGCGGGGCGTATGTATGTATGTATGTATGTATGTATGTATGTATGTATGTATGTATGTATGTATGTATGTATGTATGTATGTATGTATGTATGTATGTATGTATGTATGTATGTATGTATGTATGTGTGTGTGTGTACAATTGCGGAAGAGGAAGAAAACATTTCGGGCAATTTTGTAGCAACATTTCCTTACAGATTTTTGACGAGGATGGTAGTAAATTTAGAAACTACTTTCTTTTCGCCTTCACTTCTGCCTCTAACGGTTATAGTGGTTTGTCAAGGTACGCGTTCGGCCCATGTGCGCTATATGCCCCATTGCAAACCATTGTAATAAACCAGTTGCTAGTAGTGCTTGTCCTGTCTCCTTTCGTGTGTCCGTTCTCCTCAATGCTAAAACCAATTCAAGTATTGACCAACTCGCCCAGCAACAAGTTATTCTTATACATTCTCTGATGGCCCTTAAGAGAGGAAGGAAAAAAGGAATGACAGGAGGTTAGCAAGTGCTGAGACCTACTGGCTACCCTGTGCAGGGGAAAAGGAGTAAGGGGAATAAAAAATAATAGCCATGAGACAAGAAAAGGAAAAGGAAAAAGAGAAAAAAAAATCGACGCTAATTAAAGCCTTTCCCTTAGTTCGTTCGCCTTATAAAGCGTCACAACAGGTTCAGCGCTTTCCGTGTGGACGATTGTCCCGGCCAGTGTCCCAAGACTCGTTCCTCCGACAAACGGCGGCTGTCAAGTCTGTCAGAGCAGCGGTAAGTTCTTTCCTAGAATCACTGGAACGGAGACGCTCACGCAGAAGATGGTATATCGCTTCATCGCAGCCACAGGCCCCACATAAAGGGTCGTTTGCCACTCCAATACGAAAAGAATATGCATTCGTGACGGCCACGCCGAGCAACGGGCTCCACAAAATGTCTCCTCAGCTCGAGCGATTCCTGAGGGAAAGAGGAACTGAAGGTGTCGGTGCAACCTGTGGAAGCGAGCACTGGTGATTTCCATTGAATTCACCATTGCCCTTATAGGAGACTTTGGCTGCCGTTAATGAAGTATTTATTGCAGTGTCCAAATTTTTTTTTACATATATGATTCTTCTTCCTGTTCGTATTTTCCTGGCCTTTAGGGAAGTTTCTGTTGTGATATAACTGCATATCAAATGCCACTTTTGCGAAGACGCCTTTTCTGGGGGCTTTTCTGCAGTATCGCTCGATGCCATTTATAACTATTGATGCCTCTGATTCCGTCTAATCAAATATAATGTTAAACGTAATTTAAACAAAATTGTTTTGCTATAACGTCAGCATGTCTCGACAGAAGAAATTTTGTACACCAAATATTTTTTAAAACTCTCGCCATGACCACAAGGTGAACTTCCGCGCGATCATTATGAGCTTCTGGTCGTCATTTGAAAACATATAGTGCGTCCTCTGTGAAGTGAATAAGTATACTGTAAATTCGTGAAATGTCAATAAAGTAACGCCCAAACCTTATTTCTTCCTGCGAGTCGCGCCCGCCTCCTCGCGTATGCTGTCTCTCGCGACCAGAATTTTGATATCAATTACAGGATATATCTTCCGAGTATACATTCATATAATATACCAAATGGCGCTGATACACGTGTGTCTCGAAGTCCGCCTATTATGGCGTAACGTTCCCGAGAAGCGAACGATCACGGTTCAATACATACCAGTAAGGAACGCGACAGGAGCCGCTCGTGAATCGGTGATCAAATTATACCTCAGAAGCAGATGATTGAATTGATCATTCCTCCAGCTCACTATTCGTTTTATTTCTTCCTCAAAGTCGTGGCCGTATGTATATACGGCTAAACTTTCTACTTCGTATAGACACTTCCTGTTTATTACTTTGCTCTGTCGCCGTGCCTTATATCGTTTCCTACAAGTCAATTATTCTCTTTTTTTTTTCTTGTTCTAGCAAAATATATATTCCATCCGACGCAGGCCCGCCGATATAAGAGGCATAATTTCGTCCGCAAATGAGAGCTACAGACGTCTGAGATTTCTTGAGGCGTGGAAAATAAAGGGACAAGGCGAGGAAAAGTTGAACTATATTGCCGTTCCTGTTAAGCACATCTTGAGCATTGATAAATATCTCCGTTCCGTAATCTAATGGCATAGTTGCTATAAAATCATTACCCCGCGAAAGGCCTTGCTCGCTTGCTTTCGTTATTTCCTTTTCCTTCTTTTCTTTCTTGCTATCTTTCCTTTCTTTCTTTCTCTTTCTATGTTTCTTTCAGTCACTTCTAGGTATACGGACGCTGAGTTTCGAAAGAGGCGCAAAACAGCCGTATGATACTCGCCGATTAGCTTGGCAGCAGCTACGGATACGGCGTCGGCTTGATTGATGGCACTTCTCTGGATTTGGCAGTCGCGGCTTTTGGTGGTCGTATAACTATAGGGCAGCGTCGGCGCTATGCCCATGATCGTTTTTAGGAGATACCACTTGAGGCGTTTATGCGGGGCCTTATAACTTACGTATTGAAATTTCCGAGCGACCTGCGAATGCCCTTATGATTTGTCCTTATTTGGCTGCTACGTTGAGAAAGTGTAGGCCACGTCAATTAGGGTTCGAGACAGGCCGTTACATAATCATGGGCCTGTCCGTGGACACGTTCTGACCAATTGCCTGTCCGCGGCCGGTATCACCGTCGACACCATCGGTCGCCCTTTCGCCAACGCTGCCATATGGCAAATTGCGTATTTGGCTGTGTAAAGACTAAGGAGGCGCCTAAGTGGTTGTGCTTTATGTATGATTGTGTGGAACACCGTCATTTATAATAATTGTGGTTCTCTTGAGGGAAGGGAGCTTTTTTCTGCAGCCCTTTTAGGGGCCGCCGAAAATGACGTCCAGTAAAGCGGAGGTTCCTGTGCAGCGTACACGCTTGTTACACTTGTTACCTAAGCTTCGGTTTCACGAGAAAGTAAACTTGCAGAATTCGAGCTTGCGGCTTGGAAGTATCCCAAAGGCTAAATCTACATAGCCAAGATAAGAGCATTTCACATGGAAGCTTCTAGAGAAAAGAGGTCCAAAACCAATTGTAAGCGGCACCAACATGGAAGGGTTGTGGAAGTTGCGATTGAAGCGCGACTTAGTCAGGAGTGGGCAAACAGTATTCATCATCATCATCATCAGCCTGTTTAGGTCCACTGCAGGACGAAGGCCTCTCCCAACGATTTCCAATCCACCCTATCCTGAGCGAGTTGGTTCCACTTTATGCCCACAAACTCTTTAATTTCATCGCTCCATCTAACCTTTTGCCTACCTCTGTGGCGTTTTCTCTCTCTTGGTATCCATTCCGTCGTTCTTACTGGCCACCTATTATCCTTCCTCCTCATGACATGTCCTGGCCAGGTCCACTTCTTTCTTTTAATTGATAAGATAATATCGGCTACTCCTGTCTGTTCTCTGATCCATTCTGCTCGTTTTTTATCTCTTAGCGTTACCCCTATCATTTTTCTTTCCATTGCACGTTGCGTGCTCCTTAGTTTCATCTCTAGTTTTTTCGTTATTCTCCATGTTTCTGCACCGTACGTTAGTACTGGGAGAATGCAGTGATTGAATACTTTTCGCTTTAATGAGAGCGGTAAGTTTCCGGTCATGATTTCGTAATGCCTTCCGAATGCGCTCCATCCCATCCTTATTCTACGGAGAATTTCTTTTTCCTGGGTAGGAGTTCCTGATATTAACTGTCCCAGATATACATATTCGTTTAAACATTGTAAGGGTTCATTGTTGATTTTAAATTCCTGTTCCTTAGCTAAGCTATTGAGCATAACTTTGGTCTTTTGCCTATTCATTTTTAATCCAATTTTAATGCTTTCCCTGTTTAGGTCATGTTTTGTAATTCGTCCCCATCATTGCTAAAGAGCACAATGTCGTCTGCAAATCTTAAATTGTTTAGATATTCTCCGTCTATTCGAATGCCCTTTTCTTCCCAGTCTAGACGTTTAAAGACAACTTTTTATAATGAAAAAAAAAACCTGAAAATTTATTTTACTTAAGCATGTAGTTTTTAAAAATGTAGTTTTTCATAGACGAGTCGCGCGACGTAATACCTAATGATATGCCAAATTTTACTTTCGCACTATCGAAATATGTGTTTTCTTCGACAGTTGGGACGCGTTTGTGATTCTCCAGGAAAGCACGGTTAGAAAATTAGTCTCCTGCGATGCGTCCAGGTGGAACGCTATTTTATTTTCTTCTTCGCATCCGCTGTATAGCGCTTTCTGGACGGGACAGAGCATGAGACACGTAACACACACACACGACGCAAACATTCAAGAATGCTTTTTTATTCCGAGAACGAGCAGTACACATACCATACGCCACTTCGTGACAAGCCACGATTCTAAGTACCCCCCCTTTTTTTTTAAATATCGCGATACTGAAAATTAAAAGGGTACTAGATTCGAAAAATGTAATATGACTGCACACCACCCACCCTTTTTGCGGCAAAAGTTCGACGAAATTGGCGGGAAAGTGAATATTTATTCTACGAACAGTAGCGCATAAAGTAGGCGCACACAGTGAACCCAGCGTTTCTTGTGTCTGATTGTCGGTCACTCACTGTCACAGCGACTCGAACTCGATTTGCACTACCTGAGCCGCCGCCTCGGTATCCCATACGAGGTACCAAGGGCACAAGACATGGCCTCATGTGTTGGCAGTGAAGGAGTGCGCTTCGAATTCGACTACGCGCTCTTTCTCGAAAGAAATAAGGGGCGCTTTGAATGTAAGGAAAGCTTTTTTTCCATCCAGATTTTTCTTCAAAAGTATGGGTTTGCCTAGAATCGCGAAAATACGGTATACAGGCGAACACACCCCCAAAGACGCGGCACCCCGTCAGGTTCCATTTCGTTACCGCGTTAAGACGGTGCGTTATCTCGTCTAATAGTCACGATGACTTCGCCGACGCTACAAGCGACGAACTGTTTGCGGGAGTCCGGCCTCGCACTCACATCAGCCTCGCTTTCTTTACGACGCGAGAAGGGTGGGCAGGGTTATGGCTGTGATTTTTACGCGCCAACAGTTAAGAAGACCCCGACCCGCACATTGTGGCCAAGAGTTGGCCGTGCAGTTTTGTGTTTTATAGCCCGGCCAAACTTGATTTCCTTAGACCTACGCTTGCTTTTCCTTTTCGGTATACTTTTGATTTTCGTACTGTAAGTGTACAGTGCGTGGTGGACGTTGAGGCGTGCCACTAAAGGAGCCCGTTTTTACGACTCACAACCGCGTCAGGTGGCGGGATAATTTGACGAAAGCCGGAGTACAGCTATAGTCACGTGACCTGCGCACATGAACAGGGGCGCCCCGGTACTGACTTCGGGACCAAACGGCCGTGGTGCTCGGCCCCGTAACATACGAGCCGAGTACAGGTGTCTTTTCACGCTCATTGGGCTTTTGGAAAGGCAGCGTTCCTTTCACTTAATAAAGTAAGAGTGCTGGAACAAGTTCTTATATGCAGTGAGACGGTCCAAGCGGCTTCCCGCGCAGGAATTACCGCGCAGAGCGGTAAAAAAGTGGAGGTTGTACGTATTTGCTCAGAGGAAAAACCGCGCTTGACAATCAGTAGCTCGTCTGTAGAAACTTCAGTGAAAGCAAAATAATGACAGTGCAAACGACGAACTTATGAACTTCTTATGAACTTCTTATGTGTAAAGGTATCGAGGCTCGCACAAACTTTAATGCGAGTGTTCAAGTTTGTAAGAACACTAGATCGTGAGTTTCATCATTGAATTTCATAACGCTCACGAACCGTTTTAGTGCCACTGAGCACTGATAACTTGTGGTGAGATCTCAAAAAAAGCACGCACATCTCAACATTAGGCGTCATATGCCGCTCCCTATTAACAAAATGTGTAAAGGCCAGAAACAGATAATAAACGTAATATTTTAGTAAATTTGGTATGGCGCTAAAATAATATTTAAGGCATTAAAACTTTACCAAAGTGTTCCTAACATGTTCAGTCATTTGGGCGGTCCTCTTAATCACAGCATGCGATCTTTACTCGAGAAGTGTGCAATGAAATCGCGAATTCGAGCTGATGGCTGAGAATGAGTACAAGAGGAATATATATTACATCTGCGCTTTATCTCGAAGAATTTTCAATAAAGGCACTTTCATTTAGTGTTACCAGGCGTTCAGCAGCGCTCACTGTGATGAAAATGTGCTTATTGGAACTAGGCCGCGTCGCTCAACAGCATCATATTTCTTATCTCAGTGCGCTTGACATTCTATACCCGAAAACAAGATTCGTTGTTGTGAACGGAAATTTTCGGAAGGGTTTGCGATTAGCTCATTCATTATTTAATTCTCAGAATTCCTTTACCAGATTCCGCTAACTTTTCTTGAAGAACCTTGTTGCAACTGCTGAGCCTATGAGGAAAAACGGGGAGCGATAGAGAAGAAATTGGCGTGAGCAAGCATGTACTGCGAAGGCAAGATAACAGAGTGCACCTCCAGAGAAGGCAAGCGCGGCAGTGTGTGGCAGAGAGTAAGGTGGGCAGATGAAATCGAGACGTTTTCGTGGATAAATTTTCCGCCGTTAGTACAGGAGCGGGATAAATGGCAATCTATGAGAGAGGTCTTTGCCGTGCAGTGGGCGTAGAAAGAATGATGATAAGAGACTTTATAGCTACAATAAATATTTGTGGCGTAGTATTCCCAGAATTTTCTAAATTGGCGTACCAGGAAACCGCTGCACCGCAGGCCGCCTTCAATGTGTCACGTGTGTCATGTCCTTCGGTACTTTTTTAAATCATCCGGTAGGACAAGCATAACATCCATGTAATCAAGCATACCAAGAGGGCAAGCAAGCCGCAGGGATTGGACGTTTACAACGGCGGGATTTTCTTCTTTCTCTCTCTCTCTCTCTTGGAAGAGTGCGCCCGTTTAAGCTATACACTGGCGTCATCCAAAGCTCTTACGTGAGTCCTGTTATTCGGTACTCTCCTAATACACCTGAGAAAGGAAATAAAAATCCCTACGCGTTGGAGATATGGAGAAAGGGGGAAACGGGAGCAATACTGGAAACAGCCGAACGAATCAGCTGTGGATAACAGCTTTCGGTTTGATTACGGCTCTGTGGTTTACGACTGGACTAGCTGGCACCACCTTCCACGACTTAGGAGTTTCTCGCGCACCGCCTGCCTTTCTTTTTCTCTTTCTCCTCTGTACAGCCGGCATTCGTACCGGTTTACGAACCTTCGTCGGTCCTTCGGCGATAAGCGATGCCGAAAGCTGAACCCCAGTGCTTTGTTCGCTTCTCCGCCCTTTTTACTCTTTACTTTTAATTTGTATATTTTGTGAAGCGGGTCCTGGTGCAAAGCGATTAGTAAAGAAAGAGAAAAAGAAAGCATGCCGGCATCTTTGGCTTCATAGGGGCCCATAGGCGTAGCGAAGTCAGTTTCTCGACATTGACGAGGAAGTGTTTTTGCTGCGCAGGACAACTATACGTAGGACAACGCTGGAACAATGCTGATTTCCGGTGTTTTACGCCTCAAAATGACAATATGATTATGGGAGACGCCGTAGGGGAGGGATACGGGAATTTTCGACCACCTGGGTTCTTTAACGTGTATTGACATCGCACAGTACACGGGCCTTGACATTTCCCTTCCATCGATATGCAGCCTCTGCGGCCGGGATTCGATCCCGCGACCTTCGGATCAGCAACCGAGTGCCATAGACACCAGCCCACCGTTGAGGGGCCGTACCCTATGGAGGCAAGTAACAACGACCATGTATAGCTTGCTTCTATTAGTTCAAGACCTATATGTGGTCAAAGCAGGCCAAGCATGAAACGAGGCGTTTTCTTACAGGGTTCGGACAGTGGCTGTGCTGAACTATATCAGTTTATTGTTTACCAACTTGTTACTACGATTTAGTAATGATAGATGCAACAGGCAACACGTGTTATTTCCGCCTGTTACGATGCCATAACTATTAGATACTTATTAACAATTGAAGGTCTTAGCGACAAAATCTACCTCTGCCTCTTATATATTATCGTGCGTGCACTTTCGCTGGCTGTCGTGTGCGATGAAACTGTTAGGCACCTCAACAGTGAGGATCTTACCATCGGAAAAAACATCTTTGACGCTGTAAATGGCTTTACAGGGTACAGTAAATTCTCATTCGGCTCTATTTTGTTTCAATGGAAACACATCTTGCGTAGTTGATTGTCTATTTAGTGCGACTGAGGAACCAACACGACAGTTGGGTTCCGCACATGACGACACGCACGCTGAATATACAAACATAGTGCTCCTTGAACACGACGCACAGTGCATGCATGACAAAGCTCAGAGCTCGACAAGAGAAGCACACAGAAAATCAAAGCAAGGAGTCTTCCCAACATCATCGAAGTGCGGCGTGCGTCACGGTGTTCCGCAGACATCTAGTGCCGTCGGCCAAGAAAATGTGCTTCGTGTGGGCTCTGTCCATGTCTTCGATGCTCGTCGCATGCAAATGAAACCCTCCATGCGACCGCAGCATTTCGCATGTCATCCTTGACGCGCTTTATGTTTTGAATTGTTCGGAATCCTGTGGCGGAGGCCGCGGAAGCTTCCGTGTACTTATTCAAGGCTGTTCTTCAAGTATTCCGTGGGAGACACAGTGCGTATTGTAGAATGATTCCCGAAAAAAGAAAGAAGGAGGCCCCAGTGTAGACAACTGTATTTTTGTTTTCATTCTTGCGCGCACCGCATACTACGCAGTACGTTCCACGCACGCGACAAGATCACAAACGAGAAAGCGGGATATCGATGAAGGGAAACTGAAAGAAATGAAGAGGAGCAACAGGAGACTGCATGATATATGCGTGAAATATGAGAGTGGCCGCATGTAAGAGGCACCATCTTTCTCTTGGCACCATACGCTCCGGAAGGAATGCGTCATGTCCTCTGCTATGGCTTTCGCTTGGAAAACTTTCTATATTGAAAGCCTTTTATACTGTTTTATTGTCTTTCATACTTGTTGCGCACTTGGACCTCTTTTGTGCAATCTTGAGTACGCTGATTGCGCTTCGATGGTAGCTGATTATGCAGTGATACTTTGTCAACGAGAATCTGCCGAAAGACTTTGGCGCCGAGCCTTTTCGTTTACATCGACGCCGGCGCTAAGCGCAGGACACTATCGGCGCCAACTAAAGTCGCTAGATATTTGTTCCGTTTATAGAAAAAGCGAAAAATCTGGGGAATTTAGCGCCAATATACATTGCGGGTGAGGACGTTTTGTGACATTGGCGATGTTTGCGTGGACTTTGTCGTGTGTTGTACTGTTGAAGAACTCGTACTCAAATGGGTAGGCGTGCTGTACACTCTCCCTTCAGTAAGTTTACAGTGTTTTTCGTTTTTTTTTTCTTTTTCAATTGAAGTAAGGTGGTCGTGTACGGCTCAGTGTATACACTAATGACACGAAGAAGTAACTTCGTGTCATCAGTGTATACACAATCATAACTTGAATGACGGATGCGGTCCTGTGATTGACATTACTAGTAACACGGTAGTTCGGATTCCGTCTCGTCGCACAAAATGTTTTCGTGACTCTTTCAAACCCAAAACTTGTGTAAGCTAGAACAATTTTTCCCATGATATTGCTCATGTTACCGATAATCACATAATTCTCAAAACAATTGTTCTGCTCTGAATATATGTATATTTTTGTATAAATACTGCCCTCATACCTGTGTCCAAAATGCAACCGATGTTCGATCTGTAGACCAAGCTGAGCATTTAAACGGAAGTCATGTAAGAGAGCGAGGAAACGACAAAAGAAAACAGAAAACACAAAAAGAGCACACGACTACGTAACGGCAACAAGCAGATCGGATTCGGGGAACACGAAGAGTACACGGCTCGACACAGCAAGTAAAAGTGACAGTGAATGCATTTCTCGCTTACCAATACCTCTTCAGCAGTGAAGAGGAAAAGCGTCGCGAAAAATGCGCGTGGAGTAAGAGCGAAAGCGACAGGTCTTTAACGACATTTTTTTTTTCTTCTGTTCTCAAAGCCGTATTACGGTGGCTGCGCTCGCATCGTTATAGAAGCGGCGGTGGAACGCCCATTCTAGCGGTGCGCGCCGACGACCGAGAAATGCCACCGGCTCGAAAGAGATATTCGGCAGGGTTCGGTGGAGGTACCCGACGCGCGCAATGGTGACCGACACCTCAAATGTGCTCAGCGGGATCATGGCCGCTGAGGGAGCTCGATGGGAGGACAGTGGTGGCAGGCAGTGGTGGCGGCGTTAGGGTTCTCTAATGGAAGCCATCAGACTTGTACCACGCCTGCCTTCCCACTGCTCAGCGTTATTTTTTCAGCTGTCCGATCTCCGCTTTTCATTCGGCTTTCCGTCTCTTCCTATTGCTTCCATTGTTTCGTTTTTCCTCTATCTGTCTTTCGATCGATCGCCATTTCGCGTGCGAGCCATCGTCCTAATTTTGCCGCGCCGTTTACGAACACTGACGCTTAGAACGTCTGACAGCGTCGTTTGTCGACTCTGAAATCGATGTTTGACCGTTATTTCTCTTTTCTTTACTCTATCTATGTGTTCCTGTCCAGGAATTCCGTCTGTAGTCACTATGATACTTGCTTCAAACTGCCTCTCTTTTGGCTGACCCGTGGCACACCGACTTTCTGATTCTATTTCGCTTCTCCGATGGTCGTCAGTGTTTGGAGATTACGCAGCGAACCATTCGTTGTTACTCCTACGAACATCCTGACTTCTCTCCCATTGTCTTCTAGCTAGTTTCACCTTCCGTGCAACGATGCTGTGCTGGTGCCGCCGTCTCCGCAGCATCACGGGAAGCGGTAACTTCTACCCTAAAACGGCACCGCTGTTATGTCAGATGTGTTAATCTATAACGGGAAACCGGAAAACTAGCACATGACTGAAATTCTAATGTAACACTTGGTTGATACGACTTCTGAGCTTCGCGACCACAGCCGTTGCTTAAGACAAAGATGCTCTACAGAGCTCAATGTCATAGTGTTACGAAAGGTGACGTAATCCCACGCGCTAAGTGGGAGGTGGTTCTTAAAGGAGGAAGCCCTCACGCTGATTTCGCTGATATGGGTCATCTATTAACGGTTTGCGGGGTCAATGGTGCGTGCGCTGTCTTGCCATCACTGGACCACCACTGCTTGGCTATTTAGAGTACTAGTTAATGTGATGTAATAGAGCTGCGAGAAACGGGCTATGTCTGCAATTGTCCGAAGAGATGGAATGGCCCGCTGCCTACAAAAAAAAATGGCCTTACGCACAAGAATTCTGATGACGTTATTTTCCCTGGAAGACCGTGAAAACGATGAAAAGAGAGCGACGACGGCTGGTCGCCGTCCTCCTAGACACTGCGTTGATCAAAACTGGTGACACATTCCTTATCAACTCGTAGGAGGTTCACTTGGAACAATTGCGGGCTGCTTATTTCAGGCTTACCCAGGCTGCTGCGACACCACCACCTCCACCCCCACTTCAAGCTGTCCCTGAAAAGTTACTGCGAGAAAAACAAAATATTTTTACAACAGCGGCTCCTTTACACAAATGATGAGCTGGTCTGCAAAATGTGTGAACAATTTAGAGCAGTTATACCCTACTGTGGAATAGCTGTTGCTACGGTACCTAATTTCTAAGACGAGCGCAAGTTGTGGCAGTCACGGAAGGCTGCGACGCACTCCTGGTGTAGAAGTTTCATAAGCCCAAACAGTTGAAAAACGGCGTAACCAGTACGTTTGTGGCGTGTTGCAAAATCAAAGACTACTGATTAACTTGCTTTAAAAGTTAAAATCAAACGTGGTATGTTATATGTGCATAGCATAATAATTCTACTCGAAACATTGCCTTTCGGATAAGCATATTTTAACTTGCAGCATTACGAAAATGTAATGCTGCATTGTAATTACTGATTACGAGCATTACAACTTACCAGCATAACGAATCGCAGCACTGCTAAATACTTTTGTACAACGAAATTTTCGTCATCCGTTGGGAACTATTTCCATGCGCGGAGGCATGCAAAAAGAGCACAGTGAGTCCCCGTGAGTGGAGCTCATATTCTTCGTTAGGTTATTGACGAGCTCTGTAGAGCTATCCCCCCAAGGAAATATCCACATGCGTTTAGAATGAAACGTAAACGATTCAGAGTACATTGTATTCTGCTGTAGCAGATATCTGTAGCGCTTTCCCCGTGCCCTAAAGAAAATTCCCACCAATAGGCCCACTAACGTGAAACCTGGGGATGTGCGAGGCATGCGGTGATGAGCTGGTGTTTCCCATAGCAGGCCAATAATCACTGCTAATAGTCACTGAGACGGAAGACTGCATTTTGTTTCAACTATAATAATGTTTACATTTGTTTCAACAACATATTTCTTTCGACTTTAGCTTGACAATTTGTTTCACCGTGGCCGCGACGACGACGACGTTAGACGCCGACACGACGTACTCGCCAATCATAGAGGAAACAACAACAACAACCGGGATTTGTAAAGATCGCTCCTGACACGACACCCGTGCGCACACACTGTCCGACTGTACTGCCTCTAGGATCGCCCCACATATTCTGTCGACAGGGAAAAATCAGTTTTCATGAATTTCCGTTAATTAATGCTATTACATCATTATTATTCTTGCATTTTAAATTATTCTGAATCAAGTTAGTTTAATTTGAACAGGTTTTGATGAATTATGCACTGGTTCTGCCCCCTGTTCTGAGCATTCGTTTGTGAGCGCGACCACGACGATGTTAGAAGCGCCGAGAGCCCAGGCTCATAAATATAGGTTTACATTTAGCTGAAAGCAGCGTTACGGCCTTACGGAGACACAGAAAGGTACGCCCAGACGCAAGTAAGTCGCTACACAAACCTCTGAAGTACGTGTTCCCGTACCTCGCTTGTTCTCCGCTTCCTTTCCCCTTTCCTGTCTGTTCCTTTTCCAGGTTGTTTCTCTCTATGCCAGCACACGGTAGTCAGTGGAGGCGAAATTGAGTTTCCCATGTTTCCTTTTATATGTTTTTTTTATTCTATCTTAGACGCGTCACTTCTTGCGATTCAACGTTGCTTCGCACAGCTACGCATATGCCTGCACCAAAACACGCCCCATTGTTGCCCGAATATCGGTTTTGACAACTCCATACCAAGCGCACGACCCCAAGAAACTATACCGGTTGCTTAAGCTGTTAGTCTATTAGACCACAAATGAAAGCGTGTTTTTAAATTGTTAAAATCTAAGAAAGATCCTTTTTTTTTTTTTACGATGGAAACAAGAGAGATGTGCATTGACCGTCAGGTCTAATTAGGCGTAATTCCACTCAGGCCTTACTTCAGCGCTGGAGTTATGGTTACGCATGTGAAAACGCTTCTTCTAACTTCACACCTGCTACTTGCCATTTTGTGTTACCGTTGCTACATTTAGCCACCTGCTTCAGTGAGAGCGACCGGAAGCTGCTCGGGGGGCATATTTGCACCAGTGAAAGGGTCTTAACAGTCTAAAAGCCAAAGCTCATATGCTGTCGTCAAACGGAACAGTTTGCAGTCCTCTATGTAGTCTGGAGTAGAGTTACTCTATATGCTACCGTAGGTAGCAGAGTTGCGCGTAGGTCCGCCATCTTGGCCAGCAAGTAACCAAAGCTATGCGGCGAAGCCACGCTCAGTTTTTGCAGGCGGCATCCGCAATCGAGCATGGGAAGTTTTCCAACGCTCGTAGAACGCTTTGAAGCCTAATAGCAAATAAAAACGCAGCGACAGCTTAGTGACGAGACAGATTAAAGGCGTTGCTCTTTTTAACACGCGCCACGAGATGCAGAACGATAAAATGTTGTCAGGTGTGTGTGTGTGTGTGTGTGTGTGTGTGTGTGTGTGTGTGTGTGTGTGTGTGTGTGTGTGTGTGTGTGTGTGTGTGTGTGTGTGTGTGTGTGTGTTTTGACTTGACAGCGTATGTACACATTGGTTATTCCAGGCGCACCGGCCAAATGCAGCATTCATTTTCCTTAGTGGTTAGTATCGCACTGAGCAGTTTTCAAGCCGAAACCGCATGTATAGGATTATCCGCACGAATGCGACGCGATACGAAATGGGCCGTCGCGCGATGGGTCACATGGTCGGTCACTCGGTTATTGGAAATCTAGAAATGATCGCTTGTCATACAAGCGAAATCCAGCCGTAACAAGCCGGTTCATGTTGTACGTAAGAGATGTCCTGCCGGTAGCCACAGAAGCGCGCTTGCAAACAACTGTCAAGGCTATCTAACACCGAAATAAAACTATAACGCAATGCCAATTTTCACGGCTTCAGGGCAAAACAGTTCCGACAGAAATGCTGCGGGGCTAATCTCTGGCCACTGCGAAAACGTAATATAAAAATACCCCTTTCTCAGCGCTTCGAGTTGTCCCGCAACATGCGCGTCTCGAAATCAATGCTCGGAACGCGCTCCAACGCAGACAAAAGTTCCGCTGCGGCGGCGCCGAGAAGCACAAAAATTGGCCTGAACGTCACCTTCTCTGCAATGCTCGGTTGCTTCGCAGCTGGCGGCGTTTGGAAAACAAACGCGCAACTCTTTATGCTAGCATAAATATACAGTAACTCTAGTCTGGAGCACCCATGTTGATTTTTTTAGCTTCCGGCGCTTTCAGAAGCGAAACGTCCGCTGCTCTATAGTTTAGATGTATACTACCATGTCCTGTGCAATCCCGGCAACAGAAAGGCCTCCAAGGCCTGATCTCGTCTTTTGGTCACGTTCTACCGCGAGCAATATGAAAGGGAACACAGAAACGCTTGGCAAACGGCCTCGAAATCGGCTCGGAGCGATACGCGGATGGCGCTGTGAAAAAGAAAGTGGAAAGGAGGGCGCTCTTCCACTAACTGTTCGCACTCCCACCACACTGGCGTTTCTACAAAGCAGCAACTTACGCCATTTCAGCGATAACACGGTATCGTCCGATATTCGATAAGACGCGGTAATTGCCGCAGTAACATGCGGCGATTCGTTTCTTTTTCTTTCTTTTTTTTTCTTCACGCAAGCGCATGGTGCAATGTCATGTCCTGCACTTTGTGCACACAGACGCACGGCAGGAGTGCCAACAGTTGTTAGGACAGCCTTCTCCTTGCCACTATGTTGCTGACGGTTACCACCACGTATCACCGATACCTGGGCTATTTGCCATGCGTTCCTGTGTCCCCTTTCATATTGCTCACTATAGTACAACTCATGCGCATCGATAAAGCTTACCCCGGACGCTGCGTAATAGCGACTACGAAGCTGCAGGCCCAATATAGGCGTCGTGTACAACGCCGTTCGTAAAGGCTGTATTTAACCTGCAGCTATTACGCAGCAGGTTCAAAACATCGACGACTACGGGATGGGCGTGCTGCGTCGTTATCCAGGCGTTCTTTATTGCTATAAGCACGTTGGCTTCAAGAGGTTGAAAATTTGGCGGAGTCCTTTCTTTTGGATTGTTGTAAAGTGGTACGGAACTCAACAACGAGCAATACGGTGTAAAAGAAATGTTGTTAAATGCGAAGCATTCCTTAGCGAACTTCGGCGAGTTTGAGCGCATCTATCTATCTATCTATCTATCTATCTATCTATCTATCTATCTATCTATCTATCTATCTATCTATCTATCTATCTATCTATCTATCTATCTATCTATCTAGCCGCCTACGATTTTCTGCTCTCCTGGCCGTTTCGCTAATCCGATGTTTACGAAAATTGGTATGCCACATCATGACTACATGACGAACATAAATGACAGGTCATAACATCAAAATCATGACATGCATGTCATGAGCGACATGATTTACATGCCACGGTCTTGGTGCTCTCCTGGCCGTTTCGCTAATCGGATGCTTACGAAAACTGGTATGCCACATCATGACTACATGACGAACATAAATGACAGGTCATAACATGAAAATCATGACATGCATGACATGAGCGGCACGATCTACATGCCACGGTGTTGGTGCTCTCCTGGCCGTTACGCTAATCGGATGTTTACGAATATTGGTATGCCACATCATGACTACATGACGAACAAACATGACAGGTCATAACATGACAATCACGACATGCATGTCATGAGCGGCATGATTTACATGCCATGGTCTTGGTGCTCTCCTGGCCGTTTCGCTAATCGGATGTTTACGAATATTGGTATGCCACATCATGACTACATGACGAACACAAATGACAGGTCATAACATGAAAATCATGATATGCATGTCATGAGCGGCATGATTTACATGCCACGGTCTTAGGGCTCTCCTGGCCGTTTCGCTAATGGGATGTATGCGAAAATTGGTATGGCACAATATGACTGCACGGCGAACATAAATGACGGGTCATAACATGAAAATCATGACATGCATGTCATGAATGACATGGTTTACATGCCACGCGTTTCGTTAACGGGACGAATACCAAAATTGCTATGGCACAACACGACAGCATGACGAACGTAAATGACAGGTCATAACATTAGAATCATGACACGCGTGTCATGACCGGCATGATTTACATACATGCCATTGTCCTGGCGCTATACTGCCTTTTCGTTAATGGGATGGCTCCGTCTGCTGACCAGAAGGCGCTACGTAGCTTTCGTCGGACGGCTCAGTGGCGCACGGTGGAAACCGAGGCGACAGCGACGCGCGCGTTTCTTCGCTGCTTTCCGGGCGTGCTGCGAACCACACGAACGCTCGCGGCGTTGCCCTTTGGAACAGTTTGCCCCAGGTTTGGAGCGCGCGTCTCAAAGGAAATAAAACGAAAGAAGGTGGGACGGGCGGTCGCTGCTGCTATAGAGTTGGAGACGCGCATCGCGTTCGCGTATTTCCCTGTCACAGTCTGCCCAATTTTGCTTCTTCTCTCCGCCAGGCAGTGCATTGTGGCGCTGATGTCGCACATGGAAAACTCGACAGCACGGAGCCTATACGAAAATTGGTTTGGCACAACAGGACTGCATGACGATCATAAATGACAGGTCATAACATGAAAATCGTGACATGCATGTCATTAGCGGCATGATCTACGTGCCACTCGTTTCTTTAAAGGGATGTATACCAATATTGCTATGGCACAACACGACTGCATGACGAACGTAAATGACAAGTCATAACGTGAGAATCATGACATACGTGTATGAGTGGCATAGTTTACATGCCACAGTCATGGTGCTCTTGCGGCCGTTTCGTTAACTTCATATGTACCAAACTAGGTATAGCGAGACAACATTGCAAATCCATTTTACGTTCCTTATGCGTGCTTCGCATTTCCTTGATTCCCACTGCACGTGGGATCTGCCATTTTTTTTCTACTTGAACCAGCGTAATACCGCGCAAAACGAAGTTTTCAATTTCGCGCCTCTAACATGCCGGTCTTAGCGCCCACTGGTGGCAGAATCGCCGCATTGTCCACTTCCCTCCCATTTCTTCCCGCCAAAGACAGCCCACTGCCCCGTTCCAGCACAACATAGTCGTAGTTTACAGTTTGCCATTCTTCTGAGAGATATATTGATGAACTGTTTCTGCGGCTGGTTTGCTACGGCGGTTGTCTGAAATGATTATTACCACCGTGGATGCCTACGCCGACACTGGAATTTTTGCAACACGAAATTCTTCACGCTATCGCGTTGATAATAATAATAATAATAATATAATAATAATAATAATAATAATAATAATAATAATAATAATAATAATAATAATAATAATAACGACTGCAATTCGATTAAGGAAAGCGCGCTGGGTTCTACTGCCCTTTTAGGAAGCATGGCTCCGCGACCGTCGCAGTAGGGGAAACGGAATGAAGGAGTAGAAACGAGAAATTTTTGACTACTTGAACGTTGTTTAACATTCACTGACAACACGCAGTACAAGGGCCACGGTGCTTTGCACTGTCTGTTGCAGTTACACCTATCATTTTCTATGGCTCGTTGCATCAGACGCAATTTCATTTGAACCATTTCCCGCCACGGTGGTCTAGTGGCTGTGGTACTCGGCTGCAGATCCGAGGTTCGCGGGATCGAATTGCCGGCCGCGGCGGCTGCATTTCGACGGAGGCGAAATGTTGAGGCCCGTGTGCTGTGCGATGTCAGTGCACGTTAAAGAACCCCAGGTGGTCTAAATTTCCGGAGACCTCCACTACGGCGTCTCTCATAATCAGAGCTGGTTTTGGGACGTTAAACCCCCCGAATCAATCAATCAATTGAACCATTTCCTTTCATAATCGTCCAGGTTCTGTAACGTATGAGGTTACCAGCAACAGCTGCGTACAGCAGCGTATTGAAGTACCAGCAGGATGTACAGCTGGTAAATACTGTCACTTGGTCGTGCTACGTCGTAGGGCTTAGAATCCGGGCTGGCAAGAATAAAAGTTTCTTTTGGTTTGGCGAAAGTGTACGCAGCAAAAAAAAAGAAAGAAATATAACAAGAAAAAATTAACCCTTCTCCCAATAAAGGGGACCATGAGGCGATGCGAAGCAGCACGAGGGGTGCACACCGCGTTTGCATCGGTTTTACGCTAGCAGACGCTGCCTGCGTGAGCGTTGTCTCTCGCGGGCGAGGGCGCATTCTCGTTCCTTGCGAGCTGGTAAAGCGTTCATCGAAGAAAAAGCGTTTCCATAGTCAACGGGAGCCGTTCGGAGAGGAGAGGAGGAATGCTGAGAGGAGAGGAGATGAAACAAGGAGAGGAGGCGGAGCAGGATGCGCATGCGCAGTGCGGGTGTGGACGCCGCACGGCCGATGGATAGAGGGAGGGAGGGAGGGAGGGAGATAGTGACATGGCCCCCTACCATAAGCTGATTCGCATCTAAAATCTTACTTCAGAATAAGAGCGGCGAACGCGATCGTCGGTAACATGAACTGAGCAGCGGAGAGGTACGTTGGCTTTCATGCATGCGACACTGCTGCATTCGGGTTATAGTCACTGATGTTCGCATGCAGTCTGGAAGGAGCTGAATGTACTGTACGCGTCGGGCGGGCAAAGTTTGTAGAAAAGTCAACGCTATTCGAGAAGTAAGCATCGTGCAAGTTAGGCGCGCCTTGCACCGAACGATGGTAACGCGCATCACAAGAAAGCGATAAAGGCGATTCTCGCGATACAAACGAAAATTATAGCGTCAATACTGTGTGCGAGTCAGCTTCAGCCAATGAACAACTTGATTGCCGGAACAAGAACGAGTATATATATATACACAACTGGCGCCGCCGCCAGGTACGCGCACTAAAGATACAAACAGTGACGTGGAGCTTATTGAGCCTTGCTACAAATACGTTTCTCTTATGGAAGCTCGTAAACTATATCGTCCACGATCGGAGAATATCTGGTCAATGCACTTCATCGCATCCTTATTCGACTGGTTACTTCAGTCTCATACTTGGAATGTATACGATACTAAGCAGATGCATTCGCATACCACTCCCACTGCCTGCCCACCTGTCTCACGTCTTCGGAGAAAGTTGAACCTTACTTGTTCACTCTGGCACCGGTTACAGACGGACCATCAGTTGCATGCGAATGTAGTCTCTCTCCTTCCGGCTAAAGCAACTACGCGGTGCAGGGGCTATTAGCCGTCTCTTTTTTCCGACAGTGGTTGGCTAATCTCTTGAACCGGACACGCGAACTTCTCGAGCGCCCATTCAGCTCTTCGCGTGAGCCTGACCTCCCCCATATCTCCGCTTTCTTCCTGACATCACTGTAATTAAAGGTGCTCCAGCTTCTAAAGCCCACCACCTTACCACCAATTCGCCCCGCTAGTCCCTCATCTCGCAAGGTCTATGTTCTCCTCACGTTTCTAATTAGTCGTCTCTTTCTCTTTGTCCATGGAGGACAAGCTATTAGAGCTGGCTTTTCTTCTTTCCTCCTTGGATGCACTCCCTACGCCTGCCTCGCCACATACGACATGGCTTCTTCATGCCATCCCTATACGGATTTTGCTAAACGAGAAAAAACAAAACAAATAAGCAATGAACGAATTAAGGAAACCGCGGCAACAGAGCCTCAGACGTCGTCTCCATTTTCAGGCGAGCCTCATCAACTTTCTTTTTCTCGTTTTTTTTTCCTTGTTCTTTCTTTCTTGACAACCTTTGCTTCATCTCGACGCCTCCTTAGGCTAGATCGCGCAACTTCAAAAGAAACTGCCTGAAGTGTATGTGGGAGTGTGACTCTATTGTTTCCGCTTTTACAAGCTAATTAAACCGCGGGGGTGTGCTTGCCTTTTCTTGTCCTCAGCTCGGCTTGGCACGGCACGGGCTCAACTGTTTTTTTTTTTTTATTATTGCGTCCCTTCTTTCTTACTGCTGGTCTCCTCCCACCGCAAAACGCTTGCCTTTCTGGCCCTCTCTGTCGACCAGGGCGATGAGAAAATATAGCAACGACTCCGGCTGTACCAGAGGACTTCAAGTAAAGACAGGAATAGAGAGAGCGATCTCAGAGGAATCCAACTTGCGTAGTCCAGACCACATAGGGACTAGTCCACTTGCCTCAGTTTAATGTCACGAAGAAGGGAAGAAGCCGGAAATGTTAACGGTGCGGGTGTATGCATGTCTGGTCTTCCTGTCTTCACTGGTACTACATCGTTTGTAGAATATTTTCTCTTTGTTATTTGTTCAACTTCGTTATGGACTTAACGTCTAGATTCGCTTGCAGGATAATCTGGTCTGAGAATATCTGTGTAATAGAGTACAACTTTCTACGTTCTAGAACAGTCTGGATGGTTTCTTTTAACACAATGCGAGGTATTTATGCGTGGCCGTAATATGCATTAAAATAAAAGAAAGCTTTTAAAAACATAAATGTTTGGTGAACAAGACCAGCACGCTGAGAATATTGGTGCGTCCTGTCAACGTGAAGTATATTCCACTGACTGCAGCCCTGTTAAACCTAGTGCCTCTAGTCTATTTTGTTTGTTTGTTTGGTTTATTTGTTGTTACATTCGTTTCACTTAGACATGAATTCCTAAGGGCTCTTTCTTTTCTTTTCTTTTTTTTTTTTTGAGCGGAACTCAAGAATTCCCTTGGACTCAATGACCTCCTACTTTGGTATCTAATGCCATGAAAGCGCATCTTAGAGTGTCTTCAAGCGAACTCTCTTTCTTTTCTGATTCATAATCGTTGTTATTGTCAACTTAGTGTAAAATTCCGTCTTGTCGCTTCACTTATTTCGTGTATAGGCTAGTAAACCCATTCACTATTGCCTCTGGTTAGCATCCGCCAATTTCTTGGTCCATGATCCGCCTTCGGCTTATGTCATGGCACACCTAAGCGAAAGGCCTTATCAGACTACCGGTGTGTAAAACTGGGATATGCCGTAAATTGTGACGCCCCACAACTGCTAACATTGGCTTATTCCCTCCTGGAGCCCGCATCAAATCAGGTTTCACATACGAACATCTGCTATAAAGTGGTTTCTAAAAAGAGCTGCCTAAGTTCCTTTTTAATCAGTCTTTTCAATGCCCTCCGGCGGCTACCAAGCATTTACGCTTTGACGCAGAGTTTGCGCTGCCGACAGATGCCTGAAAGGCAGATCATCACTAAAAGCGATCTGCATTGAAAAAGAAAAACCCTGCGCATATTTCGTTCCTTATCGACTAAAATCTTTATCTTCGAAGTCAGCTGTTCGTTACATTTTCTCTGCCTTTTTTTTATTTTCATTTTTTTATTCATTCCATATTGTCTTCTATATGATAAGTGCTTATCAATGCGCCTACTATGCATTGTAACAGATGATAAACCCCCCAGAACTAAGAAATCATTCGAGTAAAATACCAAAATGGCGACTGCCATTACATAAATATCAAATCGCCTGTGGTTGAAAATAAATTTCCTTTCCAAGTAGCTAGATTCCATGCTAGGTTCTCCTAAGGCCGTCGTTCACTTTGACGGCGCGCTGTTATGTACGCGTGCTTACCGCTTACGCACCATTTATAATGTTCTTTCGTGCGACATGCGCAGTGTTTTGTCAACTTTCTTCATGTAAGGGCCGCCCAGCGAATAGCTCGGTTGGTTTGCGTGGTTCCTGGTGTTCCACGATAGCTGCACGCCCCCGTTGTGTGTGTGTGTGTGTGTGTGTGTGTGTGTGTGTGTGTGTGTGTGTGTGTGTGTGTGTGTGTGTGTGTGTGTGTGTGTGTGTGTGTGTGTGTGTGAGAGCTCCTCTAGAGATTACTCATAACGCCGTCAGCTGCTGAGCTTTTCGAGACCAACGAGGTCACAGCGAAGCAATATTGCTGATAAATGGAAGCAGTTATCAGCTGAGGCCATCACGTCGGTGCCTTGGGTTGCTTCGCATTATGCGGTTGCAGTGCACCGTTGGCATTCCGATGCTACGGCTCAGACTGCATGCTTGGAAATGCGCTCCCGTGTGTTACAATTGAACCGGCGCAAATGCACTTAAAATGGTCGCCTAAAGCGGAGAGCGTCCGTTGAGCCCGTCCACCGAGCCATCACGTGCAGTCACTCACCGCACGTGGTGAATGTGCGCGTGCGCGATGTATGTGCGGCACACGCGAACCCTCCCCCTCCCCCCCCGCCCCCACCTTCCCCCCTTATGGCCACCGGGCGACATTAATGTGGAAGGACGTAGGGAACGCTTCACGGAAGTGCTATAAAAGGATAAAAAGAACGCGCCGCCGCATAATTTAGTGCTCTGCTGAACGCGCGTTTTGTACTGTTCTTTTGACAGCACCGCTCATCCGTAGTGAGGTATGGGTCTCTTCCCTTCATCATCATTTATTTACCCTTAAGGACCCTTGACAGGCCATTGCATAACAGGAGGGGGGGGGGGGGAGAGGGGGAGCAGAAAGAGAGAGAGAACACTTTATTGATGAACCGGAGATGTCAGCCTGGTTAATCGCCTGGCTTGCTACTCCAGGTACTTTGCGGTGATTATGATATTTACAGTGATCACATCTAACATAACACGTACATACGGTCACACTTACTCACACACTCATATATACATATATACACTATAACTCAGTTTACAGCGTTTCATTGAGGCATGTTGCCCGTAGAAACGCTATCAGCGCCTTGGTGCTACGTAGTGCGCAGGCGCTGTCTTGCCACGGGCCTAGGAGATGCCGCAGCTCCAAGGTCGTACCGTGTGGCAAGTGAAGCGCTGCCTTCAGAGTCTTTCTATCCGACTCGTAGCGCTGGCAGTTGCACAGGACGTGTTCAATGTCCTCTCGTGTGTTGCATGCGGAGCACAATGGAGAATCAGACTGTTGTATTTTGTGCTTAAAATCTCTCGTGTATGCTACATTGAGTCTTAATCGGTGAAGGCACGCTTCATCACGCCTGGCTAAACCTTGAGGTACGTGGAAGCTGCAGGCTGGGTCAATGGCGTGTAGTGGTCCATACTGATGTCCTGGATCACACCAGAAGTGTCGCTGCTGATTCCAGGCAAATGTCGATACCATAGTCGCCGCATCTTTTCTTGAAAGGGGTATGGCTGTTGGTGGTGTTTTAGTTCCATGGGCTGTTCTGGCAGCACTGTCGGCCCGAACGTTTCCTTGTATTCCACAGTGGGCTGGTAACCACTGGAATACAACGCGGTGATTAAGTTCATGAGCATTATTGCCTAGCCGCTTGATGTCCAAAACTAGTTGTTCTTGGGCTCGTGGTGACTTCAGGGACTGCAGCGCCGCTCGCGAATCAGAGAAGATTACCCAGGAATCAGGTGTCTGAGCTACGATGTAAATAAGCGCTCTCCGCAGCGCAGCCAGCTCAGTAGCTGTGGCAGATGTGCGGTGACCCAAGGTGGCAGAAATTGACATGTTTGCCGACGGGATCCACAGACCTATTGCCGATGATGTGTCCGTAACAGAGCCATCAGTGTAAATGTGGCGGCAGGATCTGTAGTTGGCGTTAATATGCTCCAGGGCGAAATATTTCAGTGCTGGAGCTGGCGTGTTACTTTTACTCTTGATGCCCGGTACAGTCGTGACTATGGCCCAAGAGGGTAGTTTCCATGGCGGCGTTGTCGGAATTGATGGCTTTTCGTACATCAGCGGAAGAAGGGTCTGTACTTCGGATGTGGTGGCTGATGCAAGCGGATGGTTGTGAACCCTAGCAGCAAAACGCACACAGGCTCGAAGAAACTCTTGCTTCAGTAGCAGTGGCACCGAAAGTCGCCGGCTTTCTGTAAGGGTTCCTACGATCGAAGTCTTTTTAGGCAGGCCCAGGCATATCCTCAGCGCTTTAGCTTGCATACTGGTAAGCGCCTGGATACTAGACTTGGAAAGTCCCTGTACCGCAGGGAAGCTGTACCGCAAGAGACCTTCGCAGAGAGCAGTGTACATTCGCAGCAGAGCAGCCACAGAGCAGCCACCAGCATTGCTGGACATCATACGAAAAATATTTGCGTATGATTCCAGTTTAGCCTTCAGTGTTCTTGTATGAGGCGACCACGTCAAGGATCTGTCGAATGTGACCCCCAGAAACTTGTGGCTTGGTACGTATGGGATGTGAGATCCTGCCACCTTTAACTTATAGCGCGACATATCCCGTTTAGTGAACGCTATGGCGGCGCACTTCTCAGGTGACATGATTAGTCCGCGGTTTCGTAAAAACGTCTGAATGGAGATAATTGCCTTCTGTAATCTTGCACGCAGAACACGTCGATTTCGACCACAGCACCATATGCAGATGTCGTCTGCGTACAAGGAAATCTCGACCGTTGCCGGAATACACTTCTCCAGGCCGATGAGAGCGATGTTAAACAAGGTCGGGCTCAATACTCCGCCTTGCGGAACTCCTCGAACAACTGTGTGAAGAGTTGTGTCACCATCTTTTGTAGACATGTACACCGAGCGGTCAGATAGATAGTCCATTATCCAGTGGTACATGCGGCCACTGACTCCTACAGACCTTAGAGCCTGTAAGATCGGCTCGTGTAGGACATTGTCAAATGCGCCCTTTATGTCCAGGAAAACGGCAACAGTGATATTGTGCGCAAGCTTGTTCATTTTAACGCAGTTGGCAAGGCTTATGACATTGTCTATGCTGCCTCGACCCTTTCTGAAACCCGACATCTGCGGGGGATAAGCGTCAGCGCTCACCAGCAACCAGTCCAGTCGCATCAGCACCATCTTTTCCATGAGCTTTCCCACACAGCTAAGAAGAGCTATAGGGCGATAAGAGCTGATATCGGTAGGAGGCTTTCCAGGTTTTAGGACAGGAATGATTCTGGCCTGTTTCCAGCTTGGTTCAAGTCGGCCCTTCCTCCAGCTGGTATTGAAGATGTCAAGGAGTTGCGTCTTCGCCTTTTCACCCAGATGGGACAGGTCGGCATAGCTGATAGAGTCGGGTCCAGGGGATGAAGCTTTGTTTACCGACGCCAGAGCACCAATTAATTCCACGAAAGTGAAAGGTTCGTCTGTCACAGCTGTACAGTCTGTTGTGGCATCGGTAACGGCTTGTGCTGACTGTAATATAGTTGCAGACGTAACAGCAGTTACCTTTGCGCAGAAAGCTTCCGCCATGTCCAGCTCGCTGACTTTACAGAACAGTGCGACAGAACTGAAAGGCTGTTTTTGAGCTGGCGGGATTCTCAGGCTGCGCGCTATGTTCCATATCCTTGACAGAGGTTTTCTGGGATCAAGTTTGGAGCAGAAGGCGCGCCACTGTCTCCTGTCCAGCTTGTCGAGGTGACGTTGAATGTGGCGTTGCATTCGCCTAGCTTCGCGAATGTCTTCTCTAGACAATGTCTTACGGGCGCGCCTCTCAGATCTGCGGCGCATTGCTCGAAGCCTCTCGTACTCTATGTCAATCGTCGTACGCTTTCCAGGCAGCTTTAGATATTTCGTACTACTGCGTTTTGTTTGGCTTAGCGCGCCTATGAATTCCTCATACGTCATATCTGATGTATCCGAGTGTTCCAGTGTGGCCCTGTATATTTCCCAGTCAGTACAGCGAAGCGCCCGGGCTTTTGGATACTGCATGGGGCCCAGAGCGATGTAAGTTGGTATATGATCGCTTCCATGACTTTCTACGTCTGGAAACCACGTAGCCATAGACGCAAAGCTAGAGGAGACCAGAGTGATGTCGAGCGCACTGGATCGATTTCCTTTGAAGAAAGTCGGCTGACCATTGTTGAGAACGACGAGATCATTTTTATGGGCGAGATCAAGTAGACATCGGCCGCGTTGAGTCGATCTCGTACCTCCCCAGGCTGGATGATGCGCATTGAAGTCCCCCGTCAGAACATGGGGTTCAGGCGTTGTATCAAGTATAGCTTGCAATTTTTTCACATCAAATTTTACTCCAGGTGGTATGTATGCCGCAATCACCGTGAATGTGAGACTGTTCCACTTCACTGTTGCTGCAGCGTATTCATTCGAAGCGTCAGGTGGTACAGCATGGATGTTAAATATCAGATCATTGCGAATGGCCAAGAGAACCCTGCTGGTGTCCCCTCCAGTTGACGAATACGTGATGGTGTATCCGGAGAGGCGAATTCCAGTGCGCACACGGGACTCCGAAATGGCAATCACTGGAAAGCGGTGCTTACTAACAAACTGCCTGAAGTCAGACAGACGACAGCGAAGGCTGCAGGCATTCCATTGAAATATGGTGGCCTTGTTCCGGACGTTTGTTAAGCTCGTAGATTGGGCTGTCAGCGCCATCTTTCTATCACAGGTGAAAGAAAGTCAAGCAGCGTCAAGATGACCTTTGCAATGGGAGAGGACATTGGGGCAAGAAAGCTGCGAGCAGCGTCGACAAGAGCAGACAGCAGTGAATATGTGATTGAGCTGTCTTGTCGGGTGCTACGCTCTCGTTGTCCGCGCCATGAAACTGACGGTCCCCTTCTCTCTGATGAACCAGCGGCGGTCGTGCTCTCCTGGACTCTCACGCCCGAGCCTTGGGTTGACTCCTTAGCTGCAGTGACGCACGGAGAGAGGGGCAGATTACGAGTAGGAAGAGATGGGAATTCCTCCGTGTCTTCAATTCGCGGAGGATTTTCGGGAGCTGTTTTGCAAGCATCTTTACAAGACACTGTCGTCCCGTCGTTGCTACCCCTGCTGGCAGCTTTTCGTTTCTCGTATATGGCGGCCTTTGCGGATATGTATCCTACGTTATGATTCATCTTGTAGTTGTGTATTTCCTTCTCTTTGCGGAGTACACGACATCGAGATGATGTAGATTCATGCTGTTTCTTGCAGTTAGGGCACTGCAGCTGCTCGGTTGCACAGGAGGATCGGTCGTGATTGCCACCGCAGCGTGGGCACCGCACTGGCAGCCGACAGGCACCAGCTACGTGTCCAAAGCGCTGGCACTTGGAGCACTGCCTTGGGCACTCGATGTACTTGAACACTCGGTAACGTGTGTAGCCCAGGACGATATACTCAGGAGCTGTTTCAGTTGCAAATACGATACGGACATTTTCCGACGTTCCCAGTCGCCGTACTGATTTCACAGGAGCCCTTTGAAGGAGTGCCGAGAAAATGTCCTGCTGATCAAGGTCCACAGGAACACCCTTGATGACGCCTACCCCACAGTTGTTAGGCCGTGGTTCGTAAGCCTGAAGAGCGATTTCTCCAATATTTGTAACCTTCAGAAGGCGTTCAGAGGCTTCTACACTACGTGTATCCACAGCCAGGAGGTTCAAGCGCTCGTTGGGTCGTACTTGCAGCACGCCGTCTGGCGCAACCGCCTCAAAGGCTGCCTTCAATCGGAGAGGATTAAAGCGTGTGACAACATGCTCAGGGTTTCGCGGTTTGAATATGACTGTCAGATTGGACTTTGGCACATGTTCAGCGGGTACAGAGTTTAAGGGCAAGTGCAGTCTTTTCGACCCTCGGCACCGCTTAGGAGGCGGTATGACACTGCGCTTTTCAGAGTCATCAGATGAGTTTGCAGTAGCGTCCATGTAGGTGATGGTGGCGGAAGAATCAGACATGTCAGAAAAATCATCCTGACCGTCAGGTAGGCTGACGTCAAGGCAAGAGATGCGCTTACTCGGAGAAACTTGAGCGGGAAGAAGCGAACTCTCTGCAGGTGACTTAGAGCTGTGGTTTATGACAGCACCAGGTGGCATCCCAGTACCGGAGCTTGTCCCGCAGCTTGCGGATGCAGGCATCTGCAGATGTTGATCTGATCGGATCTCTGGAACTTGCACAGGGTGCGGTCCCGAGGGCACCGCACCCGCCGCGGGGAGCATTCCCGAAGGCCCGAAGATCAGTGTACACGTGGAGAAGCGGCGTTGTACACAAATAAAACAAAACCGAAGACAGGCAGTCGAAGCAGCACAGCCGCAACGCAACTTCTTCTTCCCGTTGTGACAGATACAGTGTTGAAATAATAGGCTTTGAAATGGTGATTGATTGATTTGTGGGGTTTTACACCCCAAAACCAGCTGTGAATATGAGAGACGCCGTAGTGGAGGGCTCCGGAAATTTCGACCACCTGGTGTTCTTTAACGTGCACTGACATCGCACAGCACACGGGCCTCAACATTTCGCCTCCATCGAAATGCAGCCGCCGCGGTCGGGATTCGATCCCGCGACCCTCGGATCAGCAGCCGAGTACCATAGCCACTAGACCACCGTGGCGGGGCTTTGAAATGGCGGTCTATAACAATGAGCCAAAAGATTTGCAAGTGCACAGAGAATACACATGCGCAGACAAACGTGCAACGGTGCAAGTGCGGAAAAGAGCAATAATTAGAAGGTCCGCCCACAGCTAAAGCAGCAAGTATTACATAGGGCAAGTTTTCCTCACTCCTCTAAAGTAGGCCTGTTTGTTTTTCTTTAAATTTTCGTGTCAGTTAATTCTTTGCCCCTCTCTCTCTCTCTCTCTCTCTCTCTCTCTCTCTCTCTCTCTTCTCATTTCACCTCTCGTTGCAGTCCTTATCCGGATGACAGGCAGACACGTCGGGAGCCCAAAACAACGGCTAAGCGTGACCTGCTAGCACAGTTTATCTCATTTGTTCCCCTCTCTCCTTTCAATCTCCCCTGTCCCCTTCCCCTCGTGCAGTGTAGCATACTGGTTGTCATACACTGGTTAACCTCCCTGCCTTTCCCTCTCTACTATTTCCTTCCTTCCTCTGTTGTGGCTTTTCTTCTACTTTGTTTTCTGTATCTACTTTATTTCTTTCTTTTGCACAAGCCACTGCGGCGAGATACCAGCAACAGGAGTGCGCTGTCTCAACTGCGGACTTTTGTGTGTGCTTGCTTCCCTGACGTCCTCTTTAACTGGAATAATGCAGCAGTGGTTGCGAGGATTCTGGGACAGAGGAAAGAGGGAAAATTTAGCAGAGTCGATAGAGAGAGTGCGTCGCTGCTCGTGTTTTGTGGTTGGCCGACTCGCAGTAATTAGGGCGACAGACACGACGCAGTGGCTTTAATCTTTCTAGTTTACATTTCCTTCCAGTATATTTTATTGTGGCAGATGGCGATCAAGCGGTTCAAGGGACCAGAGAGCAGCACTAATAAAGCCGCCCTGACGAAGACAATTCCACTTGTCGAAACGTTGGCTTCTGCGACATTCCCTGTTCTAAATAGTATTTTGCGATCTGTTCACTAATAAAGCTAGGCATATAGGATTGGCTGGAAAGGAGCCTATGAAGATGAAATGCTTCGCGCTGTGCAGCTGCTGGTTGCTACCGCTTCTTCTTTCTGTGAGATCTCGTATTGGTAACGTGGGACATGCTGCCCAGTTCGATTGCATCGAAACGTGGGAAGCGTCCGCCGCTCGTTCAGTGGCCCTAGGTGTTAGAGCAGAAGTGCTCACAGATTGGTTATGCTGATGACGAAGAAATTTCATATAGCTGGAGACGTTGCTGGAATGTGTAAATATGCGGTGTAGAAATGGAGGCGTCTATCAACAAAAGAAGATACGAGAAGGCGGTGACGAAGAGTTGATTGATTTCTGGAGTTTAACGTGCCAAAACCACGACATGATTATGAGAGACTCCATAGTTGAGGGCTCCGGAAATTTCGAGCACGCGCTGACATCGCACAGCACACGGTCCTCAACATTTCGCCTCCATCGAAATGCAGCCACCTCTGCTGGGATTCGATCCCCCTACCTTCGGGTCAGCAACCCACTACCATAGCCACTAGACCACTGTGGCAGAGCAGGCGACGAAGAGTGCCATGCTGGAATAACATACGCGCTATACTCGGATTCGAATAAGCAGGTTGTAGATGGCTGTCTGTCGGCACCTTGTTCCAAAAGCCTTATCACTAAACGCAATACTTGCCACCGTCCGACAGAATTAATAAAATACCAAGGAAATGAAGAAAAATAGAAAAAAGAAAGCGTTATGCAGGCCTAAGTTGATGGAATGCTTTGTTGACACATACAAAACAACGAAAAAGGCCACGTAAGGAAAATCTAAGCCCAGTTTCATGAGAATATAGCAATGTCTTGTTCCAAAAAGTTTAGGTTCTTCTAAATTACCACTGACCAAGAGGGTGACTTTCGATACCATGTGTCACTCCAGTCATACACGATCTCATGAAGCATCGCGACCGATCAAACTTGTGTAGGTATTCAATCAGTGGAGCACCCCCACCGGGGATTAGAATCAAGCCGGCGACTTTGCGTCTGAAGGGTTTATTCAAGGCACAAATGAATCTAATGCCACGGAAGTCTTTCGTGCGAATAGGTATTCGGCGACATTCCAACGTACTTCATTATTCCCCCATTAGAGATGCGGTTCCAGCAATCTCGTTAGTTTTGTCTCGCTCTTCTATTGCCCTCAATAACATTTTCTTTTAATAGCTCAACTGTTTACGGTCGAGGTTGAGCCGTGTATAGCATACGCAGCTTACAGCGGAGTGGTCATACAGAAGTCAAAAGCTCTTCCCCTTGACCCACTGCCCCACTCACACTGCTGGATAGTAGTGGTTGTATGAAGGACAAGAAAGAAAGAAAGAAAGAAAGAAAGAAAGAAAGAAAGAAAGAAAGAAAGAAAGACTTACGTTGCGTAGAACGGAAGAGTGGACCTATGCTTGCCGTCCACCTGCTGCCCACATCCTTGCCCTTAGCGCACTGCCACACATGATAATGGTAATGAATTTGACACCCTGTCCTCAGCTCAGGTGTTGTCTCAGATTTCACAGGCATTGAGGTTAGTCTGTTTCATCTGTTTTTTCAGTACGTTTGATCGGCGTGCACGTTTTTGGAAAATGAAAGCCTACCGTAAACTCATTTTGCATAACGTCTGCCCAAGGCCGCATGTAACGGTTACTTAGCTGCCATTCCTTCTGATTTCCAAAATTTCATTGCCGCGAGAATGAACGAATGAATGAAATAAACTTTTTTTTCGAGGATGTGCCCTGAGCGTGCAAGCCTAGCGCCACTCTAGGTGGAAGGGTCCCTTATCCACTATCCCTTTGGCCGCAATTGCATTCAAGGCTCTGGTGACGAGCCGTCGTTGGTTCCCACGTCTCGGCGAAGAGGTTCACGTCCTTCGCGCGAACCATCTTTCTTTTACAGAAGAGTGAAGTTTGACTCATAAGCAGTCTTTTTTTATTTATTTTTTGTCAGCATTGCACGATCTTGTAGAAGACGTCCAGTGGAGTAAAGTAGGCAGCATGTATTATTATACAGGAATGCGGTCATTCCAAAACGTTAGATAGAACAATGCTCGATAATGGGGAAGTCATTACTTGACGCGAAGCGCCTACTGAACTCGCTCTTGCTGTACAAGGCGCTAACCAATGGTTCCTAACACTTCGTAACGCTCACCGTTTGATACTCTTGGTTAACTGTCGACTCTCCACTCTGAAATAAATGTTACGTAGCGGGGCAGGTGCATTACGGTATTTCTGCCTCACTCCACCAAATCTCACGAGCATTACGGCAAAGTCGCTTCAAATATTCTCTGAAAATACATTTTTCCAGTTACTTTTATTCTGATCACATTTTAATATTTGAATTTCAGGGGTGTGTGTGCTGAAGTGACGTCAGGGGACCGTCTCACTGTAAAGTATTTCTTATCTGCTCACCAGACCACGACAAGAACAATATACCACGTTACGGGATACAGGAAATAAAAGAAAGCAGAAGCATGCATAAGGAATGGAGATAAGAGTGTAGAATTAAAAGATAAAAATAAGGAAACGAAGTGTCCCTTGCAAAATGCGGAAACGGACCCCTTCTAGCTACAGGCCTGCGCACTACCTACAAAAGGCGAGACAAAAGACAGCATTGGCTTCGTTGGCAGCGCTGCCCGAGCTACGTGAAAATAACTGCGCAGCTAGGCAGACTCGGCCGCGACCGGCCGGCCTGAACCAACAGCTCGTAAAAAATTGCCGTCGTTTTTACGGTCCCTTGGGCTTTTCCGTAGAGCACACCTAGACGTCCCAGTCTTCCAACTGTGTCCATGCAGATCGTGCGACCCAACGTACTTTCTTGCTCCCGACGCGTGAGTGCTGCCATGTCTACTGGACTCCCCTTTGTGTCTGCTCTTTACCAAATTCTATTCTCTTTATCTGTTTTATCACTCCTACCACCGCTGCCGCAACCCGATCTAGACACCGCACTGGCTCTTCGCTATGTTATTGCATCGCTCAGTTCGGTTGCCCCTTTGTCATTTCCTGCACTCTGACTTTTTTCTTTTCTATTACCCGTCGTGAGTTTGGTTGCAATGTTTATTTTGTACTATTCTTTCATGTTTGTTTAGTGCAACTTTGTTTGTCACACATTACCACAACTTTTCTTTGTTTAGTTCGTCTGTTGGGTAACGCCTTCTTTTTTTCTTGCGTTATGTATTCTTACTTTGATACGAAAGTGTTTGATGTCGGGGTACACCAAGACCTCAATCACGCCATTTCCGTCACGGAAATGACGTCCTTTGGGTTAATGACATCACTTTCATCATATCCGTCACGGAACTGACCCCCTCGGATAGACTTGTATCAATGGCAAAGAAAAACTACAATAATTGCCGTTCACGCGGTCACTCTCGAAATCGAACCCAGGACCTTCTGTTTCGCGACGAAAGGCGCCTGGAGCTCTACCGACTTCGCTATTCATACACATGCTCAATGGCGTACGAACGCGCCTCATAATCTTTTTTATCAGCGTGTCTGCCGCTCCCTCGATACGCACGTTCGCCTTCGCGCACGCGCATCTGGGGAGGTGCCGCCATCTAGGAACGGTGAAGCGAAGTCCGCAGTATAATACTGATAGTACTAACGAGCACTTAGTGATCGTCTCTATAGTCTCAACGCAGCGGATGTGGCGGATCGTCGCCGTGATTGCATTCGGCGACAAAACAGCTACGCACTTCTGTTCTTCGCGTCGTACAAGCGTGTGACACATCACTGTATCACTGCCAGCATAGTGCGGCTCCCAGATTCACGGGTGTTTATCCGCCGACTACTGCTTCAAGTGTGATGGCACGGACTAAATCAACTGCTGCGTTAAGCGCCGCAGAAATCCAAGGACGTAGACGGCTCAATGTCGCGCAAGTGGACATGTATCTTTTGCCGTTGCCGCCCGGCATTTACCATAACTGTGTCGAAGTGTCACGTAAACTACTTCACTTAGCACAAGGTGTTGGTAGTCGTCGGAATGAAGATGCGGAGTTAGGCGTCGATTTTGTGCGCCCATGTCAAGCGATGCCATACAGCAAAACATCGATGGCAATGTGCAAGTCTATGTCGATTCAACTGCCCCTGTGACGACTCACTACACTTTAGTGTTGTATTGATTCCTATGGCAAAGGGATCAGCCGTATTTCTTCCCTCTATTTGACGTCTTCTGTGTCGTAATAATTTTACTCGCTTTTTTTTTTTTCGTGCCACTTTGTCAGTGACTTTTCTACTTCGTGCTATATGGCTCTTCTTTCTCTTCTTTTTTAACTGGTTCTCACAAGCGTGTGTTAGCGGCAAGTCGCATACCCATACAGACCGTACCAGTCCTTTAATTCATTGCTACGTTGTGTGGAATTTCCATATACACTCTCAAATAAACTCGACTTCTCCTACGGAAGGACAGAAGATGAGAGCGCTCTCTTTTCTTTCAGTCTAAACTGCACTACACGAATTAAATGACATGGTTCAGGACCATTCTAATGATTAATGATTGCATTCCTCGCGCCACACGTCAGCGTTGCGGATCTGCAAGACGGGGCAGAAGTGTGTGAGGAAAAATTTAATGGGGAGCAAATCATCGCTCAGATAACAACATGTTCAATCATTCACCTATCCAAATTGCGCGTTTGTGCCCGCTACCTATCAAGGTGGTCTGTCGTTGCTGCCCTTCATTTGTGGTGCTCGCTATCACACATCATGAAGTTAATACTAATTGCACCTCTTGAAAGAGCGCGTTGCCCAATTAAACACATTTTTGCCCTTATCAACTCTAGGAGTGTAGGATAGTAAACCTGAGGCACGCCTGGTTCCCCTTCTTGCCTTTCCTTTCTGTCCTCCCCCTCTTTGCCAAACGACCATTGAGTATCGTTTTCAGTCACGCGTATGAGCCGCTTAATTCACTGCGACAGTGTGAGTCATTCTTAAACATTTTGGACCAAAATGCATATGCACGCTCGCTCACTCACTCACTCACTCACTCACTCACTCACTGACATGCTCCCGTGATCCCATGTGCGCACGACGCTGTCAAGCGTTAACATGCACGTAAACTCTGCCTTCAAAACTCTCGTGTACGTACAATAAAGTGAACGAACGCTTCAACGGACGCCATCCATTACAGCACGTCATTCGAGTGAGAAACAAGAAAAACAAGAAAAATTCAACGTCGGCTTCTTGCGGGCGCACCGGAGTGTCGTGCATCTTTCGTATCGGGGAGCAGCGGGCTTCCGCTTCCTTTAAGCGACGCTAACCCATGCGGTTGCCGGAAGAAGATCGCTTCCTTTTTGAGAATGTTTGTACTATAACTATATTTTCCTTCGCAACTATAATCTCATCCCCGGCACTCTTCTTCTCCCCTCCCAAATGGTTGCGTCTGTGGAAACCGTGAGAGCAAAACCGCGCGCGCCGCCCCTCGCTGCCTTCCATAAATATTCCTTTAATCCCAAGCCGGGAATTCCTCAGTTAAGGATTCGCCCCCGGAAGGGGTTATTCCTTACTGCCCGTTATACTTCACTGCTGCGGTGGTGCCTACGTGCTTCTCCTACTCGACAGTTTTGCGCAGCGTCATAGAAGCTAACGGCCTTTCTTTTCTGCGTGGAAAAGCTGCTGGTTGTAATTGGCATGCGCTGCAGTGAACAGTCTGTTCTAACATTTCGTTTAGAGGCCAAGTAAACTGTATGTGGAGCATGGTACCAATATATACACAACTCAAGTGCGGAGCCAGTGAAGGATATGTTGCAGTGGTACCACATATGCTGATAAGTAAATGTGTATCGTCATACATCATATCTTATGTGTCATACGAATACGAATATGGTAAATACAGGATCTTTTCTTATGAGAGTTTCTATTGAGAGGCTATCTGAACCGTCCTGATAGCATTGCATGAAGTTTATTTGCCCTTCTTAACATTCTGAAACACAACAGAGGCGAAGCGAACGACATCGGTGATAAGAAAAGTGCTTCACGAAGCCTTGCACTGTATATGACATGGGCATGTCGTACGCCATATATATGGACGTACCCATAGGCCATGACATTTTGATTCAGTTTGTGTTGAAGCGGAGGGGCCAGACTCCGGCCGAAACGTTGGAACTAATAAAATTGTACGTACATTCGTCCGCTCACTCCAATTTTTATTGATCACTAGATCCAGAGAAGACACTTGCCCATCATATATATATATATATATATATATATATATATATATATATATATATATATATATATATATATATATATATATATATATATATAGCTTGCCGGGTCGCGGGATCCAATCGTGGTTATGAAGCCGCATTTCGATAAGGGCCAAGGTGCTTTTGCGATGCCCCCCCAGTGTAGGGTAGCCAACCGGACACCTTTCTGGTTAACCTCCCTGCCTTTCTGTTTTCTCCTTCCCTCCTCCTCCAGGTCTCCTCGAAAGAAACATCGCCAAGCGGCAGTATTCGTTGAAAAAGATAACAGGAAGAACAGGTTCAGCGATGTCATATTGAGTTCATTAAGCAGGTTACCCAAACTGTCATCAGCAGCTGAATATATAATTCCAAGTGTTGTTTTGGGAAAGCGTGGTTATGAACTTACCTTCTACTATGGGCTCGCTACACTGCGTTTTCGCTCCTGGTTTTTCTGTATTGAAACCTTGAAACCAAAAATAGATCAACGCCCACTGTGTCGAGCGTCCACCAACGCGCTTCATTTTCGATAAAACGTCTGCAGATTTTCTCACCCACTTAATTAAACTCGTGTTTTAGTGGTCCTTACTTCATCTGCACTTCCTGAAGGACGCCGGGCCATCGCTGTATTTGAACCACCCTTCACGCTGGGCCGGTGAGCTCTGATGTGTGGTCGTCTTTAAAATAGGCAGTGCAGTGGTATTTGCATGAAAACAATAGATTTTAACAAATCTAGGTAAACTTCCGTCACTATGCCAATGGCGGCGCTAAAAAAATTCAATCACTTTGGATCATTACACACTTCCTTTCACCTATGTACGAACCCTTCCCGGAAAATGTAGTTTGCAATGCGAAATTACTTGACCTAAGTTAGAATAATGCAAAAGGCCGGAGTTAAGGATAGTACTGGCGGCGTTTCTGAAACGCCTTGAAACGTCTGCTCATTGATGACAAACGTAATGCTCTTGCGCGGAACTACCGTCAATGGCAATGCGGATTATGTGCATGGGCTCTCTCGGGATGATATAGGCTTTTTCCAAGCGTCGTTATGCCTTCATCCATCGAGGAATGCTGCAGGTACTGGACCCAAGAAGCATTGCTCAAACTTACTATGGCTTAGTTTCGCTGTTATATAGAGAATTCCTTATTACCGCGAGCTGCAATGCTTCGGGTTATGCGCCTTAGAACGAGTGCACTGCAGCTGTAAACATCGTTCCAGAAACTTGCTGCCGCTGACGACGTCATTCCCCGCTTTTCCTCTCACGGAGTTGTTTATCGGTTGCCGTTGTTGCTGTTGCGCTGCTGTAATTCCCGTTCGTGTTATAGCTACTTTGTTTATCATGGATGCATGTGCCATTCTCGCAGTCTGCGAAACGGAGGAATAAATTTTGGCGCAGATGTTCCTAACCGCGCTTCGTTCGGAGTTCTCAGAATACGGTTGTTACTGCTGCTGCAGCTGCTGCTACTGCTGCACTAAATTGGCAGCAGTTCTGTCTCTCTTTTATCTTTTTTTCTTCGGTTACTATCGTTGTTGCAGATGTTTACAGGCTGCAGCGTGCCACTGTGTATTACATCATGAGCCTTAGCAAGCTTTCGTGAGGCTTGCTTACTGCAGCGTAGTGGCAGGCTCACTCTGTGCGGCAGCAGTCGGGATTGGCTGCAAGAATGACGACTCATTTGGCCCCATTGGATGGCGACATGGTCACGTGTCCCTTGCGTACACAGCGCGGGTTTCTACAACAATTTCGATAGGCCTAACCTCGGGTGTCTTGCCAGTAGGCAACATTAAAGACTTCTGCTCACAATGCCAGTAAAGGACGCGCATTCTGGGCCACCCCGAAGAGGGACGCTTGTGTCACGTCGAAAAGAGACATATCCGACACTGCGGGAAATTCGATTAACTATATACGCTGGGACTCCGAAGATTCTATCTTATGTAAATTCTTGTCCTAACTAGTTCGAAACAGCACTTACGACAAGCTTTGTACAGAGAGGCGGGTCTGTGGTCATCTAAAGAATAAGTTCGATGACATAGATAGATAGATAGATAGATAGATAGATAGATAGATAGATAGATAGATAGATAGATAGATAGATAGATAGATAGATAGACAGACAGACAGACAGACAGACAGACAGACAGACAGACAGACAGACAGAGAGATAGATAGATAGATAGATAGATAGATAGATAGATAGATAGATAGATAGATAGATAGATAGATAGATAGATAGATAGATAGATAGATAGATAGATAGATAGCAATAAGTACACCCGTGGTCTGATTTCAGCAAGCAATCATCCGCTTCTATGTCCAAGTCAAGTTTATTAAATAGTTGAGTTGAAATGCATGGTTAGCATATTACGAAAAGAGGTCCCAAAGTTTCAGAGAAACTGACACGGGGACCTCCTGTGGCTATCAGTGATATGACATATTTTACTACACATGAGTGCAAAAAAAAAGGCAAATGTATAGAACTAACTTAGGTAATAAAGTCTAAATCATGCAGCGCTACCAGTTTCCGGCGCTTTCTTCTTCCGCTATCTTCTTTTTTCTTCTTTTACGACGTACCTCCCAGTGTAAGCGGAATCTTCACTTGAAGGAACAAAAATTTAGCAGGAGAAGTGAAAGACAAATTAAGATATACGTACCTAATCTCCTTTTTTGATAAAACATATACATGACGGTGCAATTATACCACTTCCGGTGTTCAAGGCAGATAGAGATGTATGGGCCCAAAGCGGCCGCGGGAAGTCCTTAAATTTCGCGTTGGGACACGTTCTTTCCATGTAGCCAAAAAATGAACGACGTTTTCAAGCGATCAAAGATTGTCATACAAAAGCAAAGGAAGACATGCAAACCAAGAACCCAACTTGCAGCAGAAGCACAAAAAATTCCCGTAGGGAGACATAGGCGCAACAACTGTACATGCATGATTTTTCGATTGTGACATCTGTGTTGGAAAAAAAAAAGAATTTTAACCGTAGAATGAGAGCAAGGCGAGCTACTCGGGAAGCACACAAAAAAAAATTACACGAGGAAGTCAAAACAAAAGTTTCGAGGTTGGTCCTCCTCATCGAAATTTAATTTGTCATCGTTCCCGAGGTCCTGCCGGAAACAGTCTTGATATATATTTTTTATTTTTTGCGAACTTTTCTTCTTCTCTGTCAGAGGTGCGTTATTACTTCAGCCAACCTCTTTTGTATCGCACTCGCTTTATCATTTTCTGCTCATCTTTCACCTTCGCGATCGCTCCGGCAGCGCAGCTCGAATCTGCGGTGAGCTAAGATAATCCAATTTCCCTCACGGTCTGCCGCTACAGCTGCGTAGGCGTGACCCTTTCTAAAAAAAAGGGGGGGGGGGGGCTTCCCCGTAGGAGATTACCTGATGTTAACTCCCCACTAAGGCGTTTTCAATGGAAAAGAAAACATTCTCACACCCATATTTACTCTTCTTCAGTAACTTAGTTTGTAGAAGAAAAAAAAGAGAGAATGTAAACAGCGCGAAAAAGTAAACAGCTGTACCGTCTGTGATGCCAACTATGGCTTTAAAAAAGCAGAGTACAAAAGCAGAGTACAAAAAGAAAGACGCCTCGAATGAACTGAGAAGCAGTCGTTATTCCCTGCAGTCACAGTTAATGTAATATGTTCTATCGCTTAAAGAGGTCTTACAACATTTTTTAACGTAGTTCTGAAAGCGGTTGCCCGTCACTTGTGGAGGGCCCCCGTGAACACGTGAGCCAAAGGTTAGTGCGCTGCGCGCACCAGGGAAATTTACAATTCGGTTTCGAATGCGGCTGCAAACCACCTGCTCTTCCCCCAGCAGATGACGTCACAAGCAGAATTGACTGCGTCGCTTTAAGTATAACTAGTAGTGGAGCAGTGGACATTTCAAGAACGCGGAAGCGCCCCCAGGAATAGTTTATTTGTTCATCTTGAGTTCAACAAATAAAGAAAACTAATGTAGCTTTCTTCCAGAACATGATGATGAGTCGGTTTTAATGGCGCAAGGACCAGGCTTGGCCAAAGAGCTGCAGTTCATTGATGACGTATGATAATGGCGTTAAAATTTAAAAGCTGTCTAAGACGCTTGGCTGTAGACGGGTGTAAAAGCATTCGATGGTGCGAAGTTACGTCGCTGTTCTTCAGGAACAACAATAGAAGATAAGTGACCTGATTAGTTGGAAGGAGAGCAGGCGATTTCCAGCTGTATATGAAGCCAGATCTCGTTCACAGGAGACTCGATGACCTATTGGCACCGTTTCCACACTATGCTATAAAACAAGTTGCAGGCCATTTTTAAGTCGATTGGGAAATGTTTAAAGAATATCAGCGTGAGAACCGTAGCGGTCACGCAGGAAGTTTAGCTTGAGAAAGCGGTGGCACAAAATAACGCGGTACAAAACTACGGTATAAAACTACGGTAAATTAAATCGCAACACTCCCATCTCGTTCCCTTGGTATATAAATACTCAAATTTGCACGGATAAATACGGGCGTATGAAAATATGATTGAAAAGCCTTTACATTAATAACCTCGCGTCCTTGTTATTTACGTGCCCATGCATTAAAGATGATAAGATAATGTGCGGCGCGTACCCACATTGGATGCGCGGATACCATTGACAAGGATATGTGGGTGTGAGCTGTAGGTGATTGAGTGCTAACCTTTACAGACTATGGCAAATAACATTCATGCGATGTTGGCCATAGCTTAGGGGTTCGAAGGACTAGAACCCGGGTTCGAGTGCCAAAGTCCTTGGCTTTCGTATTACGTCTTTTAATTAATATCTAAGGACTCCTATGAATTCTTGTCCCTCCGTCACGACGGCGAGGAAGGCAGCGACTAGACCAGTAAGAACTGAACTCTCTGATGAACTTGTGGCCAGCTTAAAGCGAGTAAGAAATTGAAGGCAAGTGTAAGACTCACCATAGCGGCGGCCCCGCCACGCTAGTCTAGTGATTATGACACTGGGCTGCTGATCCGAAGGTCGCGGGATCGAATCCCAGCCGCGGGCTACTGCATTTTGATGGAGGCGAAATGTGAGGCCCGTGTACTATGCGATGTCAGCGCACGTTAGGGAACCCCAGGTGGTCAAAATTTCCGGAGCCATTCCACTACGGCGTATCTAATAATCATATCGTAGTCTTGGGGTGTAAAGCGTCAGAAATTATTATTAGTATTATTATTATTTAAAGTGACATCATGCTTTTTGTATTTTGTAATACATTGAATGACGCCAATCAAGTGACTGCAGTTGTAATCACGAATGCCAAGGAGATATATTGACGTATATTCTGGAGAAGAAACGCGTGTTAAGGACATAATAATAATTAAGAAGAAGAAATGGACGTAGGTGGGCCATGAAATGTGAATACGAGACAGCCGTTGGTCATTAAGGGTAACACATCGGATCCCTAGAGAAGACAAGCTTGGCAGGGGGAGCCAGAAAGTTAGTTAGGCAGATGAGATCAGGAAGTTTGCGGGGGTAAATTGGGAGCAGTTAGCACAGGACCGGGATAATTGGAGATCTTACGGGAGAGGCCTTTGCCCTGCAGTGGGCGTAGACAGGCTGATGATGATATTCTGGAGAACGACAACCTCTTGAAAGTGAAACGGAGAAGATGCATTTGTTCCTTTTCTATCTGCTTTCTCTCTTTTTGTTCAAAGTTTTAGAGACTTCAAGATAGCCGAGTCGCGCTTGTAGATGACGTTAGACAAGTGCGCCAGGTCGTTAATTCATTGAAACAATGAACTAATGGTTTTATGTTTTGTACCGGTAAACAGGTATCTGACATTGCGTGTTTGTAAGTGTCGCACTTGGGTTTACTTTCTCTTGGACAAAGCTGCTGACTCTCGTGTGTCTATCTTAAATAGCAGACACCCCAGGGAAATTTGCGTCCATGCAGCGAAACTGAGGATCACATCATCAATTCCGCGCACGACTCGGAGCTGAAGTGCAAAAGGTGGGACAAAGGCGTGTTACATAAATTAATGATATTTTTACTGCTGCATAGACATACAGAAACAGAAAAAAAAAATGTGAGTAAGATCTATTGCACTCTGGAAAAATTCCCTCGCAAAAAAATGTTAAGCATCGCGTGGCATTCTTAAAAACACCGTCAGTCTTCGCGGGAGCAACCGCTTTATGTTTTTCAGTTCCTTATTTGTTGAAAATTTATTGTCGCCGTCGTCGTCATTGTTGTTGTTGTTGTTGTTGTTGTTGTTGTTGTTGTGTTGTTGTTGTTGTTGTTGTTGTTGTTGTTGTTGTTGTTGTTGTTGTTGTTGTTGTTTGCTATGTGCGCATATACGGACAAGGACATGAAAGAAATAGAGACAGTAGGCTGACAACTGCCTCCGAGAACGGCAAAACGCCTGCCTACTCATTCGGGAGAAAGGAAAATATAGAGGGAAAGAGGATACAGAGGAAAGAAACGGGAAAGGAAGATTGCGAACCAGGAAAATGCAAGGAAAGTGATAGCATTTGTTAACGGCGGGTCTAAACAGGACCGAAAGGTGAAAATATTGGTCATGATGAGCATTTAGGGAAGCTGGTCTTAGATATCACACCAAAGCTATCGGTAATTTCGAGCATTTTAAAGGCCCGTCCAAAGCGACAGCTTAGCGTTCAAGGCAGATAACCTGACCACGCCAGTTATCGGGCAAATATTTGTGGTAGATTTAGCAGTAGTGTTGCAATTACGACATAAATGGAAAGGGATTAAAGTGGACGACAAAAAACACAGCTGCCACTGGTGAGGATCGAACCTACAACCTTCGGATAACGCTTCCGGCACTGGACGCGTTTTCCGAATGTCGTGGCACCGGACGCGTTTCTTCATCGGCGTTATTCAACCAGCAGCCCAGAATGTTCGCTGTAGCCCGTTACTTCGTATATTGCAATCCTGCATCACCTGCTTCCGATCTTCTTCGTTCTGTTCTTTCTCTGGTTCTTCTGTTTCCGACCACTCTTTTCTTTTAATTTTTTTTTTGAAGTTTCTGTTTTCATAACGTATTGTTGGCCTCCCCGAAGCAACTGTCACGCGTTGTCTCCAGCTGCGTAACAGTGTGGCCAAAATATGAGTTGTGCGTATCTTTCACTAGTGGCATTCGACCTTAAACAATACTACGCAAATATTTTCTTGCTTCTCAAAAAAAAAAAAAAGGGGGGGGGGGGGGGGGTGAATACGTGTTTACCTGTTTCCCAGAACACAATCTACTGACGTCTCCATTCACATTTCGAACTCCACGCACCACAACAGGGCTCTCCAATGCGTTCAACCACAGTCCTCGCTCTCTCCTCTTATCCTAATTGCCCTTTCTACCGAAATACATCCCTTCGTTGCGAACAAAACGTAACCCGGGTTACGGGTAGCCCGTGAGCCGCTTGCGAAGCTAGCCTGTTCCTCGCTGCGCATGCGGCTTCATTCTACAACAATTCAACGAACAGCACAGCTAGTGGCTCGAGCGTGCGAAGCGGAAGCTCGACGAAGAAATTACGCCTGCTTCCCGATCGTCCCGAAATTCCTGGAATTCAGGCCACGACCTGCCTCCCTACATCTCCCCGAACCTATCCCCCTCTCGAACCGTCTATCCCTATTCCGTTCACTTTCCTTAGTTTCGTCTTGCTTTTTCTACGCGATTCTGTCGCCCCACAGAACCTCTTCTTATGAGGGAGAGAGGGAGCGAAGCTCGACGCATCTTCAAAGTGCATTGCGGGACCCGCGCTTCTTTTTCTTCCATTTTACGGTGTCCCTGAGGTCCCATTCATGAGGAAGGCTATTATGGGGAACTGTTATCCTTTTCTTCGTCCTTTTTCTCTATACGCCTTTCACCTTCGTCATCCCTAAACGCGTTTGTTTCTTTCCCTATAGGGAAGTAACGTGACTTACTCAATGCCGTCGTCTTGCCTTTCCTCTTGGTTGTCCTTTGTTCCTTTGTTTCCCTGCTGCTTTTTCAGGGAGAGACTTTAAACATTGTCGCATTCTGTTCTCTCTTGCTTTGTCTTTCTAGTTGTGTCTCCTTTCTATTATCTTTCATTCCCTTCACCCCTTTTCTCCTGCACAGGGTAGGCAGCCTGCCTCAGCACTGGCTAACCTCCCTGTCTTTCCTCCTTTCCTTTATCCTCCTCCTCCTCCTCTTCCTACTGCTGCCTTCAATGTTGCACACCCTAGCAGCTTCCGCGACCGTGCAGCAATTCCGTTTCAATACCCAGGTATGTCCCTTTTTTATTGTTTCATCGAAGTGAACAGAACAACACGGTGCGTTCATTGTAATCTTCGGAGCCCGACTCAGGCAGCGGACATAGAAGTAAACACACATAACAGAGACCTGACTCGCAAACAAAGAAGAAATATAGAAGAACATAGAACAAAGCGTGGAAGAAAACTGCAACATGGATGAAAACCCACAGTACGGTTTTGTGCTGTGCGTTTCTTCTATGCCGCGTGCCTTACTTACGCTTTGCTGTTCACGAGTATGAGCCAACAAGCCTAGCAAAAACTGAACATTCATTTTAAGATTTAGTGGTGAATTAGTACGGTCGCTAGAGAAAATATAAGATTGCTCTTCGCCATAAAAAAACATTTAAAAAAAAGAACCCTCCATGTTTCTCAATCGACAGCACTTGTAGTATGACTCACGGCACAGTAGTGCACAGACATAATTTGACTACGTTGCTATAAGAATGTATATCCAACTTTAGGCAACATTCCTCCAGCACTAACAGACAGTTCCTTACACCAGGCAACATTCCCTTCAACTGTGTCCCATTAATCATGGCTGGCAAAATGCGAGTAAATAGGGTACCTTATATGGTACAGGCCGCAGTCAAACGGGCGCTGTTTTGCCATCGTCTTGCATACGGTCTTAAATGTAGTTTTATGAAAGAGTTCTAGTGTAATAGTTTACATCTCTTGAGGTGGTTTTCATGTCATTATTGCTTCGGTTAACAGCAGCACAAGCTTTGCACGAGAACATTTTCTCTACGCCTAAGTTGCCGTACGTTTAACTAAGCTTTCTTTTTTTCAAAATTAGTAAATCTTAATGCCTGCGTTTATTTATTTATTCATTCATTCATTTATTACAAATACTTTCAAAGCCCAAAGGCATTACAGAAAGGAGTGGTTAGTATAGAAATACAAATGTGCAGAAATACATTTCAAAAACACAAGTTAACAAAATATGTCTTGAATGGCACTTTTGAAGCTCATGTCAGTAATTGCTGCAACGGAGGCGGGAAGGTGGTTCCATTCTCTGCTGGTCTGGGGGATAAAAGAATCGTTATATAGGTTGGGTTCGGCAAAGTGGGATACCAACCTAAAGCTTAAAGCTTAAAGATTGTAAACTTTTCTCATGTCCACGTTTTTGCGAACCAAATGGAAGGTACACACCACCGGTTAACACTGGCAGCCTCCAGCGGAAAACTGAATCGGCCAACCACTTCCGCCAACCGGATGCGCTGTCCACTATATCTAGATAGACAACAGGGAGAGAACGCGAGGTAACACTACGAAGAAATAGCCGGGCATCGACTTCCCCGACGGTCTGCGGCCTGAGACTCTCTCCGGCCACCGCCCTGCTCCCCCGGGAGCCCTAACGCCGAGTCGCAGAAGGTACTCGCGCGGAGTTATTGAACGAGTGTCCTGGGGGTCCTAGCTCCCGCGGCGAGGTTTCGAATGAAGAAGGAGGGACAGAAAGGAGAACTATGGAGGCCGGTGATGTTGCTGCCAGTGCTGCTCAATAGCCACCACGGGTCTGAGGATGGGTCAAGCCCGCGCGCTGTGCCTCCGTGCGTCTGTCTATCGGCTATTGTAATACACTGCACAGTCACTTGGCCCCGGAACCCCGACACAACAGTGCTTTGAGAAGAACTTTATTCCCCTTGTCAGTCACCGGGAGAAAGAAAGTACCCGTTGGAGACCTAGTCTATAACAAGAGTTCCCAAATAAGGTGTCGTCCAAACCCCCAATCCCTCCGTTTCCGGCAATTCCCTTCCACTAGCCAAACCAACATGATCTGTCCCCCTACGCCCAAGCTACTCAATTGACTCTTACATCAGAGCCTTGCACTGCCTTCCCATGAGATAGCCCTTCATGACGGTGCCCCTCATTTCTAGTGTCCTCTGTCTTCTTCGGTTTCCGATGATAGCGCACCCATTATAGTCACGTGACTCGATGAGAAACTATCATCTGTCCGGCCGCCTCTCTCTTCGTCTAACTAATGACTTCCTGGTCATTCACACATTCATTGATTCTCAGTGTTCTTTACGTCTCTTTCCCACTGGGCTCATCCAAAACGTAAAGGTCTAGGAACTGTTAGGCCTAACTCACAGACCCAATCTGGCGTGGGTCTCCGTAAACAGACGCAACATGCGTACAACGTTCCGAGTGCGAACCAAGCCTTGCAGGCCAACGTGCGTTCTAGATACCAGCGAAAGAGGAATGCCTCTTTTATTTACCGCCACTCTATTAACCCTACTGCCCGTACTAAACCAAACAAACAGTCGTGCGGCACTGTTTCGTACAAAGGCAGGCTCAGCAGGACGTGGAAGGAAGATAACAGGAACACAGGCAATGGTAGACAGTCCTCTCGGGAGAGACAAAAAAAAACACAAATAATGCACGGAGGAATTCAATGGGGGAGGAGTGGCCCAGAGTACAACTAGTCGCGCTTGCGTCATCTTTCCGGGCAACTGTCCGGGACGTCCAGCAATTTGGTCTGCCTATTTGTTTCCGCTTACGGCAGCCACGATGCGCATAGGTCGTTGCCTGCGCTGCGCGCTCGCTTGTCTCGGGTGCGTCGCATCATCATCTGCCGTAATGGCCAGGCGCTTCGTGAGCACGACCGAGGAAAACCAGCGATGCTCCTTTGGAAGAAGGCTTTTCTCGCAAGATGCGGCAAGAAGGCGGCAGAGAACACTTACAGGCCGGCACTCTGAACTATTGATGCGCTTATTCGCGGAAATTCCGCCTTCTTCCTTCGTTCCCCGTCGACTGCTTCCGTTTTCTTATTTCCCGCGTCCAGTCCGAGTATGTTCCAGTCCCCTCGTGTTCCACCACGGTGTGGCGCTCACTTCCTCGCCGCCGTGTACGAGACTTCTCCAGTTCCGCTCTTACAGCGTCTCGTTTTCTACCGTGTTGTGGCTTATTCCTGTGCTCTGTTCTCTTATTTCCTTCTTTCTTTATTTCTTTCTTTCTTTCCTTCTTTCTTTCTATATGTCTGTATGTCTGCCCGCCTATCCGTTCTTTTTTTCTCTCTGTTTCTTTCTCACATAGACCCATGCCTGTGGTGTTCGTATTTGCCCTAGAAAGGCAATGCCCGGAAGCCGTCGCCAAGGAAAACTGCAGCCGAACATGCCTCTAAAATAGAGACGTACCCTATTTGTCTTTTCCAAGCATCAGCGTAGGAGTATGTTCCTGTTAGTTCGAACAACTTTAGTCTCCTTTCGCTCCTGTAGAGTACTCCCCGGCATAATGCCCCACCCGTCTCCTGAACACTCCTTGCGACATCTCGTTCGCATGTTGTTTTCCTTGGGGTCTGTTTCACCCTCCCCCAACCCTCCCCTGGCCTTAACGTTGTTTGGACCGGAAATGGTCTTCCCGTTTAACGGGGAGGGGTTATATTGGACCCAGATATATTTTATTTATTTATTTATTTATTTATTTATTTATTTATTTATTTATTTATTTATTTATTTAGTAATACTGTCAATAACGTCAGGGATTTTTACAGGAGTGGGTTAAAGGGTCTACAAATATTATGGTACCCAATTATACAATAGTTAGGTAGGTAACAAAATCATAATGAACCTACATTATTAAAGAAGATACAAAAACAAAGAATGCGGAAGGCCGGCACAAATTATCAAGTTGACAATGTGTTTCGTGTAAGACATCGCCTCGGCCCGTTTGTAGCACGCTGCAGAGAAACCGAAATAGTAGCGTTCGGAGAGGCGGGCTCGTCCAGTAACCCGTTCTTCGAGCCTTAGCTCTAGGCAGGCCGTTTCGTGGTTTGTAGACCTCCATTTTCCCTCTATTACGGTGCCGAGGAAAAGGAGGTCAATGCTTTACTACACCCGGAACGTTCCTGAATTTCTTCCGATCTGTTATTTCGTGCTTACTAAGAGAGACGATCGCGGACGTGCTGAATGAACGGACAATACCGATGCGGCGGTTCTGCAGAGAACCGAGCAGCAACACACACGAGTTCACATTTGATCGGTTGACCTCTGTCCTTCTCAGTGAATTGCTGTTCTGTGCGTTTTGCGGATGTCTGTAGTGATTTATATGGGACGTTTCCAATCACAACGAGCGCCGGATATTTATGAGAACATTTGTCTGTATTATCTGTTATTCCTTTTCGTCCGAAACATTCCGCTTAGCACTCTACTTTCGGTTCTCCTTCTCAAAACATAACGAGCAAGAATAAGGCATCTTTCCTGGTAATTTCACAAGCTGAGCCATATATTCTTTTTTTTTTTTTTTGATCACCCAATCCTTGCCTCTTTCCGAGGTTTTAAGTGCTTCATCGTGCATACGGCTTCCCCCAAAATTATCCGTGAAGTACCTGGGTTTCACCATTGACCACCGGCTCACCTGGATCCCGGCTGCTAAGGCCGCTGCAGCGAAGGTGCGACGAGTCCAGGGGGCCATCGGAAAACTGCAGCAACGTGGCCGCGGCTGCTCTACCAAATGGGCGCTGCGGCTGAACCAGGCCGCTGCATCATCCATCCTGCTCTACGCCTTCCCGCTGGTCAACCTGACGCCAGCTAGGAGGTGTCTGCTGGAAGGGCTACACAGGGGTGCGTTGCGCTCCATCCTGGGGCTCCCCAAGAACTCCCCAGTAGCAGCGACCCTTGCAGAGGCTGGCGAGTGGCCGCTGTCGCTACGCATGCTCCAGCGGGCACTCGGGCACATCGACCGCCTCCACCGTGCCGCCGGTGGAAGGGCCCTGCTGGAACGCCTTCGACGTCAGCCGCACTCTCGGATGGGTGGCCTTTGCCTGCTGTACCACCAGATGGTCCCGGATCCACCCGTGCCTGTTGCTCCTCCACCGCCACACCACCGGCCACCTGAGGTCCATCTCTCACTGGACGGGGCAACGAAGCGACGCACACCTGCGGCCGCTCTGCAGCAGGAAGCTTCCTGCAAACTACAGGAACAACTGAAGGGGCGACTCCAGGTGTTCACCGATGGATCCGTGCTGCCAGACGGGACCGCAGCAGCAGCATGCGTCATCCCTGCCAGGGCCAGCAGCAGGCAGTGCCGGCTGCCTTTCCCTGCAAGCTCCACGGCCGCGGAGCTGGCGGGACTCCATCTCGCTGCAGATCTACTGGCGGAGGACATCCCTGAAGAACCGGTTGCCATCCTCTGCGACAGCAAGGCGGCGCTGCAGACCTTGGCTAACCACCGACGTGCTGGGCTGACCGGAAGCCTCCTGGCGACGAAATTTGAGGCCCTTGCTGCTACCGGCGTGTCCGTCTCCTTCCACTGGTTGCCGTCGCACGTGGGCATAGCTGGCAACGAGGAGGCGGATACACTTGCGAAAGCTGCCCACCTCCCTAGTGTTCCGCTGACCCAGGCAGTGGCGGCGAGGGACTACTCCCAGGCCCGCCTCCAGCGCCTCCTCGTCTCGATTCACCCTGACCCAAGGGTGGCAAGCGGGCACGGCCCTAAGCCACTTCCCGAGAAGGGCCTTACGAGGAGGGCCAGGGCCACACTCCTGCGACTGCGGACTGGCTGCATCTGGACAGCAGCCCGCCGACACGCCAAGGGCCTCTGCGCCTCTCCAGCCTGCAGCCGCTGCGGGGATCCTGAGACTCTCGAACACCTCCTCTGTGCCTGTCCCGGACTTGCACAGGAACGTTCGAGGGTCATCACAGCCTACCGGAGGCAGGGACTTCCAGCCACCACACTTCACCACTTGCTGTTCCCGACTCGCCCCCATCTACCAGCGCTGCAGACTCTGGTGGACTTCATTGACGAGACTGGCATCGCAGCCTACCGCTGAGCCCGGGTTGCCCTCCCGCGCCTCCCCTTTCCGCCGGCTTACTTCTGCAGTGCTGAGCGAACCCTGACATTTCTCACTACCTTTCTGTCCTCTTTATTTCCCATTATCCCTTCCCCAAGACGCTGCGCCGTGCTCCCAGTTTGGGCTGCAGAAATAAGCGTCTTTTCCTACCATAATCACTACCACCACTACCACCCAAAATTATCAGAAAGTTCAAACCAGCTCTATTCAGTGAAAAGTCATCGGTAGAGCGAAGCAATTCTTTTATCCTTGATCGCGTCATTGCATGACCAGCAAAGGTGTCAAGTCCTTGACGTCATGACGTATCAGTTATGTTAATCATACCACCTTTCATTATCACTTACCGCTCGCGTTCTTCTACGCTGTACTCACTTTCTTTCTTTCTTTCTTTCTTTCTTTCTTTCTTTCTTTCTTTCTTTCTTTCTTTCTTTCTCTCTTTCTTTCTTTCTTGGTTGCTTGCTTTGCAGCGCTATGGCAACGCAGCCGGGGCTGCGAAGATCAAACCCGCCACTTCGAGCTAAAACATTTTACCGCACTGTGGCGCTCCCGTTATCACTGTCTTCTGTCTTGCAGCAGTGGTCTGAGGGCAAGAGTCGGTCCACTTTTCCCCTCCTGTGTGATATGACGAGATCGTCCGAAGCACGACACAGTCCCGGCAACGAACAGTTCCGTTGTTAAGAGCCTGCCGATCTTTCTCGTGTGATCCACCAGATCTCTACTCTGCACATGATCGCATATTGAAGCGATGTACATTAGAAAGCGATGCCAACGGCCCTTTGAAGCGAGAACGACGTTCTTGGATACCCACGTGGTCTCGGACGACCATCCTAATCATTAACAATCTCCAATTTCTTTAACTTATTTGAACTTGCCCAACATTATTGATCGTTTGCTGGGTCTTTCATTCTTGTACGTATACCTGGCTCTTGGCCAGTCCCCCCATGCAGAGTAGGTGTGTGCCGTTCAATTTGGTCTGCATCTGTATCTTCATATACATCCATAGCTGGAGTCAGACGCTTGCTGCCACGATCTCTCTTGCGAACTTTTTTCCTTGCACTTTCTTGGATACCTGCCGATTTCTCGCTTGTGGGCAGTTCTTGCTTGTACTAGCTTGGTGACATATATAATCCAGTGGACCTATGGCATTGAGATGCCCCTATTTCAAAGAACTGCACAGCCCGCGCGCTTCAAGGCGCTCCGCACACCTACAGGCAATCCCCAAAGAGGTAAACGCAGCCTCCCTTCACTACCACCAACCTCCCAAGACGTGACGTCATCTTTGAAAACTCCCGAGGAAGTGGCGGCTTCTTTAGGGAACGAGGGGACGACGGCTACGGCTAGCGACTGAAAGCCCACACTCCCGCCAGCAACGCCGGCCTGCGTCGTCCAGATAAGCAACAGGAGGGAAAGGGTGTGTCGTCGCTCGACGAAAAGGAAAGCTTTAAAAAGAAGGTGCGTGTGCGCTTTGAAGCGCACCCGGCTCGCTTGTGCAAAACCAGCCAACACGGGCGATTTATGTCGGCGGTTTTCCGGAACGTGTTGCACAATATTTCCTTTCGCACACTGGGCGGGATAGAGGGGGGACCGCCCTGCAGTCGCGTCTGGGCGCATGTCATATATGGTCTCTTTCTTTCATTTATGTTATCGTCGGCATATATCGTTTGATATTTTATCGTACTCCGCTCTTGTATCCATTTTTTTTCGTTGTCGACTATTTATCTTTTTTGTGGTGCTGCAGCTCCTTATCTTATGGTATTACTGAATTTGTTTGAGCTAAGGTTTTCGCAAATGTGTACTTAAAGAGTGTCCTAGCGCCCTGTATTCCCGCAAGCGCTGGGCTTATTTACACAGACATCGAATGATCGAGTGAACCACTTTATAAAAAACGTCTTACTGGCAACTCGCAACGTGTCATTTCTCAGTTTGGCAGCGCGATGCTATGGCAGCAAGCCCACCCCAGATCTTCTGCCCTCCCTTATCTATTTACTCAGTATTTTAATGGACTATCATCTTGTCTGTGCTCCCTTCACATTTGTTTCTATACCTCGCTGATACCCTGTAGACTTTTTATCAGCTATTTTAAAGATGATAGTCTTTCTTGGGATACTTGAACGCAGAAATTTCGGTCTGTCTGTTTGTCTGTCTGTCACATGATTCAGACACCCGGTCAAAGTTTAAGCCCTTGCCTAACGCCCAGCCATCTCGAACTGGTATCTGGGTTCATAATTGTGAATATAGTCCATCAAAAAGCAAATATTACGCATATCTGAGGCGCAACATCAATACGTAAGCATTAGATGGTGCGTTCCTTTACTAGAAAATACATAGATACGTAATTTTAAAGACCTAAGTGTTTCTTATGCTGCGGTTAAAATGCGACGCTATGCCCGAAAAAGGCCTATGCCGACGATTTGGTGCTGCCGCCTGGCAGTTGTCCAGGGATTCTGCACGAGCTCATGTTTCCCGACGGCGCTGCCAGATGGCGTCCATACCTCACGCAGCGTAGTAAGGCCGGCAGAAGACTATCGTCTTTCGACGATATTTGCAGCTAAGCACGTAGATACGCGACAAATTTTTTCCCTCGAACAATACTCGGCCGTCCCGCATATATCCTCCTGCCTTCTCAGAATATTCGCCCGTTTCGTCTGGCGCTCTGGGTATGAGCCAGTGAGGCGAGAAAACTTGTTTCTGCCACCCGAAAAGGGCGGTGTTGGACTTGCACATTTGTTTATATGGCAGTTAGTCACGCGTTTTCTGTACTACTGTGATGTTACGCGTTTCTAAGAGCGGTACTTCAACGCCACCTCTCATTGTACTTACCTACTCTTGTTGTGCCTTCAGTGGCTGAAAACTCTTCATTATGTGGGTTTCAAAGGGAAATTGTTGATGCTATATCAATTCTTCAAGCAAGATTTTCAGTAACTTATTTATTTCGCCCAAACCGGAAGGAGTTCATGCGGGATGTTGTTGACGTGCGTTTCCCCATGCCCCTTTATATGTCTCCGGGAACAAAGACTTTCTTCTTTAAACTGCACACGGGTATTCTTCCTGTCAAGACTCGGCAAAAAAAAATTACACCATCTCCCCGAAGGAGACCATGGGGTGATGCGGAGCATCGCTGGGAGTTTCAACGGTGCATTTAACGGCGGTGTTTACAGGTTTGCAGTGTTTTCGGTGTTACCTTTGCGGTGAACCTTGCGGTGAACCTTTCGTGTTATTACGTTGTTAACTTGCTTCGTTACCACGCATCGCGTGACCGTTGTCAGAGTGTGGGTTGATTCTGATGCGTACTTGCGTCAACCCACTCGCTGACGGAACTGCTGCTTCCATCACACAACACCACCAACTTCTTTCATCGGAGAAGGAGGAGATACTACTGAAGCGAAGCGCGCGCGCGCTCTCTACCCGCTTTATTTATTGCAGCAGCTGTTGGAGAGAGGGAAGGGAGAGGAGAGTCGCGCATGCGTAGTGTGATTGCGGACGGACGCCGCGCGCGCGCGCTCTCTACCCGCTTTATTTATTGCAGCAGCTGTTGGAGAGAGGGAATGGAGAGGAGAGTCGCGCATGCGTAGCGTGAGTGCGGACGCCGGACGCGTGACATACCCGCGAGCAAGAGATGCTCCGCATCTAAAACTAAACTGTTCTTTGCTTCCTGGGACACCAAGTGCAGGTAGTGCAAAAAAACCCAAAGTTATTTGTTACTGTTTCATAGACTGCTGTGATGCTGACCCATTTTCGGATGTCCTGCAGCGCACATTGAAAAAGTACTTTAATATTACCACGACAAACATCCGGTACCTTCACGTGACAAAATACAAACCTTACCGCATGATCTCATCTTTCTCATGGGACTGCATAGTCTCTGGAGAGCAAGAATGATAGATCAACCAATGAGATCAACACGCTGAATCACCACGAAAAACAATGAATATCTTCCAAGAACAAATAAATCTAGTTCGGAACATATACGACAACTCTCGTAACATACTTGGCTGGTTTTGCATATTTGATATGTGTTTGAATATGTCTGATTTTGGAAATGCTTCTGTATGCGTCTTTTCTTCCCTGTAATAAAGAAAAAAAATGTCGAATGGCGAAGCCCGTAGCGCATCGGGCTTCGGAGTGAGGGGTCCCAAATTCGATTCCCCGACCCCCGTAGGTTTTTTTTCTTAGTTCTTTATTTGCATCTACCTTGAATTTTCTTAAGAAAAACGCCGATTTTTCGCTCACAACCCCGACGCTGATAACGACGCCGACACCGTAATTTCTAGGAAACGAGTTCTATAACGCTATAGCGTTAACACCCTGTGAAATTGCGCTGTTGCGAAGCTGAAGACTAGAGCGTGCCAGTGCGCGAGGCTACTACCAGTGTAGGAATTACTGCCGAACAACTTCATACAAGTGATATCGATCTCTGCGAAACTGCCTTCCAGCTTAGCACGTAAGGAGTCTACCTGCTGAGCCCGAAGGCGTATAGGATCGATTCCTAACCACGCGTCGGCGCATTTCAATCAGGCGCAGTCAAAACACCACCCGCGTACACGAAGGACATCGCGCTGTCGAAATCACTCCGGATTCCCCTCTACTGCGCGCGTCATAATCATTCTATGCGCTTGGCACGTAATCTTTACCACTTAATAATCTGCAACTCTGTATAACATGTACCGTGACGATAACCAAACGTCACCTGATAAAATGCGGGCAGTTTCGTCAAACTCTTTCACTGTCACATCGTGATAACTATAACGTCGACATGAAAGACACCTCGTGGTTCGTCGTGTTTAAAAAATACGCGTGATACATTCGACCAACAAGAGCCGCTGTAAAGACAGGCGGTTCAGTCACCGAGCGGAACGCGAAGCCGATCGCCGTTGTGCCCACGCCGACAATATGAACGTCGACCAGGCAGTTGCCCCAAACCATGCGATTCCTGGAATCAACGCCGAAGTTGCCGACGGCCTTCCAGGAACCTGCACGCGAAGCGACGACCAGGTGTGTCAAGTTCTGAGCCACTTGGCAGGCCACAACCGAGTCCTCTGGCACCTGGGCTTGCAACTCAGGGAAGAGCCCCCGAGACAGTGTCGGTGAGCTCAGTGTCGTGCAGGTTCCGGGAATAAACCACGAAACGCAGCGAATAGCAAGCGAGGCACAAGCCCTGACCTTCGCGGCCAGCGTGTTGCATCAGCTCCTCGAGACACACCGCTGCATCGTCGCCGTCGAAGTGAACGACGCCGTCGCGAAAACCGATTCGCTTCTGAGAACACTGGCCGCAGCGCCAAGTGTTAGGAGGTTGACCATTGCGAAGGCACCGAGCAACGGACCCATTTCAGACACTGAGGCATGGCTTGCCGCGTCCTTCCAGCTTACCGGTAGACGCAAGCTCCTGTGTCGGAAAGAGAGCTCGCCTCTCGGTGCCGCGCTGAATGCGTTGGACATCCTGCTGCAACGTACGGCCTACAAACTGCAGACACTGGACTTGGCTGCACTGGACGTTACGGACCACGGCCTTAGACGGAGGATCGTTACGGCGTTGCAAAGAAGCAACACCATCGCGGAGCTTTCAGTTCCGTACAGCGTCGTCACGTGCGCCAGGACAACGTCGTCTAAACAGGAAACACCCTTTGCCACGTACTTGGCGAGAGAAGACGCGACCCTCCGAAAGCTCACCATCAAGCACCACCACTCGTGTACAGTGTCTAGACCTCGGCTTAGCTCCCTGATCAAGGCGCTGTCCAATATGAGCACCTTGGAGGAGTTGAACCTGGAAGTGCACGTCAGCATGCGGGAGCGCGAACGCTTCGCCAAAGTGTTGGTGGACAGCCATTCCCTGCGCAGTTTCAGCCTACTGTACGCGCAGTGTTGTCAGGAGCCGCCGCGCGAGGTGAGTGAGCGTCCAGTCAACAGTTTTCGCGCACAGGGACCGTGGATATGGGCAGTACGACAAGCTCGATCACTGCGGAAGTTAACCATGGACATGTCTTGGTGCAGCAGTGTTGAATGCGCCGTACTCATCCACACCGTTGCGCACCACAATTTCATCAACGATACGACCATGCTAAATGTTCCTACCTCCTCTGGGCTCGGGATTATCTGTGTCGCACTCCTCCAAGTCGAGCCTCCGCGAAAGGTCTTCATCAGCACGTACAACATCGTTCCCTATGTTCTACGGACGATGGTTCATTTTCCTACGGTAACAAACGTCGCATTCTGCGAAAGCCCCTTCTGGACTCGCGCAGAACTTGCGAATGCTGTGCGGGAGCTGACCGCGTGTGACCACATCACATCGCTGTGTGTAAGGGTGCATTACTTCTATGAGTACCTGTACGACAGCATAGAATATTGCGTAGGAAGCATGTCATCTCTCAGAGACTTGGAGGTGTGCTTACTTGCCTCTTCGCTCGACGTAGACGATTATCTACGTCTTGAATGGGAAGGCGCCATCGTGGAAGCCGCGTCGGCGAACCACAACCTTGCCAAGCTGACGCTGAAGACGGGGCCCTTGACCGATGAGCACTACCGTCGCCTTGCCGACGGTGTCCTGGACAACCAGCGCCTTCGCGAACTGTCTGTCACCGTGCTCTGCGAGCGCTTCTGCGACGTCTTTCTTGGTCACCTCCTGCCCGGTCTCAGGCACAACTACAACATTGTTCGGCTCCATCTTGAACAGAGACCTGGCGGAGAGCTCAGCGAGCGCATGGCGATCGCTCATAATATAGTGCGACGCAACGGCAGCATCGAACGTCGAGCGGTGATGTTCGTGATGGGAGACCGCGATCCTTATTGCGGACGAGTCGTGGAACTCGCCGCCGAGCGACCGGACTTCGTCAAGGTTGTGGCACGCGAAGCCGATGTGTCTGTCGCTGAAGCAGCATCTATGGTTGCGAGTGCTCTTAATCTTCTCAGGGGCGTAAAAATGGAAGACTTCATGATCCTTACTGGCGTTGTCAAGCAGATGGTTTCTTTCGACAGTTCCGACGACCGCACAAACTTGTCGCATTTGAATTACGATTGCTGGAGGCACATAAGCCAGTACTTGAAGCCGACTGATGTATTGACTGACTTTTGATTTACTATACTTTTTGGAACCACTTTAAGAGATTCTACATTCCCACACTCCCTCCACTGCCACCGACTTTGCGATTCCTGGACGTCCGGTGAAACCTACACCGGCGGCATCCTGATATGCCGTGTTTATCCGCCCACCAGGGTTCCTGGTCGTTTACGATTTTACGCATGTTTGCACACCCACTACATTTGTACATGTGTTCTCACCGTGCTCATCTTCACTCGCTCGTAGTCACTGACATTTGTTTTTAGACTTTTATTCCAGTTGTTGCTGAAATTCAAATAAATTCTTATTCCACGTCCAATACATGTCATTGAGTGACGTGTGCAAAGAATACAGCAACTACCTCATTGGCGGCTGGTTTTCTACACTTTTTTTTCTTTGGCATATGTCATAAAACGTGCCTGTTGACTAAATGACCATAACTCGCTACACTGCTTTATTTTAACTAATTTAAGCATAACAGCCAATCCAACCTATTGACAGATCTATTCCGCTCTTTTTAGGGTCGAAGCTCCTTAGGGTGTGGGTCGTTCCCGCCTCCGTATGTATGTAGCCACCTCTAGTTTAGTTTATGAATGGCTCAATAGATGGCGTTGTGTGTCCAGGCTGCTACCTCTAGTTTATGAACTGCAGCATAAACTTGACTCCCCGAGTGTGAGGTACATTTAAAACTCGATTTAACGAACTAATTTGGCCCCCAAATCAGTTAATAACGAAAGTCACTAGGATTATAGTCCCCTTTCCTCCGACCGAGGACGAGGCCGAAAAGGCACATCGTCAGAAACTCAAGCAACGGTACGAAGAGATGCACGACGCTTTGGAGAGGGGATCGTTCGCCTCGTTGCAAGAGTTTCTCGCCACCTTCGATGATTTCCCCTCAGGAGCTTCGCCCACTCATCATCATTCACCCCGTGGATATGCTGTGATTTTTTATCCCTTAGCTGTACACCTGTCATTTTTGTTTCCTTTGCACGCAGTGCGCTACTTATATTAAGGACGACAATCTTTCTTGGGGTACTTGAACGCACAAATTTTGGTCTCTCTCTGTCGGCTGTCACACGATTCATCCACCCGGCTAAAGTTAAAGGTTAAGCACTTGTCTTACGCCCAGCCATCTCGAACTGGCCGCGTTCATACTTGTGAACACTGTCGATCAAAAAGCAAATATTGCGCTATCTGAGGCGCGACATCAATACGTTTTTATTAGGCGGAGTGTTCCTTTACAAAAAAAATACATAGATACGTAATTCTAAAGACCCTAGTGTTTCTTAGGCCGCGCTAAAGATGCGACACTATGCACGAAAAGGGCCTCTACCGACGATTTCATGCTGCCACCTGGCAGTTGTCCATGGATTCTGCACAAGCTTTTGTTTCCCCACGGCGTTGCTAAATGGCATCCATATCTCACGCAGCGTAGTACGGCCGGCAAGAAGACTATCGTCTTTCGACGACATTTGCAGCGAAGAACGCAGATACGCGGCCAATTTTTAAATGCGAAGCATTTCTTAGCGAACTTCGGCGAGTTTGAGCGTATCTATCTATCTATCTATCTATCTATCTATCTATCTATCTATCTATCTATCTATCTATCTATCTATCTATCCGCCTACGATTTTGTGCTCTCCTGGCTGTTTCGCTAATCGGATGTTTACGCAAATTGGTATGCCACAACATGAGGGCATGACGAACGTAAATGATCGGTCATAATATGAAAATCATGACAGGCATGTCATGAGTGGCATGATATACATGCCACGTGTTTCGTTAATGGGTTGTATACCACAATTCCTATGGCACAATACGACTACATGCTTATCATAATGACAGGTCATAACATGAAAATCATGACACGCATGTCATGAGCGGCATGATTTACATACCACGGTCCTGGCGCTACACTGCCGTTTCGTTAATGGGATGCATACGAAAATTGGTATGACACAACACTGCATGACGACCATAAATGGCTGGTCATAACATGAAAATCATGACAAGCATATCATGAGCGACATGGTTTACATGCCACGTGTTTCGTTAATGGGATGTATATCAAAATTCCTATGGCACAATACGATTACATGATTATCATAATGACAGGTCATAACATGAAAATCATGACACGCATGTCATGAGCGGCATGATTTACATGCCACGGTCCTGGCGCTACACTGCCGTTTCGTTAATGGGATGCATACGAAACTTGGTATGACACAACACTGCATGACGACCATAAATGGCTGGTCATAACATGAAAATCGTGACATGCATATCATGAGCGGCATGATTTACATGCCACGTGTTTCGTTAATGGGATGTACATCAAAATTGCTAAGGCACAATACGACTGCATGGCGAACGTAAATGACAGGTCATAACATTAGAATCATGACATGCGTGTCTTGAGCGGCATGGTTTACGTGCCACCGTCTTGGTGATCTTGCGGCCGTTTCGTCAACTTCATACGTGCCAAACGCGGTATAGCGAGACAACAATGCAAATCCATTTTACGTCCGCCCCGCCACGGTGGTCTAGTGGCTAAGGTACTCAGCTGCTGATCCGAGAGTCGCGGGCTCGAATCCCGGCCGCGGCGGCTGCATTTTGATGAAGGCGAAATGTTTAGGGCCTTGTGCTATGCGATGTCAGTGCACGTTAAAGAACCCCGGGTGGTCGAAATTTCCGGAGACCTCCTCTACGGCGTCTCTCATAATCAGAACTGGTTTTGGGACGTAAAACCCCACAAAAACAACAACATTTACGTTCCTGATGCGTGCTTCGCATTTCCTTGATTCCCACTGCACGTGGGATCTGCCAATTTTTTCATCTCGAATTTCATCGTTATCCTCCATGTTTCTGCACCGTACGTTAGTGCCGGGAGAATGCAGTGATACTTTTAGCTCCAGGCGCCGTTCGGTATTTAGCCATTAATTTCTATTAGGTAATTATGTGAGTTCATTTTAGCAAGAATGGTTTATGAGGACAGGCCGCCCTTATAACCATACAGGTTCCCTCAATACATTTATTTATTTTCATGAAATTCCCGTGTCACTCTTTGGGAAAGCTTCAAATACCGCCCGCACCACCGCCTGAGGCTCTGACGTTGCTAGCAGGAAGACGAAGGGGCCGGCGGCTGCAGTCGGAAGGGTGATCGTCATCAGCGGTGTGTAGGTGCGACGTGGTGGTGTATGCGTTTGTTGCTTTTTTTTTAAAAACCGAAGGCTTTACCGGTCTAGTCCTTGCGAGTTTCGCTGTGTATCTGCGCTTGGCCTTTAAGCGGCAAACACATACCGCGTGACTATAAAAAGTATAGGCTCGCTCTGCACCCTTGCGAGGGCAAGGGGGCGGGGGAGGGAGGTTGCGTGCATGTGTGCGGGCGTGGATTAAGTTACCTCAAACACCTTTTGTATATGCGCTGTTAAGGAGCTAAAGAATGTAGTCTGCCAGCGCATGAGACCACCAAGTGCAAACTACTTCATTCAAGTGATATCGATCTCTGTAAAATTGCCTTCCAGCTTAGAAGGTAAGGCGTTGCACAGCTGAGCTAAGAGGCGCAGGTTCGATGCCCCACCACGCGGCCACATTTCGATAAGGCGCAGTGCAAAGAACACACGGGTGCACGACGAACGTCGGGCTGTCAGAATTATTCTGCATTCCCCCACTACTACGTGTTTCACAATCATTGTGTGATTATGGCACGTAAATCCCTAGCATTTACTCATGCGCGACTCCGTCTAACATCAACGACGACAACGGTAAGGTCACACGATAAGATGAGGACGGATCCGCCAAATCTGTTGCTCTATCACGTCGCGACAACCATTACGCCTATACGAGAGGCACCTCATGGCGTTTCAGAAATGCACGTCACACGTGCGCTGATAAACGCCGCTGTAAAGGCAGACAGTTCAGTCACCGAGCGGAAAACGAAGCTGATCGCACTGTGCTGACGCCGACACTATGGCCGTCGACCAGGCACCTGCCCCAGACGATGCGAATCCTGCAATCGACGTTGATGTTGCCGACGGCCTTAGTAGGGACTGCACGCGAAGCGACGACCAGGTGTGTCAAGTTCTGAGCCACTTGGCAGCCCCCAACCGAGTCCTCTGGCACCTGGGCTTGCAACTCAGGGAAGACCCTCGAGACGGCGTCGGCGAGCTCAGCATCGTGCAGGTTCCGGGAATAAACCACGAAACGCAGCGAATAGCAAGCCACGCACAAGCCCAGACCTTCGCAACAAACGTGCTGCATCAGCTCCTCGAGAAACACCGCTGCATCGTAGCCGTCGAAGTGAACGACGCCGTCGCGAAAACCGATTCTCTTCTAAGAACATTGGCCGCAGCGCCATGTGTTAGGAGGTTGACCATTGCGAAGACACTGAGCAACGGACCCATTTCAGACCTTGAGGCTTGGCTAACGGCGTCGTTCGAGCTTACCGGCAAGCGCAAGCTCCTGTGTCGCGAAGATACCTCGCCTCTCGGTGCCGCGCTGAACGCGGCGGACATCCTTCTCCAACGTACGGACCGCGGACTGCAGGCGCTAGACTTGGCTGCACTGGACGTTATGGACCACGGCCTTAGACGGAGAATCGTCAGTGCGTTGCAAAGAAGCCACACCATCACGGAGCTTTCAGTACCGTACAGCGTCGTCACGTGCACAAGGAAAACGCCGTTTAAACAGGAAACACCCTTCGTCGGGTACCTGGCGAGAGAAGACTCGACCCTCCGAAAGCTCACCATCAAGCACCACCACTCAGATAAAACGTATAGGCCCCTGCTTGGCCCCCTCATCAGAGCACTGTCGAATATGAGTACCTTGGAAGAACTGAACTTGGAGGTACACCTCAGCATGCATGAGCGCGAGCGCTTTGCGATGGTGCTAGTCGAGAGCCAGTCCCTGCGCAGGTTCAGCCTACTGTACGGCCAGTGTTGTCAGGAGCTGCCATACGAGCAGGACGAGCGTCCAGTCACGACTTACCTCGAACTGGAGCTGTGGATATGGGCATTGCGACAAGCTGGATCACTGCGGAAGTTAACCATGGACATGTCTTGGTGCAGCAGTGTTCAGTGCGCCGTACTCATCCACACCATTGCGCACCACAATGTCATCAACGATACGACCATGCTAAACGTCCCTACCTCCTCTGGGCTCGGGATTATCTGTCTCGCACTTTTTAATGTCGAGCCTCCGCGAAAGGTCTTCGTCAACACGTACAACATCGCTCCAGTTGTCGTGTATACTATGGTTCGTTGTCCCCTAGTAACAAGTGTCGCATTCTGCGGAAACCGCTTCCTGACTTCATTTCACCTTGCGGATACTGTCGGTCAGCTGGTTGCTTGTGACCATATTACAACGCTATGTTTAAATGTTGATTACTTCGTTGAACACCTGTACGCCCGCATAGAATTTTGCGTAAGAACAATGTCATCTCTCAGAGACTTGGAGCTGTGCTTGTTTGCCACTTCCCTTTATGCAGGCGATGACCGACGTCTCGAATGGGAAGGCGCCATCGTGGAAGCCGCGTCGGCGAACCACAACCTTGCCAAGCTGACGCTGAAGACGGGGCCCTTGACCGATGAGCACTACCGTCGCCTTGCCGACGGTGTCCTGGACAACCAGCGCCTTCGCGAACTGTCTGTCACCGTGCTCTGCGAGCGCTTCTGCGACGTCTTTCTTGGTCACCTCCTGCCCGGTCTCAGGCACAACTACAACATTGTTCGGCTCCATCTTGAACAGAGACCTGGCGGAGAGCTCAGCGAGCGCATGGCGATCGCTCAGAATATAGTGCGACGCAACGGCAGCATCGAACGTCGAGCGGTGATGTTCGTGATGGGAGACCGCGATCCTTATTGCGGACGAGTCGTGGAACTCGCCGCCGAGCGACCGGACTTCGTCGAGACTGTGGCACGCGAAGCCGATGTGTCTGTCGCTGAAGCAGCATCTATGGTTGCGAGTCCTCTTAATCTTCTCAGGGGCGTAAAAATGGAAGACTTCATGATCCTTACTGGCGTTGTCAAGCGCACGGTTTCTTTCGACAGTTCCGACGACCGCACAAACTTGTCGCATTTGAATTACGATTGCTGGAGGCACATAAGCCAGTACTTGAAGCCGACTGATGTATTGACTGACTTTTGATTTACTATACTTTTTGGAACCGCTGTAAGCGATTCTACTCTCCGACACTCCACTGCCACCGACCTTGCGATCCCTGGACGTCCGGTAAACTGATACCGGTAGCATCCTGATATGGGGGAGGGGGCGGGGGGGGCGTGTATCACTGCAGGATTCCTGATCCTTCATGAAGATTTTACGCATGCTTCCACATCCAAAATATTTGTGCATGTGTTCTCACCGTGCTCACTTTCACTCGCTTGTAGTAACCTGACATTGGTTTTTAGACTTTTATATCAGTGATTGCTGAAGTTCAAATAAAATTTTATTCCACGTCCAATACTTGTTCTTTCAGTGACGTGTGCAAAAAGCACTGGTACTTCCTGCTTGACCCATGGCGTTCATCACTTCATTTTTCTTCGTGTGACGTAAAACGTGCCCGTTGTCTAGCTAACGGTAACCAGAAAGACTTTTTTTTAAACTGATTTAAGCATAACAGCCACTCCAAAATATTCAATGATCCATTCCGCCCTTTGTTATCCCTTAGCTTTACAGCTGTCATTTTTCTTTCCATTGCGCCCTTATTTTCATGTCGAGATTTTTCGATCTCCTCCATGTTTCTGCACCGTACGTTAGCGCAGGGAGAATGCATTGATTAAATACTCTTCGCTTAGTCAGTTCGGAAGTTAGTAATAATTACTACTAATTAATTATCAGAGTTCGCCTTCAAGTAATGGTCATGACGACAGTAAGGAATACCACGCACCTGTGCCTCAATACTTTTTCTTCTGGTCATGAAGCTCCCGCGTCACCCTTTGGAAGAGCCCCGCCACGGTGGTCTAGTGGTTATGGCACTCGACTGCAGATCCGAAGGTCGCGGGATCGAATCCCTGCCGCGGTGGCTGCATTTCAATGGAGGCGAAATGTTGAGGCTAGTGTGCTGTGCGATATCAGTGCACGTCAAGGAACCCCAGGTGGTCGAAATTTCCGAAGACCTCCACTACCGCATCTCTCATAATCAGAGCTGGTTTTGGGACCTTAAACCCGACAAATGAATCAATCTTTTTGGAAGCCTCATATCCCGCCCGCAACCACCGCGTGATGTGCTGGCGTAGCTAGCAAGGAGAAGAGGTGGCCGGCTGTCGTCGCAAGCGTGATCGCCATTAGCGGAGTGTAGGCGCAGCGTGGTGGTGTGTGCGGTTCTTGCTTTTTTTTACGATTATTACGAGGGGCGTTCAGTAAAGATTTCCCCTGACTCACTTCCTGTGGACGGATAGCAACGAAACTTAGAAGATTTAGCGGTCCTTCTCTACAGAGGTGCCACCCGAGGACACACACTTCTCCCATCTTTTTATGCAACTGTAAACAGCTCGCTTGTAGAAGTCGACAGGTTGCTTCAAAAGCCGTGTTGTGACTTCAGAAATCGGGGTCTAATCATCTGGAAAATGCTTGCCCATCAAATATGACTTCATTGTTCGAAATAGGTAGAAGTCCGATGGTGCGACGTCGGATGAATAAGGGGGATGCGGTAGAATTTTAAAGCCGCAGCAGCGTGCTTACATCTAGACAACATGTGAGTTGTGAATTGGGGCATCGTCTCGCACAAGGTGGACACCTTTGGTGAGCATGCCACGTCTATCCTTTTTGATGACCTGCAACAACTTCCGCAGCAGTGAAGCATAGCATGCCCCAGTAATTATGGCACCCTTTGCTAGCAAATCCATGAAGACTATACTCCGTGGTGGTCCCAAAAGACTGTGAGGATGACCTTGCTCGGGGAGGGCTGGGCGCTTGCCTTCTTTGGAGGCAGTGAGTCCAAGTGCTTCCATTGCATCGACGGGACTTTAAAAAGTCTCCGAATCATAGTGACGAACCTATCTTTTATCGTGCGTAATCAGTCGGTTGAAAAAGTCATCCTGGTTTCCATGGCGAATGTTCAAAAGGGCCTGGGAGCATTCGACTCATTCCTGCTTTTGGGAATGTGTGATTAGCCGGCGAACCCGGCGAGTGGATACCTTACGCATATGAAGATGGTCCTGAATGATTTTTTCTACAGACCCCTCACTAATCTTGACATTTTGGGCGAGGTCTTGAAGGGTTACGCGGCGATTTTCTAAAATGGCGGCCTGCACTTGCTGAATGGTGCACGCATCGATAGCGCAATGCGGTCACCATGCAATCGGTGTCTTTTCCACCGAAGTCCGACCGCATCTGAATTGACGATGCCAGTTCTTCACTACATCATATGATGGGGAATCCTCCCCAGAAACCTCTTTTATCTCCTCGAACGTCTCGTAAATGTGCACGTAGATATCTTTAAACGTTGTATTAAATTAACAGAAACACCCTGTGTATATGCCATACTGTGTATGTGCCATACTAGTATTGCGAATCGGCCCAACATTTCACTGCAGTGTGTATATGCGCTGTTAAGGAACTAAAGAATAGAGTCCACCAGTGCCCGAGACTACCAGTGCAAACAACGTCATAAAGTGATGTCGATCTGTATAAATTTCCTTCCATCTTAGTAGGCAAAGCGCTGCACTGCTGAGCTTAAAGGCGCAGGTTCGATACCCCACCACGGCGGTTGCATTTCGATAAGGCGCAATATAAGGGACACCTGCGTACGCCACGACCATCGGGCTGTCAAAATTGTTCCAGAATCCCCCACTACTACGTGCTTCATAATCATTGTGCGCTTTTGGCACGTATACCTTTAGCAGTGCTTAATTTCCCGCAATTCAATATAGTGAGTTGCGCGGACGACAACGATAAGGTCACCCGATAGATGCGGGCGGATCCTTCAAAACTATTGCTCTAGCTATGGCGTCGTGATAACCATTACGTCGACGTGAAATAAACATCGTGGTGTTTCAGAAATACACGTCACACGTGCGCTGATAAACGCCCCTGTAAAGGCAGACAGTTCAGTCGCCGAGCGGAAAGCGAAGGTGATCGCCATTGTGCTGACGCCGACACTATGGCCGTCGACCAGGCAGCCGCCCTAGACGATGTGAATGCTGCAATCGACGCTGAAGTCGTCGAGGGCCTCCGCAGGCCCCGCACGCGAGGCGACGTACACGTATGTCAAGTCCTGAGCCACTTGGCAGCCCGCAACCGAGTCCTCTGGCATCTGGGCTTGCAACTCAGAGAAGACTCTCGTGACGGCGTCGGCGAGCTCAGTGTCGTGCAGGTTCCGGGAATAAACCACGAAACGCAGCGAATAGCAAGCCACGCACAAGCCCAGACCTTCGCGACAAGCGTGCTGCATCAGCTCCTCGAGAAACACCGCTGCATCGTCGCCGTCGAAGTGAACGACGCCATCGCGAAAACCGATTCGCTTCTGAGAACACTGGCCGCAGCGCCGAGTGTTAGGAGGTTGACCATTGCGAAGACACCGAGCAACGGACCCGTTTCAGACCTCGAGGCTTGGCTAACGGCGTCGTTCCAGCTTACCGGCAGACACAAGCTCCTGTGTCGCAACGACACCTCGCGCATCGGTGCCGTGCTAAATACCGTGGGCATCCTGCTTCAGCGTACTACATACCGCGGACTGCAGGCGCTAGACTTGGCTGCACTGGATGTTACGGACCACGACCTTAGACGGAGGATCGTCAGTGCGTTGCAAAGAAACCACACCATCACGGAGCTTTCAGTACCGTACAGCGTGGTCACGTGCACTAGCAAAACGCCGTTTCAACAGGAAACACCCTTCGTCAGGTACCTGGCGAGAGAAGACTCGACCCTCCGAAAGCTCACCATCAAGCACCACCACGCGTTTACTGCGCTTAGGCCTCGGCTTAGTTCCCTGATTAGAGCGCTGTCGAATATGAATACCTTGGAGGAACTGAACTTGGAAGTGCACGTCAGCATGCGGGAGCTCGATCGCTTTGCCAAGGTTCTAATCGACAGCCAGTCACTGCGCAGTTTCAGCCTGCAGTACGGTCAGTGTTGCCGGGAATTATCGCCCGAGATGGGTGTGCGGCCTTGCGGCACTTATCACGAACAGGGCCCGTGGATATGGGCAGTGCGACGGGCTCGATCGCTGCGGAAGTTGACTATGGACATGTCTTGGTGCAACAGTCGTCAGTGCGCCGCATTCATCCACGCCGTTGCGCACCATAATGGCATCAACGATACGACTCTGCTGTACGTCCCTACCTCCGCTGGCCTCGCGATTTTGTGTCTCGCACTTCTCGAAGTCGATCCTCCGCGAAAGGTCTCCGTCAACACGTACAACATCGTTCCCTATGTTTTACGGACGATGACTCATTCTCCCTCGGTTACAAGCGTCACATTCTGTGGAAACCGCTTCTGGACTCAGACTAACTTTGCGAATGCTATCAGGGGGCTGGAAGCTTGTGACCACATCACATCGCTATGTATAAGGGTTGATTACTTCGAAGAGGACCTGTACTCCAACATAGAATCTTGCGTGAGAAACATGTCATCCCTCAGAGACTTGGAGGTGTGCTTGCTTGCCACTTCGCTTGCAGTATACGACTACCGACGTGTCGAATTGGAAGGCACAATCGTGGAAGCCGCGTCGGCGAACCACAACCTTGCCAAGCTGACGCTGAAGACGGGGTCCTTGAGGGATGAGCACTACTGTTCCCTTGCTGATGGAGTCCTGCACAACGGGCCGCCTTCGGGAGCTGTCCGTCACTGTGCTTTGTGAGCACTTCTGCGACGTCTTTCTTGGTCACCTCCTGCCCGGTCTCAGGCACAACTACAACATTGTTCAGCTCTATCTTGAACAGAGACCTGGCGGAGAGCTCAACGAGGGCTTGGCGATCGCTCAGAATATGGTGCGACGCAACGGCAGCATCGAACGTCGAGCGGTGATGTTCGTGATGGGAGACCACGATCCTTACTGCGGACGAGTCGTGGAACTCGCCGCCGAGCGGCCGGACTTCGTCGAGGCTGTGGCACGCGAAGCCGACGTGCCTGTCGCTGATGCGGCATCTATGGTTGCGACTGCGCTTACTATTCTCAGGGGAGCAAACATGGACGAATTTATGATCCTTACTGGCGTTGTCAAGGACAAGGTTCGTTTCGTTACTTCCGACGACAGCACAAACCTGTCGCATTTGCATTTTTATTGCTGGATGCACATACGCCAGTATTTGAAGGCAACGGACGTCTTAACTGACTTTTAACTTACTGTACTTTCTGAGACCTTTAGAAGCGATTCTGCACGCCCACACACCCTCCACTGCCACGGACCTTGCGATTTTTCGACGTCCGGTAAACTTATACCGGTATCATCATGGTATGCCTTATCCGCACAAAAGTGTTCTTGACCGCTCACGAATATTTTACGCTTGTTTGCGCACCCAAAGCATTTGTACATGTGTTCTCACCGTGCTTATCTTCACTCGCTGGTAGTTCGCTGACAATATGTTTTTAGTCTTTTATGCCCAGTTATTGTTGAACTTCCAATAAAATCTTATTCCATGTCCAGTGTTCGTTCCTTCCATGACTTGCGCAGAAAGCACAAGTAGCAACTTCGTGATAGGCCGCCGGCTTTCAGGACATTTTTAACGCGAAAGCGTTTCTTTGCTATAGGTTGGCGATAGCGCGCGCCCACTTCCGTCCGCAAAAGCCGTACCCGGAAAGCACGTGACCTCTCCCACCGGAAGTGACGCCGGCGCCAATACTCGCCGCATCCTAGGCAGCCTACGTAAGCTCCCTGCATCGGCAGTCGGCGCGTGCTCCGCGGCGTGCTGGCGCGTTGCCGCGTTTCTTCGCTGGGTAGGCGAAAGCGTGGGCCCAGCTGTTTGGCGTTGGACGCGAGGATCGGGATAGAGCGCTCACGTACAAGTTCATACGGCAGGGAGAACACAAGCTAAAAACGTTCATGGATAGGTGCAAGGAGTTTGTGCAGGATGCTTGGTGCGTCGTCGCCTGCCTCAGCGTACTGCCGCTGGTGAAGCACGCACGCGGCGTCGAGCACGACATGAACGTCAATTCGTCGCACGTGCTGTGCCTCACGGAAACGTGGACATCGCCCCATGGCAAGCACAAGATCGAGGGATACAAGTTCGCGTGTGCTGCGCAGCGAGAACCCCGGCCGAAGTACGCCGTCACCGAAACGACATTAAGGTGATGGCACCGGTGACTGTATAGTGACACCACCTACACCCACTGCTTCAATATGCCCGGGACCTGCCTAGGGCATATCTGCATATACTGCCTGGACGACGAAATTGTCCAGGACATGTGAAGTGTCGACGCGAGTTTCGTGGCATCAAATAATGTAAATAAACACAACCAGGCCTCCCGCATTGCCTCATTCTTTATAACACAACTCGGCAACACAAGTTTGCAGCACCCCTCCGCCAACTGCAATCTGGCCAAAAGAAACGCTTTCGCGTTCTCATCCCATAAGAATATGCTTAGGGATTGTAGAACTTTTTTTGTTTCTTCGGCGTGTCGCATAAAACGTTCCCATCGACTAACTGACGATTACTAGAAAGCTGTGGGACGGCTTTTCATCCTGCATCAGTTACAGGCTGTTATTTCTACTGGCTGCCTCGAGAGGTATCGGCAACTCGCGGGAATTGTTACCTTGCTTCATTTTTAGAGTGCAGGGTGAATATATTTAAATTACCTTGTTTTGGACGGACGCACGTGCATCTGCACAAACAGCGTTATCAAATACAATCGTGCGAAAAGCCAAAACGAAGGAGTACGCACACAAGTATATCGAATGCGGCGCGAAGTATCGTTGGTACACCGTGCCCAAGTAGGCGATGCACTAGTCATCGTTGTGCAGTCTGAATCACACTTCTCTGGAGCAGTCGAACCTGGTCGAACGGCTGGCTGCGGACTGCTCCAGCGCCGCCTACCGGTACGTTGGACACAAGCGGCAAAAGCCTGAATGCGGTATGCCAGCTCGCGGTTATTTGTGTTGTCAGCCTGATTATTTTGTCACGAGCTATGGCGAAGGGAATATGGGCTTTTTTTCTTTGCCTACTCGCTCAAGCGGAAATTATATTACTGCATTTCAACAGTACGGACATACGGGGCAGAACTTGAAGACTTTCAAAGGAGCCCGAGAGGAAGTTAAGAACCACACAGCGGGCGATGGAACGAAAGATGATAGGCGTTACATTAAGATAGGAAGACAGTCAAGTGGATCAGGGAACAGGCGGGGATAGCCGAGATAATAATCGGCGTTAAGAAGAAGAAAAGGGCATTGCCGGGTAGCGTGATCAGAATACCAGATAACCAATGTACAGTTACAATGACGGAGTGGATGCCAAGGGAGGAGTGACGAAATTAAGAAATTCGCAGCCATCAAATGGAATCAGCTCGCACAGGACAGGAAGGAATGTAGGGCATTCGGAGAGACCTTCGTCTTCTAGTTGATGTAAGTTAAGCTGCTGCTGATTATTATGACCCGGGGCGAGCGACAACAGCCGCTGCTGATAAGGCAGCGAACATGAAACACGGTTTCCCTAATACATTCGTACCTGGTTGAAGCCGAAAGGTTTACAGACAGTCTCTCGCGGGCGAGGGTGCGTTCTCGTTCTTTGCCGGCTGGTAAAGCGTTCATCGAAGAAAGAGCGTTTCCATAGTCAACGCGCGCCGTTCCCTCTCTCTCACGAGAGCAGAAGACACTGTCTTGGTGCACTGGCTCCGGGATCGGCCCACACATGCACACACACCGTCTGACTGCACTCATGACTGCCGCAGAGATCGCGCGCCGGGAGGCACGCGCCGAGAACGAGTGTGGCTACGACACACAACGGGAGACAAGCCACGACCCTAAGGAGCTTCGCCCCTAAAACTATCTTTGATCATCTCTTCTGACAAAGATTACCGGCCGATATCCCAGTTTGGTCGCGAGTATACATGACACGTGCAGGCCCGCGGCGCTCGCATCCAATGTGTGTCGCATGGAGTTTGCTAATGTGTCGAACCCATCATCTACTGATAGGCGGCGCTCGTGCAGCCGTTAGGTGGACACTACCCTACAGGAGGCCATGGGTTTCAGGGGTAGCACGGGAAAGCTGAACATGTCGGCGATATAGATAAGTAAAAGGCGCTTAGGGTATTGGTGGCGCAAAGGTATGGAGCAAACAGAAGCGCAAGGTAGTTCGGGTAAGGTTGTTACATCACAGCGGAACGATAATAGATAAAATAGGTAGACGAGGAGAAAAATTAGTTGTGAAAATATGTGTGATTCGGGAAAAGAAATGTTTGTAGAGGAAAAAGAAATGAAGCTAGAGCTCGGTGGCCCGGCTACCACCCCGTTATAAAGGGGACGCTCCTAATATCCATCCATCCAGCCGCCTGCTCGACTGCTCCACACAAGTGTGACTCAGACTGCACGAGTTACGTGCATCTATGAATGTGGTAGGTAGCCGGTAGACGTGCTCTTAAAGGGTACAGCAATTTCTTGAGTCCAGCCTCAGTAGCTTAGCAGTAAGGCGTCGTGCTGTTTTCCTCGAGCACGTGCACTCGACTGCCGCCAATTGTGCCCGAATCCTGATAGGTATTGAGGAGCAAGGACTCATACGTGACGGAAAGACAAGCAAAGGAAACCAAGACAGTGCAAATTAATCCGGAGTTCACTTTACATTGCGATGTTATCACTCAAAACTGAACGATGAAATGCGCAAGTTATCGAGTTGCAGAGATGGTGCGTTTCATTAAAGCTAACAGGGTATAACACAAACCGATGTGGTGATTACTTCAGGATATCGCTTTACGAGTCACTTTGTTAATGTACTTTATCCGTTGTACGTGCTGCTCGTGCTCCTTTGGCTGTGTTCCTATGCGCACATTCCAGTCACACGTGAACCCGATTCCTTTTTCCAGCCGTGAAGGCTTTCGAAGCTCGCTGCTTGTCCACGGCTATGGATCTTGGATCATGTCAATTCTGTCCATTTCGCAGAATACACTCCTTTCCGTGTATCGAAGCCTACCGGCTCGTTTTAACTGCAAAAGCATATCTTAGCAAAACCTACGCATCAGTATCAAGGGCACGCCGACGTACACGATAAACTCGTTTACATATAAGGATTTTTGCAGTGCTGAAAAGCCAGGCCGGCTGGCTTGTCCACTTAACAAATGCCGTGCAGTGCAATAAAGCGTGCACGTTTTTTTTTCTTTTTTTATTTACGTCAACTTCTTCACCTAAGTGATTTCTAGGTTACGGTGCGTGGCTGCCGATCCGCAAGGCACGGATTCGACCTCGGTCGCGGCGGTCGCATTTGCGCTGGAGTTGAGAACGTTAGATAGCTGTGGTATGGTACGGTATGGTATGGTATCGTATAGTATGGTATGGTGTGGTAAATCTTTATTGTACGTTCTAGCGAGGTCACTGGCCTGGTCTAAACCACCGGGTGGTCTATAGCCGAGGGTGTTTGCCTCTTGGCGATGGTTAATGTTCGCTGAACAGCCCAGAGTTGATCTGTGTGTTGCGAGCTGGTCAATACAGTTCGCCAGCGTTCTTCGATAAGACTTGGTCTGATGCTATCCTCTTTGTACGACTGCAGATTATACTTATGCAGCTTCACAGAACGTGAGTCATGTCAAACTAGGTGTACCCGCACGACGGACAGGCCGGCGACGGACGTAATAGCGGGTATAACCTGTGTAGGCGTACAGGATTCGTAAAAAGAGTGTCTTTCCAACTAGAGGTCCGTATACTCTGCGTTTTAAGTGCGTGATGAAGAAGCCAAGAAGGGTTTCCAGAGCCCTTCACTTCGGCGCACCTCACAATCATATCGTGGTTTTGCCAATGAGAAACCGCTGCAATTATTCATTAGTTCCATCTATAAAGAAGGCGGGCTGTGCAAACATTCAAAGGAAGATGACAGCCTGCCTATATTTAGCGCTACAAATTATTCCGCGAACTTCCGTTTTCGCATAAACTGCGTTCAATGTGCAATCACACGTTGGCTAAAAGAGGGAAAAAAGTCTTTTCTTTCTGCCGGCTGTCTCGTCTGCGGTGGCCAGACACAGCACCGATAGGTTTTTCTGTTCTTGTTTTTACCCGAGAAATGAAGAGGTGCGCGTCAGAGATCGACATAGAGTACTATTTGCGGAGTTATGGGTGACAAAATGCAGGACAACAAAAAATACAGAGTAATTCGCAATATCGAGCAGTGCGCTGTTTCGAGAACGATGTACAGCGGCAGTTCGGGTAACGACAAGAGCGACCTAGTTTTGCTCCGAGGACGCTGAACAATTCTGGCGCACGTCCCTTCGCACACGTCCGGTACCGACAAAGGCACGAACGACGCGAACACAAAGGCACAAGCGATATCGCGGCGTGGACGCGTATTCAAACAAAGGGCGATGCGGCGCGGCCACGGAGACAGCCTCTGCGATACCGCAGCGCAGTGCCATAAGCACGTACCGCGAGACCGTATCGCCGCTGTGGCCGCGTTCCTGCTAATCGATGCAAATGCCCAGATCCCTCCGCGGTTATAGAAGCCCGCGCCTTCGCTGGGCACCGGCGCTGCATCGCTGTTCTTTTATTTTTTTTTTCTGCTGGGCAACAAATTTCATTAAGCCTCGCCTGCAACCTCCGATGTCGCCGCCACAACTTACGTCAGAAAGGAGGGAGGAGGAGGAGGAGGATAAAGGCATAGGAAGGGCAGGGAGGTTAGCTGAGGCCGAGCTCAGTAGGGTACCCTGCCCTAGGGAAGGAGAGGAAAATTTTGAGAAGGTAAACATAGGGAAAAACAAGGAAAACGAAAACAAGCTGCAGTTTTTCTGACGTTACAAAAGCTCTTTGTGCATTCTCAGAGACGGTCAATGAGTCCGGTAGCGTTCGGAAAGTGAAGCAACGCTTTTGTAGCTTGGCCTAGCGGAGATGCACAGCGCTATTTTCCTAAGATCTTGTGAACGGTGAAAGCGTTGCTGTTTATCCTTTGCAATGCTGCCCTGAGTTACATTCTTTCATTTGTAAAAGTTGGGCAGCACATGGTACCGCACATGGTACATAGTCTCCACAGCGCAATTGCAGCACTCGGAACTTTCGTCCGTTTCAAGTTTGGAACAAGGACGGGTGAAGGTGACGCCCAGTCGCAAACTGCGCAACACTGTTTTTTCAAGTCGGGAAAGACGCGGTTGAAGCCGCAGTTGCAGTGATGGGTCGAGAAAATTTAGGCAATGGCGAGTGAAATCAGGTGTGTGCCACTGTTACAGTGTCATGCTGCGTGCTACCCTGCTTAAGAATTGGGCTGCGTCAATCATGGATAATGGCGCACTGACAGGGTTCGTTCCTTCGTGCGCTTTCTTGGCAGCATCGCCGGCAATGTGCCGGCTCAGACGGCCGGACACAATGCAAGTCTTCAGTATGCATTATTTCCCTCGTGGTACTGGCCTCCAAGTTACGTACAAGCTTCTCTGCCGTCCTCACAATCTTTTACTGGCCTACTTATGCGAAAATTTACTATAACTGCGCCAGCACGGGCTCATTTTGGTGAGCTTTATGTCGGCGAATAACTTTTTTTTTATTTCTTGTTTCTAATGGCATGACTAAATAATATGCTCACGTGTGCGTTTATCTTACAGCGTCCAGCTGCATATAATCTCGCGGTTTATTCAAAGCGCTTTTAACTGGTTTGGCAAACGAGAACGCACTGGAAACTGAATTCAGCGATTCTTTCGGCTTTTCACTCACTGCCACGAAATTGATCGATTGATTCCGGGGATTTTACGTGCCAAAACTAGCTGTGATTATGAGAGACGCCGTAGTGGATAGCTCCGGAAAATTTCGACCACCTGGGCATCTGCAACGTGCACTGACACCGCACAGCATGCGGACCTGAAGATTTCGCCTCCATTGAAATGCAGCCGCCGCGGCCGGGATTTGATCCCGCGGCATTCGGATAAGACCGCCGTGGCGGGGTGTCGACAAATTTTGCCTCAGGACTTTAGATTGGAGGCCCTTGAAGGCCTCGCAGTGAGTGGGCCCGAGAGCGCCGAAGAAAAATGCGACACCGTGGCTGAAATACGGATTTGGTGAAGATGGGGCAAACGGCGAGTGACGGAATAAAATATCAAGACTTCAGTCTGGAAGGGCTGGAGTTTTTAAGCCGACGGCCGGGTATAAGATCCTACAGTGAGTCTTACAGGCACGCCAAACCTACACAAGCATTTATTTGTCACTTCGCTCCCAGTTAGAATATGCATCGTCAATATGGGACCCAGGCATCGAAATCCTTACAAATCAATTAGAAATGGTTCAGAACAGGTCAGCGCGCTTCATTTTATCAAACTTTCATCGCACCGCCAGTGTGTCCATCATGAAATCAAACTTAGGCCTACCACTACTAACCATCCGTCGCAAACTTGCACGACTCTGCCTTTTTCACAAAATATTTTATCACGATACACTGCATGACGAATTGCTCCTGCCACCCACATACATATCATCGCGTCTTGACCACGGGCACAAAGTTGGCTTGATTTCGTGCAAAACAAAAGTATTCTCTGACTCATTTATACCACGTACATCTGTGGACTGGAACCACCTTCCTTCTTCAATTGTGAAAATCAGACAGCCATCATTGTTTCAGTCATCAGTGTCCAATATTTTTCTGTGAACCGTAGTGTTTTAGCACCTGCACTTCAATGTACGATGCCTTCGCCGCATATGTTATCTGGACAGTGTTCTCTTTGCTTTGACCACTTGTGTATTTCATATATTTTTTGTGTGTGTACTGTATTACAGTGGCAAATCCCACTCCCCTCTGTAATGTTTTACCTTGAGGGTATCAATAAAATAAAATAAAATAATAAATTACGCAGACAAAAAAAAAGCACACATTTCTAGAGTTGACCTGAGGATATCTAGCGTTAGGAACATTCAAAGTCCACCTTTCAACGTTTCCGGAGAGGCGAAGGAAGGAGGCGCTCTGTCGAGGACCTGTGTCAAAGCGGCCTTACCGAAAGCGTATAATTCAAACGCATTCACACAAATCCGTTCATTCGAACAGAGACGTCACAGCGAATATTATTACAGGGACACCGAAGTGAAAAAAAAATGAAGTTAATTATAATGATACCTCATATTTCGTGAACTCGAGTGTAGTTAACCTCAGCGCTTTAGGTTCAATATTAAAACAGATAACGAAATTCAAAGATTTAGTTTTGAAATTCGCGCCGGAACTTCGGCCTCATGATGTCAGAAGGCCACTCTTCTCTCTCTCTCTCTCTCTCTCTCTCTCTCTCTCTCTCTCTCTCTCTCTCTCTACGTCTACCTCACTGTGGAATCCTCGCCAAATTCACTTTATCCAATCTTTTGGGGCTCCCTGTGTTAAGTCTCCGGCTTCCTCAGAACACAACATATGTCTTTCTTGCCGAAAAATACCTATATGTAGGCCTTAGGAGACGCCGTCAGAGATCTGTGACATCATGAGCATTAGTGCTGCAATTTTAAAGTGGCGTCTCCGCCCATATTTCCTTTTTGCACGTTTTCAAGCTCACTGAGGGAATTCTCCTCTGAAGAGCGGTGTTTTTTTTTTGGTATTGTTAAAAGCTAATCTACTAATGCGAGACAAATTGTTTTTAACTTTAGTGCCCTTAAACACAAAGCAAAAGCAGACGCGCAGTGAATAGGTGGCTGGTTAAAATTTTTCTCGTTTAGACGACACTGACTTTATTCCCACCTCGAACATTAAACACTTTCTGCGCCTTCGATTGGACAACTTCAATGCGAAAAAGAAAAAGCCTAATGAATGACAGAGTACGGGGTGCTGCGATTCATTTGGGACAGCGCAAGCCGGCGCAAAAAAAGCATGCTCTATCAGGCCAGGGAATAAAACAGACAAAAACTCCCTTCCCCCTAGGCTAGGCCTAAAAAGTATCCAGAAGAAGGCATAGACGGGGCAAAAGCCAGGGAAACAAGCGCCCACTCCTAGAGTACATCGCGCGCCATGCTTCAGCGCTTGCCAACTGCCCCCTTCAGAGACGCTGCAACTGTCATACGCTCGTAAGGCCACTTGATTTATGCCTCGCAGTCTGGCCATGCGTCTGTGGCTCACAGAAGAATAGAAAAGGCACAGAAAAAAGCGATCTGGCCGGACATCCAGGCTTGAGGTTCCGGCAATGCTACAGGGAGGGTCTGGACTTTCGCAAGCGGGCATGGGCTAGCCTTGACCGCGCCGTTATAGGTCGGGAGTGTGCCCACTCTTTGCAAAACCCATAGCTGAAACCCAGGCCGCAAGACCTACAATCATTACGAAGAGCACGGAGCACCCCTCCTGTGGGCTAGTCGTCTTTCAAGACCAGCGCCGCTCCCACACTCGTCATTTATCCATCGCTACCGTCTTCTTATTTATTTTTTGTTTTCTTCCTTCTTCCTTCTTTGCCATTATTGCTCGCTGCGAGTGCAGCATGCTATGCTGGAATTTTTTTGTTGTTGTTGCTTGTGTAGTAACGGCCTTCTGTTCTCCTTTTTCCACCGTAACTGTTTTTACATTACTTGTCACTTCGTTTTATTGTTTCTTTATCTTCTAGACCAGTTATTCATGTGGTACCCGACATGAAACGTGGCATAGAGACTAAACAGCTTTTATGACAAAACGCAAGTGTTTCCTGCACCAAGATGTAAACCCTCGAATGACGCCAGAATATAAGAAAAACAACGAAGAAATTAGCCATGTACTTATTCACACAGATACTCCTTCCTTTATATGTACCCAAAATCCTCTCTATCACTTTATATATATATATATATATGTGTGTGTGTGTGTGTGTGTGTGTGTGTGTGTGTGTGTGTGTGTGTGTGTGTGTGTGTGTGTGTGTGTGTGTGTGTGTGTGTGTGTGTGTGTGTGTGTGTGTGTGTGTCCTTTTCTTGCTCAAGGAAACTTGCTTTTCGTCTTTTTTTTTAGTAAATGTAATTTAAGGAGAGGTTGGTGCCCATGTGTGGCGCCGTCTTTCATTTTGAGGTTTCGAGGCCGCTTCACATAGGTCGGAGCTCTGAGAAAAGGTGTACAAGCGAGAAAGTTACTGAAAACAGAAATTGCAGTTTTTTTTTTGTTGTTGTTGTTGTTGTTGTTATCACGTAGCATTTTGGCATCAATATTGTCAGCGCTCTTCTAGTTCGCATTCCGCTCCGCAATCCTACACTTCTATGCACCGTTTGTCTGGGCAGCGTCTGCTTATCGTCATCTGCTAGAACCACCAGGCACAATGCCCCCTTGAAAGAAACATCAGCATCACTGCTCTTGCCTCTTTTTATTTTATCGCCGTAACTGTAGAAGGAATGTTAGGGATAACGACGTATGAATAATGAACGCGAGCACACCATGGTATGAAGGTAAAAATGGTTGTCGACACGCCATTCAATTCTCCGTTGCAATACAAGTGGACCCAGCGAAGAAATGCAGTTATTAAAGTGATATTCATGGCCGGCTCAGGCAAATCAGCAGGAATATGACAGGACGTCTAAGAGATAGAGCAGACGCTCATGAACAAGCCCTGTTGCAGAAGGCATTTCACAGCGGCCTTCTGGAGGCTGTCACTATTATTAATCACTTCTTCGGGTAGGCTTACTGGTAGCGTACTGTTGAGCATAATGAATGCAGGAGCTAATTGCGGTTATATACTCCCTTACCTAATGTATCTTATGGCCTGCCTTTGTACCTTCATCATTTTTTTTCTTTTTTTCATATGTCTTGTTGTCTCTTTCGCGCACGAGTAGGAGAAACGTGTCAGCACTCTGCGATTGCGCAAGGAAAACAGAAAAAAAAAAACTCGCTTAAATCTGCTCTCTTCTTGCCGTGACGGTTCACCAGTGTAGCGTTCCGTTATTTATGTAATTTGTCTTTTTACAGGAGCTGTTGTAACTTCGCCATAAATATTACTCCGTCAAGCGCACGAGGGCAAAGAGGAACCGCTTTTGCTTTACGATCCTATAGCCCATCAATTGATGCAAAGTGTTAGGCTTCCAATATATAGTTCTTCTTTATTTTCTTTAGATGCTGTAATAGCGCCAGAGGAGTTCTTATACAGTCCGTTTTCTCCTTTAGCGTAGAAATGGTAAGGGCAAGCGTTTAACGTATGTGGAAGTCCGAGCAATAGGCTAATAAAGGGCCTGACAACCTGAATAACACACAGGGACACCTCCTACCCACCCCCTTGCCCGCTTCCCCATAGACACACGTACACTTTCCCTCCTACACTATTCCGAAATATTTGTGCTTGAGTTCTGGGGCAACGAGAAAACGGTAGCGGAGAACTGAAACCGGGGAGCCTGCAGAGATGGTGGCGGTGCATCATCTGTCGACGCCTGGCCGATGTAAGCCCGCAGGGCAAATTCTGCGGTCGCGGCGGCGCGATGAAGAATGACCTTCGCAGGTTTGCCAGGAAGGATCGGTAGGCGTGGAGAGCGAGACCGCGCTTTCTAGGGGCTCCCCAAGAAACCAGATGGTCTCGATGACCGCGGCTTAGGCCTAGACCCAGGCCGAGATGAATCTCTCGACACCCCCTCCGTCTTTTTACGCCTCCCCCTCCCCCACACCTTCTCTTCTCGCTGCTCTCTTGGCTTGACACTACGTCTTTGGGCCTTACAGTGTGGTATAAACTGGGTAGTCAATCCCGTACGCTTCAGGAGCGGCAGTGCGCGCATATTGAAGACTCATATTTTAACTAACCGCCTCAATGTGAACCTGGTCTCAGCGAAATAATATGACGACTATGTTGCACCTTCATTTCAGTTGAATTATATTTCGATGTATTTACTATAAAACAAATACGTGTTGTAGTGCATAATCGCAGATGATGTCTGTCTAGTTGCCACGGTTAACAGCTGAGCTGCCTATAAGGTCGAGGTAAATCCCTACGGAGCGTTGATAGATAACAGCGGAGCTGTCATGTCAGGCAGAAAGGAAAGGCTCTTTCCCTTGACCCACTACCCGTACTGCTACATGATAATGGTTATGCGAAGGTGACAGGAAAGAAATAAAGAAACAAAGAAGAGTGATCCAAAGAATGAATGTGTGATAGAAAGAAAGAAAGAAAGAAAGAAAGAAAGAAAGAAAGAAAGAAAGAAAGAAAGAAGAGAGAGAGAAAGTCTCGGGTTGCGCAGAAAGGAAGACCAGACCGGCGCTTGCCTTGGACCGCTACCTACATAATTGCCCTTTGCTGCACGATAATGATATTAATAAAGATATTGCTACATGGAAGTATAGCAATCAACCCAGCTCAGCTCAGCTCCAGTTTGGCCGTTTACTCGGTTTTCGCGGGCGCGGTACCATGGCGTTCCTTTCTTATTATTTCTTTAAGATATTCGTTATCTTGGCCGCTCCCACACACGGTCTCTTAAGAGTCATGATGATGCGGACGAGAATTCGTATTCGACTACAGAAACAACTCGCGGATTGCCAGCAATACATTGGCGTGGGTGGGATGGGCGCAAACACCCTTGCCCCGCCCCTCCGCTCACTTAAATTTTACCGCTTGTAGGTTTGTATCAACAAATTTAAGCACGCACATTTACCACACGCAACACGAAAATGCATAATGCAGGGTCAGAAACAACAACTTGATTACTCGAAACCCTGTCTATTAAACTGCTGCAGCTCTAGCTCACGCTTGCTAATGGTTGTTCAACGTTGGCTAAGCGACGTCTATGATTGGTAGCGTCCATCCGCGCGTTGTAATAAGATCTTTTCTCGTTAAGTCTCCATGCACCAGTCAAAATGTTGCCTACCGATCTTTGTTCCCTTGCGCAAGTATTCCAGTCGTAAAGGATCCCATATCTCGAAAGCAATCCGCGCATTGAAAGTTTTCAGTGTGGTGGCGGCTGCATGAAGAAGAAAAAAATAACGTAAGATTACCAGTGAGAATTTGAGGAAGAAGAAGAAAGCATTTAATGAGAGGAAAGGAGGAGATGTCGGCCTGGAGAGTGAGTCTCCGGCCTGCTACTCCTCAAGAATTTTAGGAGGCGCTATCGGCGCGACTGTTGCTGCGCTGTGACGGTCTTGTGCGCGTCCTGTCGTTCCGCGAATTCTGTGATTTCATTCACATATGCTATAGAAATCTCGGTGTGTGGCAAGAATTGTTTAGGATAATATTTCTTTCGCCGCAGCCCACACCCCATAGGCGCAATGCATACAATTTTTAGGTGACGTGTTTCATTTTCCCATACCCGTGAAGATCGTGTTCGGCAAAATTCCACTTACACGTTTCACTAGAAATAAATGTTTCGCTTAAACTTTATTATTTTATCCTTTCTATTTAATCGCCTTCTCCGGGCTTTTCTTTTTTTATCTAATGAGAGGCATCGCACGTCAGTCTTTCGTACCAACTGGCCTAACCCGCATCTCTGATTGATTGATTTTTGGGGTTTTACGTCCCAAGACCACAACATGATTATGAGAGACGCCGTAGTGGAGAGCTCCGGAAATTTAGATCACCGGGGTTCTTTAATGTGCACTGACATCACACAGTACACGGGCCTCAACATTTCGCCTACATCGAAGTGCAGCCGCCGCGGCCGGGATTCGATCCCGCGACCTTCGGGTCAGCAGCCGAGTACCGTAGCTATGGTGGCTAGAATACCATAGCCACTAGACCATCGTGGCAAGGCTAACCCGCATCTCTAGAACAGTCGTACGTCCACTCCGTGCAGACTCGCTTCGCCAGCTGAGGGTTCAGGACGTACCTGCCGTCCTGGCCCTTTGTATCTAGATGTTTCCTATCGGCCACATGATGCACGTTCAAGACCGGCAGTGTTATTCCATCGCTTCCATGCCTTCGCTTCTCTTCTGTTATATTCCTGGTTTGCTTTCCCGTATCCTTCGCTCTCTTCTTCAATTATTTATCTTCCTGTACACATGGCCTATGGCCTGCGACCTCCTGCTGCTTCTACTGCTCGACCCTCTTCAAGCAAAATACTATAAAAGAAGAGAAATGAAACGACCGTTCCTTCTGGCAACCTATCTCGCACGGTCGCTGCCACGATGATTTGCTGCCTTTCCTCGGCGCGCCGTCCGAAACGCGTGGAGCCATGCCGTACTAAGTCATTCCAAGGCCGGCGGCTCCCGCCACGCTCCTTATTCCCTTTGCGAAGCATCCTTTTTCTCGAGCTTGTCATGGTGAGAACGTTACGGTGCCGCTTTGAACGTGCTGTTATCGAGGAAACTATCCTCGGAGGACCACCTCTGGGCCTATATTTTTTTTTCAAGGTGTAAATGCTACGTGTCCTGCTTTTTGCGTGAGCTGTCGTTTGCCCGTTACGCTTGCTGCATAACATATGGTCATATGGAAGGTGCACGGTCGGTTTCGAAATTCAGCACCTCACTACATAGCTTTCTTGCCGTCCATGAATACCTCAGGTCACGGCTATGCCTTTTTTTTTTTTGGGGGGGGGGGGGGGGTGAGGGGAGGGGGAGACGGGTAAAAATTATTCTCGGCATTCGATATGAGGCAAACTTTGCGCACAGTACATATTTTCATCGTGATAACGATTATGTGAAGACTTTAGGCGTACTTTTGCTATTGCCGTCAGCCGTTACGTTCAGCAAATATAAGTATATGGTAACGAATAAATCATAGAGGCAACAACCGTTCCTGGGCCGGCTGGTCTATTCTTGGTCTCCTCGTCTTCCCTTCAGCCGTGCTCCGGCGCCGTTCTTACCTCATCACACTATATATATATATATATATATATATATTGCTCTTTTTTTCGTTATCTCTCTCTCCCTCTCGCTCTGTTTCCTTTTCTGTCACCCATAGCAATTCATGTGACAATCGTCGGTACCACGCCATCACATCGTTCCCAGCAACTCACGTTCCACAAGCATATGTGCGTGAAAGGAAAAAAAAATGTGGCTGCTCCCTGATAGGAATCGGCATAACGCGAAAGTGAAACCTGTCTTCGGGAAGCCGTGGAAAGCATAGGCGGAAATCTTGCGAATAGAGGGGCGCGGGATGGCAAGTGGTACCCTGGACATGTGAGCCCGTTGCATGTAGACGTCACTGGCACTTCGACACTGCAAAATGATTCGCGAGATTTGTACACAAGCGAAAGCTCCCGAACGAGCTACATTTCACCGGAGACGCTGCATTGCATGTACCGGAGCCATGCGCAAACCTGCCGCAAAACAGGAGTGTGCGCAAACGGTGCTGCCATGCAAGCGAAACCTTACGGGTTGTCAGCAGATTGTTTTGTGAACTCAGTCCTCTACAGTGAAAGGTGCATGATCTGCTTGTCGACGGCCGTCGTTGTGTTCCTGGAGCACAGGGCGTCGGCAACGCAACTGGCTACCATATGCATCACACGAGCATCACACGAGATAAATTTTGCAGGGCCCGTGGTTGTACTTTGCCCAAGCAACGCGCCTCCAGGACGCCGCCACGCCTCTAATCACCGCTGCGATCGTAGTGCTGAGACTACCGACCACAACAGCACGACAATCTCCTCCTTCGCTCCGTGGTTCCTAGATGGCGGTACCACCGCCGCGGACCAACAGTGCAGTGGAATGGAGGCGATGTTAATTCGGGAGTAATTTGGCTTGTTAGACACCTTTGACTTAACCAGACATCAAATCGTAAAGGATGTTAATTCGGGAGTAATTTGGCTTGTTAGACACCTTTGACTTAACCAGACATCAAATCGTAAAGCGGTGTAGTGAAGATATAAGGCCCGTTTGTTTCCTGCACCTCCGCTGTGTCGGTGCTGTGTCCGGTAGAGCTGCCAGCTCCTATGGTCGCATCCCCCGGTGGTTGTGGGTTCGAATCCTAGCGGGTGGTTATTTTCATTAGCTACTGTGTTCACTTTTTTCAGACACCATTTCCGTAACGGAAGTACGTCAGTGATATCTTGGTGGCGCTCGGCATAATACACTCGCGTGTTAAAACAAAGTATGTGCATAGCTTACTGATTATGATTTCTGGGGTTTTACGTCCTCATATGCCTGCGTTCGATACGTGTTCAGCCGTGTATGTACGAATAAATAAATAAATAAATTACGCATGGTGCGCACCCGGTTTAGAGATACGTGCATTAGCCAAACGCGATTGTATTTACCTGGCCCAAGACAACGAGAAGCTCACCAAACTTGAAAGGCTTAGCACCATTTAGAATACATAAATAGAAAATTAGTTCACCTACAGTTCCCGCTTCTTCTTCTTTTGTTTTCATCCTCGCTTACTCGTTTTTCAATTTATATTCCCTCTCTTGTGGTTGTGGTTTAGCCACACCGCACCAGTCAATGTAGCCGTTGGATGTTCGTCACGGCCTTTCAGCGCGACATTCACGCAGTCCTGTGAAGGCATCTTTCGGGGGAGAAAAAAAGAAAGAAAAAGAAAGAAGTCTCTATTGAAGTGCGCACGTACACACTCTCCAGACAACGCTTTCACGCTTTATCTCTCTCTCTCTCTTTTCTTTTGATACTGTCTTGTTTGACTTCGTTCTTTTTCCATAGCTAAGTGTTTTATATAGGAAGGCGTGATTTATCCCCGTTCAGAGTGGGGCCTGCTTCACCGCCACTGCCGAAAAACGTGCTGATGCGGCTCTTATCTCGTGAACACTGTACTATATTGAGTAACTCCTGTGGAAACCGAAGAAAGCGGTGGGAGAGTGAGAAGTAGGCCACGTGACCCGAAATGGAGACGCGAGAAGGAGGAGGAGTGGCTAAAGAGGGTAAAGAGGAAAGTGTGAAGAACTTCACGCACCGAGTGTGTTGCTTAGAAAGGGTTTACAGAGGGGAAAGAAAATAGAAGTGCCAGTTGCATCATTCCCGAACACCTTCTTTTTTTGGTGTTGTTTTTTTTCTCGAACGTCCCGTTACAAGAGGTTCGGTCGATTTGTCTTCGACGTGGGTGAGCAAAGGGAATTGGTGAGAACAGGAACAGGGGATGCAAGGGTCAGAGTGGGGGCAGACTTCCACGGACAGACAGAGAAGTACGGTTGGTAAAAAGGCGTTGTTCGCAAGCAAACAAAAATGAAAGACGGAAATGAAGAAAAAGAAAGAAAGAAAGAAAGAAAGAAAGAAAGAAAGAAAGAAAGAAAGAAAGAAAGAAAGAAAGAAAGAAAGAAAGAAAGAAAGAAAGAAAGAAAGAAAGAAAGAAAGAAAGAAAGAAAGAAAGAAAGAAAGACTGTGTGTTGCGCAAGGCAGGAGGGTAGCTGAAAAACGAGTTGTTTGGCGGGAGTTAAATAATGTGTCTCGTTGGTTGCATAAGGCCTGTTAAATTTCCTTGTAAAGTATTTTCTTTTTTTTTTGTGCGCTACAGGATGCGATGTACGTCATGGGTTCGAAATGTAAGGAATGTAAGAAGAACAAAGAAGTCAGCTTGCCGTGTTGTCACGCGATTCTGGGTACGTCACTGCTAACCAGATAGCACACAGCCGCCTTCCTGATCCAGCATTCGCTAACGCCGACAGTTTCCCTAACGACAGTTTTCCTAACGCCGCGCGCACAAATGCGCTCTCTCATTTCATTTCATTTTCATTTTTCATTTTACTTGGGCATTTTCACAAAATGCCCACGAAGGGGGTAAAATGAGAGTGTGTCTCCTGACCTGGCCCATTCTTCGTGAAGCACTTCGGGCATGTGCAGCAGGACAGTGTACAGAATATACGGTAATATACATACAAACAATAAATAAACGAGGAGTGCTATAGCGATTGGAGAAATATAAGATACAGATGCAAACAAAACTGTTCCTCAGCGATAAATGCAGAATGCACTATGATCAGCACCATTTAACATGTATTTAAATACATACAAGTTCATCAGTAGCGTGCCTCTTCCCTCCCCCTTCACATTAAACGAGTGGAGAAGCGTATATTCGGGATACTCCGGTCGCTGGGACTGCTTTGTCATCTCAGCGTCCAACCGATCGCACCGGTCATTCGCTGTTTCGTGTCCGCACTGTTCTATCCTGGTGATGGAATCAGATGCCTGCGGCCCTGTACGACCATGTCCCGTCCATTACTGCAAGCCGGCCTACCCTACGGTGCCATGGACAGCTGTAACCATGGAATATACGATAACGGATTTCACTGAACGTGCTTAAGATATAGGACGCAATTCACGCCATGCAGCACACATGTCCTGCACACACAGACACCAAGCGTTATAGGCCTCAAGGGCACAGTTGCATTGATGTAATCGGTGACTTTTCACAGAGAAATCAAGTGAGACGACTGAAATCGAGCACAATTAAGCACAAATGCAGGGTGGTAATGAGGTTATAATCGAAAGTAGGACAGAGACCACGGGTAAGTTGTCTATGCCTTAGTCGGCTAAGTATCCCTAATCGGCGAAACAGAGGTGGACAGAGAGAGATTTATTGATCTCACGGCTTTTACGTCCCAAAATGAAACCATGCACGATATTATTATTAGAGACACCGTAGTGGAGGGCTCTGGGAATTTCGACCACCTGGTGTTCTTTAACATGAGCTGACATCGCACAGTGCGCGGTCCTCAGAATTTCAGATCCACCGATACGCAGCTGCCGCGGCCGGGGTTCAATCTCGCGACCTTCGGATCAGCAGCCGAGCCCCATAACCACTAGACCACAGTGGCGGAGCAATGTGACGACGGAGTCCAACGTATACGAGCAACGCCACCGATACCAGCGACTAAGCGATAGGCAAGAGGAGGCACCTGTATAGTTTCTGAGGCCAAAGGACTTCTTTTCGCGCACGCACTCCCGGTATAGCTCTAATTTATATAAAGGCAGAAGCTCATAATTTATAAACGCTACGCAGGTGTCGAGGCCGGGCGCAAAATATCCAAGCTGTGAATTTAAAGTTCCTTCCATCTAGTTCGAAGATATTTATCTCCACTCGATTATCACGTTATAGCTACGCATTTATGTTCGAAATTGGTTAGTCTGAAGAAAGTAAAAACAAGGCTTATCTATAATAGAGCACTCCGGCGCCTTATTTGGACGCCAACCTCTCTGAATGCCACATAAATAAATAAAAAGCGATATCGTCTCAGCATAGCTACGCTGAAGTCATTTCATTTCGAAACCCGTCTGGAAAAGTTCCTTTTTCTTACGTTTTCTTCCGCAAATTTCTACACGCTACTGTTGCGACAGCGAAGTTTGTGCATGAAAAACACTGGTCACTGATACTGCCGCAATCACAAAGGCGGCGCTATATTTTCGCATTTCGAAACAACCGTTCGTTGTTTCGTCGAGATAACTATGTACTCTACCCACCCATCTATCTCAACGCTAAGCGATTTCGGGGCATCTTGGCCGGTTCTTATCTCGACATTGTAAACGATGGGCGTCAGCGCGACTCTGAGAGAAAAAGCCCAAGGTGGCGGTGAGCACTTCGTTCTTTCCCAAAAAATTATTGCCCCCAAGAATTGGAACTGGTTCGTGCCGTAATCTGAAACATTCTTTGTTCCATCGAGACGACCGGTTACCGGGAAGATGTAGCGATGTTGTATTAAATATATTGCTTCATGTGTTGAATATAGGTTTGGCAATACGAATCGTCATTTCCTTTAGGAACCTCTATTTTTGCTTGCCGTTCGACATTAGCGCAATGGTCTTAAAACGAGCGACTTACTGCTGCACCATGCCTCAAGTCCCCTACGTTATCAAGAGCCCGAATCATAAAAGCAATCCTCGAATAATGGCGGAGGCTCGTGACTGGTTGGCCATTCAGGTGCGGCCCACGATTAACCATGTGTTGATATCCTTCTCAATTTCATCTAGCCGCAGTTTAAAGGTACCGCTAAAGATCAGTTTGGCTTGTGTGGCAGGTTGGTCTTGCGACTTAACCAGACCGAGAAATTAGTCAGATTCACTACCATAAATTTATGAAGCCCGGGATAACGTTTGCGTATAGAAAAGCGCACGTCTAAGTAATCTTCCTAATCCCGGAGTACTTTTTCAGTCATTTCCTCATAAGTCAGGGCACCCATATGTCGTTTGTGTGCTTCTGTCTGTACAAACAAACCTATCTATCTATCTATCTATCTATCTATCTATCTATCTATCTATCTATCTATCTATCTATTAAGCAGTCAATCGGCTTTTGAAGCTGGAGGTCGCGGGATCGATACCCGCCCACGTAGAGCCCCTTCAATTATTATTATTATTATTATTATTATTATTATTATTATTATTATTATTATTATTATTATTATTATTATTATTATTATTATTACACTCATACATATCAAGCAGAATATAAGTGGAATTCTAGGAGATAGATGTAGCAACATCTGCACCGTCTTTGAAAACTCTATGGCCTGTTCCTTATGTGGCCTTCTTATCTGGCCTTGGTAGTGCCAGTTTAGATTTTCCTTCTCCAGAAGTGGAAAGCTAACATTATTATTTTAGCAATGCATCTAACGTTTCCCACGAGCTATGTCGAAAGGACTGCGCACACAATATATGGCATGCCGAACACGATTTCCAGCGCAACGTAACAGCTGCAGTTTGCACATTCCAGCAGCGTTTTTTTTTTTTTTTCGGGAACTAGTACAGCCATGCCCGTGTCCTCGTTTCCTAAGCCAATTTACCGCAGCCGGCGCCTTGCAAAATAACGTTGTGCGCTGCTTAGAAATCAAACGCTTCGATAGAAACGCTGCTCTATTTCAGCGGGGGAGGTATGACACCATATCTGAACGATGTAAATTTATAAGAAAAGGGGTACATTCTGGAACAATAGGTACAGAGAAGAGAACAACACAATGTTGACGGTCGTTCACCAATAAAGAACAGAGCAATGGCGCCTCTAAACTGGCCATCAGGTGCCGTTACAAAACTGCAAGCTCGTGGTACTTTCTTTTGGAGTATTGCGAAATAAGCCATTCTCAGAGACAGCTTATAAGAATGGACCCTTTTTTAGTTTCTTTCCCCTTTCCCTATAGTCTTTCTTTTTTCGCAAATTTTTGAGGACTGTACTTACTGATTACTTCTTCCCTCCATTGATTCTTTCTGCATTTTTATTCTTTCTCGCGAAAGTCTCGTGGTAACGACGAGCAACCGAAATCTGTGCGGAGCTGGCAACCGTGTTCAATCGCCCGAAGTTGCGTTCGTTACAAACGCCGCCGCTTTCGCTGATACGAAAAAGGTCCGGTTGCCTTTATAGCCAGCCCCACTACTGCCCGAGCACTTTGGCTCTAGGGGCGGCATTCGTAGCCAGCCAAAGCCGCAGCCAGATAGCTGATCACGACACAACAGCCGCCTTTGCGACGTTCTCCATTCAGGCGCTCATGCTGTGCCAACAAAACCAAATCGCTTCGCGCACTCTTAGTGATGTCGCAACATGCCACCACGCTACGTCACGCCTAGGTGCCTTGTGAAACAATGTCGGTGGACAACAGCACAGCGCAACTATTTGAAACTGTAAGCTGTCCGGTATTTTTTTTCCTTTTTTTCTTTTTGGGTGGAGGGGAAGGGGGGATGCTAAGTTATGAGTTCTTGGCACTAAAGGGGAGCTCGCAATCTTTGTCGTACCATAGGTTGCAACAAAAAGAAAACCAGGGAAACAAGGTAATGGGGAAAAAGAAGAAGGGAACAATTGGGGAAAGGGGAAAGAGACACCCGAGAACGCATTTTTCTGCGAAATACCGAATGCGCTGGCGCGTTTAGTATAGAAAAATCGTTGCGAAACATTCAGCGCACCGGCTGGTGTAACCGTAGTCGGACAAGACGGGAACAGGAGAGATAAAAAATATTGAGGCCATATTTCATATGCTTCATGGTTTATCGTACCTTTCTTTCTTTTTATCCATTATTTGTTTTTATACTCCATGACCTTCTCGTTTTATGAGCTCTAGCACGGTACTCTGATGCGAGCGCACTTGCTGAAGTTTCTCTTTGGGTGCTTGTCAAGCCAGTTCTTTATTACGGGGTCACAAAGTGGTTACAAAATTTTCGCGTGCTCACGTGGTATCGCTCATGTTCCTTGATATCAATTACTTTCCCGGCCAACGCTACCGAAACCTCTGTTCAAGGCAGTTAAGGTCACTTGATAAAGGTCCCTTGATAAGCCGAAACACACGGAGTTTCGGTTTATCAGGGACCCCCGCTTCTCGAGGACCGCTTACATTGTTCAGCGGCGAAAGCTTCGTTGTAGCTAAATGCCTAGTATGACCAGGTTACTTCGACTATTTTATCATTAGCGGGCAGGATCCAGTTATTTAGGTGTACGAATTCAAAGAAGGAGGATGGAAAGAGTGAACACTACAGTGAGAGAAAGCAAGCAGGCAACGAAAAATTGAGGCGACAGCTCATAGAAAACTGATGGAGGGGTCTGATATCATTTGCCATTGGTTGCATTCAATTACATCAATAGCCAGCAATAGGCAACATTAGATGACAGGTGCAGTCGATATTAGCTAGTGCAAGGTAATGGTAGCCAGTGCTCGCCGATAGCTTGCGCACTGTCGGTATTCGCGCTGTCTCCTTCGCGTTGTACAGCTCAGGCCGACCACTCTGCCTTTCTGTAAATAAACATCTCTCTCTCATCTCCTCGCTTTTTTTTTTCATTGACTCTACCGCCTATTCTCTTTCGTATAAAATAAGAAGAACGATGAAACAGTTCGTGTGAGTACTACGTGCGTAAGTGTTCGCAGAAAGTGAAGCCGGCTCACAGTACAAGCAGTGGGGGGCTTGGAGAGGGCACTCGTTATACGAAGCCCCTTGTACATCTTCAGATAATCCTGATGTTAAAGACCCGGTACATTACCTTCCCATGAAACAAGCACCAGCGAGTACTAGCACAACATTTCATCATCATTGTCGTCGTCGTCGTTCAGCCTATTTTAGGTCCACAGCAGGATGAAGGCCTCTCCCAACGATTTCCAATCCACCCTATCCAGAACGAGTTGCTTCCACTGTATGCCCGCAAACTTTTTAACTTCATCGCTCCATCTAACCTTTTGCCTTCCTCTGTTGCATTTTCCCTCTCTTGGTATTCATTTAGCTCAACAACGTTTAGCCTCCATTGAAATGCAGCTGCCGCCGCTGGGATTCGATCCCGCGACCTTCGGATGACCGGCCCGAGTGACATAGTCACTAGACCACCGTGGCGGAGAGTATGCGTAGCGAAGTCCGTGAAAGAAAAAAAAAAGAAGTACGCAGTAACGACGCAGCCCGCTTCTGGCACGAATGTTCATTTTGGGGATTCTCCTCGAACCAGTGTTTTTCTGGGGCGGTCCTGGTGCATGGTAGTCTCAAAATGGCATCGACGCAGTGTTCATTCGTTAATGGGTGTTTGCACGGCACCGCTTCCTAACTAAACATACCACTCACTCAGTAGAACAGATATTTGGCAGAGTTTCTAATGTTGCATGCAGGCACTTAGAAGCGCGAGAAAGTATACAGGATAAGTCCAAACCGAACGGGACGAGCGTTTATCCTGTCCGGTATGCTTTTTCTCGTGTCATTGTATTTCTCGCGCTTCAAGTACAAACCTTCGTATCGTTTCTTCTCACATTTGACTGCTCAGTGTTACGCTAGCCAAGCAAGTCGTCAGCTCTTCTTTCTTGTTTTTTTTTTTTTTCGCGTCAGTGAGGAAAGTCCCGTGACCTGCCTGAAACACTAGCACACGTATACTAGGGGGCATATTTCTACCGGTGTGGCCAAGGCAGTAGCTTTTTGCGATTTCTTCGACTATCTCAACACGCCTCTCACCTCCACCCGCTTTCTCTCTCTCTCTCTCTCTCTCTCTCTCAATCAATCAATCAATCAATCAATCAAATGAAACTACTTTCACTGCAGACGATAAAGTATATCGTTACTGAAAAATCATGGGGCAGATAGTAGAGTTGCGCTTTCGCAGCTTGACTTGGTTCTGGCTACCTGTACAGAAGCAATGAGACGACAAAGACATATCAGTGAACCTACAAATGAAACACGATACTATTACAGACTACAGAACACCGCAGGCATACGGCGCTGTACTTCCTTCCGCATGCCCCAGTTTCATGAAGCCCGTCCCGTATACAGCCACGTCCAGTCAACGTCCAAGCCGGGACGGCTCACTGGACAGCATAGCGCTTGCGCAGACGCCGTAAAACGTCCAGAGCGGAAGTCAGTCGACCGGAAGTCATGGCTGCCAACGTCGTCGCCATCGTAACGAGCTTCTTCCTTTCTCAGTGGCCGCCTGAGTACGTCCTAACAGGATGGTCATCGCGGACCAGCTTGCTGGCTCTCGCCTCGTTGGTCGCCTGCTTAAGGTCATTAAATAATTAATTGCGGGTCGTTTGAAGATAGGTATTCTCACACCCATCTGCCCTAATTCGCTCGCCACCGGACGACACACGACTACTGCGCCACCATGCGTGTACCCCTTGTTGTACGCTTTGCTTCCACTTCCTTCTTTTCTTTTTTCGGGAGTCAGTGTCCGAGAATAGAGCAAGCGCGTGCGAGCCGCAATTAACGCGACCGTGGCGCCGCTCGTGTGGAGAGATCTGCAATTAATCGAGGAAAGGAGAGTGTTGTACGGCGGGATATCAAAAGGGAAAAAAAGGGGTGGGGGGCAGGGGGCTGAAAAGTAAAGCTTCGAGAGGAGAGGGGCAAAAAGAAGTAATGAATAAAAGGCTTCGCATTGGTGCTTTGCTCCTAGGAAGAGCTTCCCGAGCGCTTCGAAGAATATTGCGGGTCCGTGACAAATTGCTTGTCTCTCACGCTGCTTGAATCTTCGCCGACCGCGAAGCGACCCTTTCGCAGATCTTTCTTTTTTTTTTTTTCGCGCGATTTTGTCCGCTCGCTTCTTTCCCTCCTTCCGTTAGCAGCTTAGCTCACGTGCCAATCTCCCTCTTTTTTTCCCCAAAAGGTGTGTCCTCCCTACTGTGCGCTACATCGTTTGTCGCAAGCATAAAAATTGTAGCTCGGCTTCACTCTCTCCTTCTTGGCCTCTTTCTCGTTCTCGCTCTTGGTTTTTTAACTTTCTTTTCGTGAGCTTCGTGATCTTCATTGTTGTAGTTCACGCGAAATTTCTTTTAAATTTATTGTCCTGTTTGCCTCAACACCCCTTTGCCACGCTTCTGAAGAGCTTGTGTCTGTTTGCGCAATTCCCAGCCGACTATTTTTCACCGAGAGCAGTGACAAATGAATGTGGTGCGAGGTACGGGAAAATGAAAAGAGCAGCGAAGTAAGCGAGTTCGTACATGGGGAAGAAAATGGTGGATAATAAAGCGTACAGTGACGGCTTCGGGGCGGGGGTACCGATTTGAGAAGGATGATTTGAAATGCGAGACAAACGGAAGCTATGGACTCCAGGTTTCATAAGAGGCGTGTTACACATTTCCCCATTTCGGAGAGATGGAGAAAATGCTTCCTGGAGAGACTGCAGCGCAATGACAAGATTTAGTGTCGTTAAATTTTCTCGCGTTATTGTGTCTGCAAAGTCTGTTTTCACTGTGTGGCTGATCCGCGTGCGCGGTTTCCCGCCGCTTGAGTTGTGAGAAAACCGTGGGGCATGACACGTGACTGCTGGGAGTGCGAGTTTTTTATGGCCAGGCAAATGGGGTAGCGTGATGCAAGGGCTGGTTGTGGTGGTGGTGTAAGAAGGAATGGGGGGGGAGGGGGGAGGGGGGGGATCATTAATTATCCGCTTGTCTCTACTTTAAAAACCACTAAGATCGAACGCTCTAATAGGGCAGCCATTTTCTCCTTCCCCGAACAAGTAAAAAAAAACGCTGTCCGCTCGCTCTGCGAGAGTTCGGTTGTTCGTTGGCATTGGTTTTTATGTTGTACTACAAGTGGACGTCTGACAAATGTAACGTTTTCTTGTCCCCAAAAAAGAAACGACGTACCTGATCAGCTGTTTCAGAACAACGTTGAGGGTGGAGGGGGGTGGTATACGCAGTTCAAAGGAACTGTAGTTGTAGCTCCATCGTCAAACTTTGCTGTGTAATTACGCCTTGTGAGTGTTGCAGTTCCAAGCAGATACTCGCACATTACTTTTCTGGCTTCTCAAAGAACGTGCGTTCGTTTTATCTCGGCGGGTACGCGTCGAAGTGCAAACAATTGCTCACTTCGTACCTTCCCAGTGATTGGAGGACTACCCTGCATGAACCACGACTCCGTAGTATTGTATAAATAAATAAATAAATAAATAAAAATTGGCTGCGTATCTCCGTGCTTCGCTGCAAATGCCGTCGAAAGACGATAGCCTTCTACCGGCCGTACTACATGAGAACCCCCCCGAGGAGTTGCGCAAGCGAGAGGGAAAACGAAGAGACGCGAGGAGAGAAAGGGACCGGCCGGAGTGGCGGGCGGCCGTTCCCTGCCTTCCGTTCGGCACGAGCGCGAGATAAGGGCGCCATCTGGCCATGGTTACGGGAAACGCAAGAAGCTTGCCTAGTACAGGAAACGTCCGCTTTTGCGCATCCTAACAAGCACTAGGGTCTTTAGAATTACGCATCTATGTATTTTCTACTAAAGGGACACACCGTCCAATACATACGTATTGATGTTGCGCCTCAGATATGCGTAATATTTGCTTTTTGGCCGACTGTGTTCAGAAGTATGGAGGTAGCCACCAGTTCAAGCTGGGTGGTCGTTGAGGAAGGGGTTCACCTTTCGCAGCAGGGCAGACACACTAACCCACACACACACAGACAGACAGACAGACAGACAGACCAAAATTTCTGCGTTGAAGTATCCCAAGAAAGACTATCGTCTTTAATAAAATTGCGGTATATGAACGAAGCGATGACGCCGAGGCAACGTCCTCCAACAACGTTGTGAATAGCGTTAGCAAGCACTCGCACGCTATTCACACACATATATATTAAAAGAATGAACCCTAGAAATTTTGAATAGCCCACGTTCGAAGCGCGAACGCCAGCCCTCTAAAGGAGCTACATTAAAAAGCTCCCCGGTCGCTTTTACATTTTAAGTGGATCTGTAGCAGCCCTGAAGCACTTCCCTACGTGTTCCCCGAATAACCTCACCATATCAGTCTACTGCCTCACTTATTGTTAATTACCACAAAGTTATTATTTTCAATGTGTAGCGCGTTAAGGGCTCGCCTTGTCGACGACCGTCGCCTCCTCCTGTCGCGTGCTCACGATTCACGCGTATACTGACGACGAGCAAGAGAGGGCGCCACCACCTCGCCGAGCGCGTGATTCCTCCTCCCAATTGTCCTCTCCGGGGCACGACGAGAATCGCTGGGTTCCCAAAAAACGCGGGTTCGATCCCGGCCGCAGCGGCCGCATTTTCAGTGGAGGCAAAAATTCTAGAGGCCCGTGTACTGTGCGTTGTCCAAGCACGCTAAAGAACCCCAGGTGGTCGAAATTTTCGGAGCCCTCCACTACGGCTTTTCTCTCCTTTCTATCTCTTTCTATTTCTTTCATTCCCTTTCCCCTACCCCCACGGACGCTTATCCGTGCTCCCAACATGGGCTGCAGAAATTAGCGTCCTTTCTTCAAGCGAACCACAATCATCATCCGTGCTACGCACTTTCTCAGGTTTCACAACAGTGCAGCTGCTTTCCAATCCGTCGAATATGAACGGAGATACACCCTCTCTAATGGCTTCGCTTTTCCTTCGTCCCGAAGAGCACGCTGGAAGCTACACTGAGGAGGAGGGGGGTGAGAAGGTGGTGGTAGATGACCTTGTGCATTTTTTCTTCTTTTCTTTGAACACACTTCCGTTACGTTGGCTAGCGTGCTGCTTTCAAATCCAGTGGGAAAAAGTGACGTGATCTGGAGAGTGAGACCTTACGTCTCGTTCACGTGGTACACATGGGTATTAGCTTGAAAGTGTAAGAATGTATGACAAACATGAGTGGTAAGTCGTCGCGTCAATAGCGTTGAATGATTTCTGGGGTTTTACGTCCTAAAGCCAGCCGTGATTATCAGAGACGCCGCAGTGGAGGGCTCTGGAAATTTTGACCACCTGCGGTTCCTTAACGTGCGCTGACATCGCACAGTACACGGGCCTCAACATTTCGCACCATTGAAATGAAGCCGCCGCGGCTGGGATTCGATCCCGCGACCCTCGTATCAGCAGCCGAGTGCCATAGCCACTAGACCACCGACGTCAATAGCGTGATACGCCAATTTTCTACGTCACAATTAACCATTATACGTAGAATCACATGCGGCGCATACCAGAATTCCTCGGCTCGGGACATCTGCTGCATGTCATTGACCATTAAACTTTACAACCGATAACCAATCCCGTTCGCGTGATGTTCGGCTGCGTTTGAGCACTGGGCTCAACCACCGAACTCGTGGCTACCGCCGTTACGTCTCTTGAGCGTTAGCTAAAGACGCCTCGAAATTTGAGTCTTTCTTGACGACGAGTTATACGCTTACCTGTCTCCGTTCTCAATCAACCAAGCAATCCTATTTTCCTCTAACTGCTGAAACAAAGCTTCTTTATGCTAGCGTGCGTCGTCGTGGTCTACGCGCAAATACACTAGCCGCGCGAAGACAAAATATGGCCGTCGGGCTGGGGATAAATACCGCCGGCTGCCGGGTTGCGAGACGAGCACGCTAATCGATTCACCCATGATGGGTTCATCACACACGTGTTGTAAAGCAGGGTGCACGAGGAGGTAGACACAGCGCAAGAAGCGCGCCCCTAACACGAGCACCTTCTTCGTTATACGCAGGGTAAACCAAGAACATGTGAATATATCTGGGCCATATGAATCCCCTGGATGTTCTACGCAAGAAAGAAAGAAAGAAAGAAAGAGAGAAAGAAAGAAGGAAAGAAAGAACGACAGACAAAACAAAGGCACAAGAGAAATAGGAAAATAAAACAGCAAGCGGAAGAGATAAATCACGAAAAGAAAAGAAAGAAAGAAAGAAAGAAAGAAAGAAAGAAAGAAAGAAAGAAAGAAAGAAAGGCCCACGCCAAGCTTTGCTTGCCCCCGTTTTCTCCATAGGAGAAGAGCTCCACCATGTTTTTATTTTCATTCCGTCCATTCGCCATAGCCATGCATCATAACTAGCAGTTCACATTCGCTAACACCAACTGCCTGCGATGCACTGCGCAGCAGGAGGGGTTGCCTTAGCATCCCAGCGACCACCAAGCAGCAAATTCTTGTCTCGCAAATTCAATTTGCGCCCTAGGCTGACCGCAGTGCCTCCCTCTGTTCTCCTTCCTGCAGAACTATATAGTTCTATACTAATACAGCGCATACGCAATAAACGCGACTCGCGTTTTAGTCGACGGACTGTGCGCCTGTTGTCAAATTAACAAATCCGCATGCTTATATACCGCACACATGGCGTCCTTACGGCGACAGAGATAAGGGGTCTCTAATTAGCTTAGCCTCGAGAGAGAGACGTGCTTCTGAGAGGGATGTGGTCACGTCAGCACGTCTACAAAATGACGCGCGCTTCTTTGATTAGGCTTGGCACAATGGAACGTCACTTTGCCTCCGTGCCTCCTGCGTCAGTCACCACCTGGCGCCACGTTCGAATAAAGAGGGAACAACTCAATTTGTTGTCGCGGCGTGTCCCTTTCGTGCGACGAATAGTATTGTTCGTCGTGTGTACGACGAAACGGAACAACTTTGAAATGTCGAGTCCCTAGTTAGGCGCAGCTTCTCGCTAGGTTAGTGAAGGAACGGTGAAAGGGGGTAGGTTGCATTGCATGCTGGATAACAAAGCGATCGAACCCTGGTAAGTGCCGCTTGAGTGTCTGACTTACTGTGAGCAGTGCACTCAATCGTGCATGTATCGGAAGGTGGCGGGCCGCGGGCCTGTGAGCTCCGTAACAGCGCCATCACCATGCGTGTCATGTGTCTGTATTGCCGGATACAACGTGGACGCTAAAGCAGTGCACTCATGAATAAAGGATTGCGTGGCGCTGAGTGCTTCTATATTACATTTAGCGTATTCTTGAATTCAACGTTGCCGTGTGGCCCATTCGGGCGGCACAGCAGACAAGAAGCTTCGCGGCGGTTTTGCGTAATCAGCGTTGTAATTCAATATTTCGGGCGGCGCTCACACAACGTGACTCCGTGCATGCCGTAGGAATTAGCGGCATTGAGCAAACACCTTCTGCTATAATCATGCCGTGGTCGCTAGACTCTCAGTCTACACCATTACACTTGGCATGCAGTCGAGCAGAGATCCATTGTTTCACTACTGGTCTTTGTAACGCTATGCAAAATTGACTTCCTTCGACTGCAGCTGCTGCACATTGCACAGAAATGGACCGGCTTGTAACGTTACTCTGATAGGTTTGTTAATGCGTGCTTTGCTTTCTATCGAGACAAAGACAAATTTTGAGTTGGTTCAGTTCACTTGTAGCACACGGGCGTTTGTGGGGTTTAACGTCCCAAAACTAGCTGTGATTATGAGAGACGCCGTAGTGGAGGTCGCCGGAAATTCCGACCACCTGGCGTTCTTTTAACGTGCACTGACATCGCACAGCACATGGGCCTCAACATTTAGCCTCCATCGAAATGTAGCCGCCGTGGCCGAGATTCGATCCCGCTACCCTCGGATCTGCAGCCAAGTGCCATAACCACAAGACCACCGTGGCGGGGCTCCGACCGTTAGGATAACTGCAGTATAAGCTTTCTTTGCCTCTCACAATGAGCACACCGCGCAATGTACAGAGAAAGTTACGTCGAAGATTAAAAGAATAATGGGCCTTGTAATCTCTAATCATGCTTTTTCTGTCTGTGTGTCGACTCGTCAGTGCACTTAAAATTTGTATTCCAATAGGCGTGCTGGAAGGCACTCGCGATGACAAGAGGGCATGAAAATGAATGAAATGGATCAATACACAACGTCACTGAACAGCGATGCATTATTACTAGGCCCGCAAAACCACATACAGGAGCATCGTCGTGCCTCACATGTTGCCTCGTGGCGCTTCGAAGTAACCAAAAGAAGCGCCACATTTACAGTGAGCCGACAGACAAGGCCCCGACTTCGTATTCCCTTTCCATGCAGAATCGATGAACAGATCGCTAAAAACGATGTAGAACAGGAAATGTCGCAGGAGCCAACGTGAGGACGGCGACTGCCGTTCTGACAAAGACAAGTAGGCGACTGCCAGAACGGCGACTGCCGCCCTTTTCATGCAGATTATTAAAGATCAACTTCTGCTGGTGTCTCTGAACGGTAACTTCTATATGATCTGACGGAATCGTCGTTTTTCTTTTTTTTTTTTTTGGTTGCCGCTAGTAGCTGGCTGATAAAGCGCGAACTACTAGCACCACCCGCAACTGCCTCTCAGTTTACATCACCGCCCCCCCCCCCTCCCACCATGATGCTGAGCCGGGGGGGGGGGGGGCATAATGTAAGCTGAGAGATAGGCGCTGGTGGTTCCGTTATCTTAACACCAAGGATCAGCGTCCCTGGGGTTATGGGAAAGGAAGGGAAGGAAAAAGAAGACAGGCAAGGAATGCCGTAGTGGAGGTCTCAGGATATTTGACCGCCTGTGGTTCTTCGGTTCTTCAACGCGCACTGACAACGCTCGCTATGCGGGCCTCTAGCATTTCCAACTCCATCGAAAATGCGACAGCCGCAGAGAAAGGGCATAAAATCGAAGAGTACGCTATCCTTTTTTTCGTAGGCAACTGTACGCAACTTCCCACCACCATCCGATCCGGGCACAGAAGCGGCATCAGGCCCTGTTCTCGGACGCGCCGTCTATCATTTAAGCTGACGCCGCTGTTCTTGGCGCCGGATGTCAACCACGTCTGCGACCCCAGGCTCGACACGCGCCCTCCCGATGGGTGAAGCCCATTTTATCCTCGTTGGAGACGTTTCGGCAATAGCGATCGCTCTCCCTTCACCTGTCCTCTTTCTTTATTGCTTCTTTCATTCTTTCTCTCAACCTCGCTTTATTTATATGTATAATCTAGGTCCCACTGCGCTCCTCCTTCCTACGACTTCCCTTCCTAGGTCGATCCGCTCATATATCCGGTGTATGCACCTTCAAAGGCTAGTTCTAAAAGCTTGTTGCAATAGGTTCATGCGTAAGCTAGATACAATAACTCGAGGCTAAAGCTAGGGGCAAAACGCAGTTGTAAGAGCTCGCAGCAGATCCTATTTCCCAAATCTACCTGTAAACTCTCGCTAGAGAGGCTTCCTTCACGTGTTTGTTTCAAACCGTACTTGCAGCACTGGCTTGCAAAAGATAGCAGCAAGAGATAGCTCGATTAGCCATCTGCCAAAGCTTGCAGCAATAGCTGCGTTTTTAAATGGCTGTCCATACGCTCGATGCATAGTTACAGCGTAAAACACAATGGAAAAAGCTTGCTCGAAGAAACATAACATTATTTATTCACCGGATTGCTGTGTCCCAAAGCCACAATATGATTATGAGTATAACGCCGTAGTCGAGAGTTCCGAATTTATGTTGGTCAACTTGGGTTCTTTAACGTGCACCGAACAACGAAAGGTACCCAGCTGGAGCAGTAAACTTCAAGACTTCCATGTGAAATGTATCAAAAACGCGTGAGCAGCGGTTTTGTGCACGAGCAACATACAGTAGGTCATCACATACATGCAATTCGGCGCGACTCCATTTTTTCAGCTCGGATACGCCTCATTTAGTGGAGAAAAAAAGAATGTCAGCCTGCTGTTACGGTGACAGTTTCGCCATAATATAGAGATCGGTAACGCATGGAGCCGAAGTCGGCGGTCTTATATTAGCGAGGGTATTCTTCCTATTGACTAGCGGCGAAGATGTTGAAATGCGCCGCCTTAATCGCCAGCGAACTTACACTCCATGTTTGGTTACTTGAAAGACTTTCTATGAAAACCCCTTCTCTCTCTCTCTCTCTCTCTCTCTCTCTCTCTCTCTCTCTCTCTCTCTCTCTCTCTCTCTCTCTCTCTCTCTCTATCTATCTATCTATCTATCTATCTCTCTCTCTCTCTCTCTCTCTCTCTCTCGCTCTCTTTGTTACAGGCTGCGCTCGTTACGTTATAGAAAATAAGCGAAACGGCTGGATGCGTGCCTGTGTATGATTCGATCGCATTAAATAGAGTGCGCCAGAATGTAATTCATCTTTTCTAAAAAGATGCAATAAGAAAGAAACAAACAAACAAAGAAAGCACCATCATTTTCGATTCAATTTCCTCCTTCCAGCTTCATGCTACCTGTGCCACGCGATTAAAAAAAAAAAAAGTACGTTCGTCGTACAAATTACCTGCAACTGTGGATGCCGGGAGCGACGTAAAGCAAGGAATAAGTATCTTATTCCTTTATTTTACCATTCCCTCTCTCGCACCATTTCATACAGAGCACCAACACCCTTCGCGCACTTCCCGTTTCTCAAGCGGAGACACGGCTGCTCCATTTTACTTTCTTTTCTTTTTCTTCTTTCCTTTTCATCGTGAGACTCCAACTGGCTGTCACTGCCTCCGTACGCTACCACAGCTCTTCCTCCACCGTTGACTTCATTGTAGCTTGCTTTAAAGTATTGGTATTGACTGTGCATACACATCGCGAGTGCGCTTTCTCTATTGCCACATGGTAACGTTCCCAGGATTGCACGTGCTTGCTTCCGTGCGAGAAGTGTGCAGTACGATGGCAGCTAAGGTAACCAGAGAAGAAAGTATGACGCTAAATTATCAGTGCGGTAACAAATACAAGGACAAGCAGGGTGTCAACTATGCCAAGTCCTTGCTTATTTTCTATCTAGAGGTTGTGTACTCTGCGAGGTGCAGTGAACTATCGTTGACACGATGCAGATATAATACGTTCTTCAGCATAATACGTTTTCCCCCGGCCGACACCCGTTATGCAAAATGTATTTTCATACGGTTGACAGGTTTTTAGGGTGGTGCGTCTTTTTTTTTTAATCTTCCTGTACCAGTGAAGATCGCACCAACAAGATTACCTTGTAGAAAGTCAGCTTATTTTACACTAGAATCTGGCCTTTCTAAGGCGATATGCTTAAATAACGATCGTTGGAAGGCTGGTCGGTGATGCATAGCTTCGTAAGTGTAACGGTACAAAACATGTAACACGAACATCAGGAAGACACAGGACAGAGTGCTGACTTCAACTAACCACTTGGAATGACCTCCTGGAATTGCAAAATTCTCATTGTGACTTTTCTGATACCCACGGGTGACTTTAAAACGGGTGCCAATGAGTAAAGTTCAAATCAACTACAACTGGTAATGTACAGTGTACTGCATGAAGGATTAATTGTAGTCGTGTTTCCTTCTTGTTTTTTAAAAAGAATAATAACTTTATTTTTTTGCGGTAGCTTTTTTTTTCTTTTTTTCATTACTGAAGTGCATCTGCCGTGGAAAACTTTCATGAACACAAAAATATTTGCGATGATATCTCGCTGATACTAACTTCACAAGAAGCGGAAAATAAGATGTATTATTCAAAAATCGTATCAACCACATGAAAATACATTTCGCCTACGCTGTGGTAGCCAGGAGAAAAATGTATGTATTATATTGAAAAGCGCATTATGCGGGAACGTATCAACGATATCTCGCTGTACAAGCATTGGTGTGTGCGAAAAGGAGGTACGGTGGACTTCAATCACGTGCGACGTGCAACTACCACCAACACCAACGTAACACGTTCAAAACCTTTACCACGTGATCGTAGCCGCATATGTCCCACGCACGAAACGTATGGCCAATGAGCGTGCAAGGCGTTGCGCAGCTTAGCTAGCGACGCGTTGAAATTGTTTTCCAACTGTGCTATAATTAAGCCCAGACGTTATTTTGTATCTCGTAAAGCACAAGGCATATCTGTATGCTTTTTCGTATACACTATTGGGACTGGGTTCGTGCCCTTCGAATGTTACATACGAGTTAGCATGTACAACCAATCAGAATATATAATCATTTCGGTCATGGTCATGCGTTCCGGACGTCACTTGCGATGGCGACAATCGCCGCTTTGTTTCGCTTTGGTAAGAGGAAAACGTCACTTCGAGCGCAAATAAAATTTTAAATATCCTGTTTTCTCAGCAGCACGACCGCATTTCGCACTGCCAGAATGAGCAATTGAAAGGAGAATGCTTAATCTGCATCTCCAGTCTCCTTGAACGCGCTGTCGATGTAGTGCGATGGCTACTGTAGATGAATGTCATTCGCTGTGGGGGGGTCATGGTGGGTTCACGTTTGTTTGACAATAAAAAAGGACTGTTCCGATACTAGTACAGTCCTAAAGTGTCCGAATGGCTCGGTGACTCGGAAATGGAAATCAAAATCTCAGAAATATTAACTATTTGGAGAGCGTTACGTCCTAAGCCCACGATTTGACTATGAGGGACGCCGTAGTGGAGGCCTGCCCCGCCATGGTGGTCTAGCGGCTATGACACTCGGCTGCTGATCCGAAGGTCGCGGGATCAAATCCCGGCCGCGGCGGCTGCATTTCGATGGAGGCGAAATGTTGAGGCCCGTGTCCTATGCGGCATCAGTGCACGTTGAAGGAATTGCAGGTGGTCGAAATTTCAAGAGCCCTCCACTGCGGCGTCTCTCGGTTTTGGGACGTAAAACCACAGAAATCAATCAGTCAATTATAGAGGCCTCCAGAAATTACGATTACCTGGGGTTCTTTGACGTGCACCGACGTTGCATATTACACGGGCCTCTAGCATTTCGCCTCCATCGACATCCAGCCGCCGCAACCAGGATTCGATTCCGCGACCTTCGAGTCTGCAGCCGAGTGCCATAGCCACTAGACCACCATGTGGGGACAAAATATAAGAAATAGAGCAGAGAAAGAGGAGGACAGAATTGTGCAGCGATTTTGTAAGCGTTTGAGACGCTGCACAACTAAAGGTGCCTGCGCAGGCTGCGATATGTAGTATAAGCGAACGCCGCTTCTACAGGAGCGGGTTTTACTTTGGTATGTGAGACCGTGAGACCGCGCAAAGTGAACCATCATACATTTTGTAGCGGAGACACCGTAATCGTCATAATTAAACAGTACTACGAAACACTACCATTGTTAGTGGTTGTATGCGCTGCACTAGTATTCCTGAAGTTTGTCTCACTGTCCTCGAGTGCAGTAATTGAATGGCTAATATAAAAAAAATACTCCCGAATAAAGAAAGTCAAATTCCTGGACCTCGCGCTCAATGTCGTATGTTCTCTTGTTTCATTTTTTTTTTTTTTTGTCCTCGATATTCTTAGTACTCCGAACATTCCCGACAAAGAAAATCACCTTGACTAGCATACAAGTGAGACCATTGGAACATTTCTAGCGCTGAGGCAAAATTCATTGCACCTATCTAAAAACGTCACCACTTTTGTGCACGAAGTGTATAACAGTGGTATAACAGTGTATAACTTAACAGTGGGGCGAGAATTGCAGCCGCGGAACGGGAAGTTTCCCCTTCCCGCATATGCGTGCGATGCACGCTTTTTTAGGGCAAGCAGTATTCTGGCATCTGTCATAGCCGTCGACGCACCCGAGCGCTTACTCTAGCATTCACTCCACTACAAATCTCGACACCCTGCTCTCCCCCCCACCCATTTTTTTTCGTTTTTGTCGTTTTACGTTTAAGCTGTAACGCTCACTGGCGTTCGTCGAGCTTCTTACGAAACCGTAGGCGATGCTTTCGCAAGACCGGTACAATTGTATTTCCTTTCCTTTTTCCTTTCTTTTTCCCCGCTTTTTCTTTTCTTTTCATGTACGACAGCGGCGTCGACGGCCGTCGGTGGAACCAGCCGCGACGCCGCGACATCTGGCAGCGATTGATTTACGCGGGAAACGCTTTCGGATTTTTGGAAGACAGCGAAAGGAGGCAGGGGTTGCTATCGTAAGGGAAAGAATAAGGAAAAGGAAAAGGATGAGGAGGAATAGTTGAGGGAGCAGCTAATATGAGGAGGCTGGGTAGTGTTCCACTCCCTAACTACCACGACTCTCCTCTTCACTAATGTCCCGTATTCTTCTTATATATAATGTTTTTTTTTATTTCCTACCACCTTGCTGCTGACACTCCAAGCTTGATTAAAAAAAAGCAGTCTCTGCTTCAGTGTATCTAAGTATGTTACTGTTTACAGCATCGAGAACCACCCGTACGCTTACGTCTCGACAAGTGCCGGTATTCTCCCCTTTTTTTTTTCCTTTCTTTTTATTCTTCTTGGTTTTATCTATAGTAGTGTAGATTCCATCCATAGAAATTCAAATGCAGATAAAAGGATGTCTATTTCTTTCTGGCGTGTCTTTAAATCTCAGTCCAGTGTTTGCAATGTGACGTTAGATCTGAAGCTTTATGTCTCATCCGGCCTTTACGCGCATTGTTGAAGCGTTGTCCCCTTTCGGGAGAGAAAGGAGACGATATGACGCTCTATATTATGTTATGTATTCGGATATATGTATATCATTGAAATTTTAGAGGGCTCTGCCTACTTGTTTTTAAGTTCTGCCATATTTCCTTTACCCATGGCTGGAGTATCGTGACGTGCGTTTCTAATTTCGGGGGAAAAGGAAGTTGGGATACATTTTTACCTTGTTCGGGGAAAAAACTTGACACTGGTCCGCCTGTCGACTTCCATGTAGCAAGTGCCGGCACGCTTTTGAGCAGCGCTATTCTCCCCCCACCATCGCAATTTGCCTTTATTTTTATATGAAATTATTCTTGCTTTACGGGCAAAAAAGGGGCGAACGATAGGCTATATATAGTACAGTTTCGTTTTGAAGCCCTAGCACGGTCGTTTCGAAAAGTCGCGACAATATCGCCGGCGTGTATGGCAGTTCCTGCCAAGGCTTCGAAATTAGGCCTCACGCATGTGTTTTTTTTTCTTTCCAACTTTTTAACCTACGTTTCCTGTATATTTAAAGGCACGTCAGAAGTAGGGAAGAAAGGAGGAAGAAAACGGGAAAGCGTGCTGTTGCGCGAGAATTGTCGCGTATAGAAAAAAAAATGTTATATCTGCTCGCGTATTAATATCCTAGTCGCAACTGCTTCTCTTGACATCCCACCCGATTTTCTTTCCTTCTTTAAGGAAAACTAGAAGGCGCTCGAACTGCCTCGTTTTTGCGAAGCTAAATTCTAAGGTTCATTACTGAGTCAGTTGGCGACAGTTAGGCCTTATTGGACAGCCTGCCTGTGAAATTTAAAAAAGAACATTGCTGCTTTTTTAAAATTTATTCACTTATTTTTTTTTGTGGGTGTGTATGTTTCTTTTTTCCTTTCTTTCTTTCTTCATGTACTGTGGACTCTACATCGTATTTCGAATATCAAGCGACTAAGGAGTAGTGCTGCTAAGCTAGAAGATTTAAGTTACATTCCCGGCTGTAGCGGTCGCGGTTCACTGGCGGCTCAATGGGAAAATTATCAAGCATTTAAAATCAGGCGAATGTTTTAAAAAAAGACAATGTGGTAAGAACAGATGCCCGATCACTTACTTTGGCAGGTCTGATAGTCATACCATGTGGTTGGCGTGTCAGACCTGAAAAGAATTTTTTTTCTCTGAATGGAAAATAAATTTCACATCTATCCCACCCTGCGAAGGCGGACGACGAGCGAATCTGCATCAAAGCTGCTGTATCAAAACCTTTTTTTTTTTAATTTAGCGAGGGTCTCTCAAATATCCTCAATTTAAGTGACATGGTGCGTTCGGCTTCTGAGTCTGTCGTGCGCTTGGCGACGTTGGTCATTTTGCGTAGTTGGTATAGCTATTACATTACACATCAGAACTAATTCTTGCATACCTTGCGTAGCCGTTGTATTCGTAAGTCACAAAGTGTTGTCAATTTTAGCTGCACGTGGGTTGATAAGGGTTGTGATTGCTAGCATTTCATCACGTGTGGCGCTTACGCTTATGGAGAAATGCATACCTTTTAAGTGCATACTCAAAACAAACGAATATAAATGTGTGCTACTACGTTCGGTAACATCGAATGTCAGGTGACATCCGTTAAGAATAATGCCACCTCCCACCGAATGCCTGCTTGTACATCGTATCACATCCATTCTCCACATTCGGTCTCAGTACTTCCCAACATATTGTTTATTACACTAACCCCATCTCTATACAAGGTAGCCGTGTGCTCCAATTTCAATCCTAACAGAGCTCATCCGTTCTGTTTCTCCCTCCCAGCTACTTCTAAAAATAGTTACGGCACTGTTCTACCTGCATTAAACCATCATTTATACCCGTCGCTTGGCATCAACCGTTTTCGAGAATGAACTGGCTCCTGTAAAGTATGCTTCATGCTTGGCGTAGAGAAGCTAGGAGAAGTCATATTGCCGTCTTGCAAGGAGGTAGTATCGTTATGCGCACTCTGTGATTAAGTCAATGCAGTTAGAAGCTCCACTGTCGCCTCGCGAAAGTGCAGTAACGGTCTACCCTAAAGCCCGCTTTATGCTTAGCACGTCATGGCGAAAATTCACGATGTAGAATTGTGAAATTGTGCCGCCTGTAAAGCGTGCTTTGTGCTTAGCGCAAAGCCGTTAGGAGAAGTCATACACTAGTGTCGCAAATATGCCATAATGTGTCTCTGTAAAGCGAGCCTCGTGCACAGCACATCGCAGTTAGGAGAAGTGATACTGTCGCCTTGCAAGGGTGTAGTAACTGTTTTTTGAGGAGCGGGTTTTGATGCATGACATCGCGCCGTTAGAAGGAGCCGTGCCACACGCTTACACAGTGTTGTATGAAGTAAGCTTACAAAGCTTACAAGTTATAGCTTACAAAGTGTCCGCAGTTTGGTTTACGCGTGGTTTACTTCTAAGTGGTACTTAGAAGTGTATTTTTTTACATTTGTCCGGTGCAACATCACTGCTGACAAGGAGAGGAGTAGTGTGTTAGGCTAGAGAATTGACAGAGTGGGCGAATATCAGCCGAAGAAAATTCTACTACCCTAAGCGCTGAGCAGGGAATGCAGCTAACACCGTAGTAATTGCACCATGAAATAGCACTAGACTACGGCTAAGCTTCACATGTGTACCCAAAGTATCGACAACAGACACACCTCGTTGTTCAAAGAGACGCGTATTCGCTAAACTTGCCTAACAGCTGGACAACATACGTTGCAAGCTATCTGCTCTTTAAGTAGCAGCATTGTTTTCACTGAAGCTCAGTTCAGTGACTGTGCTTGAATAAATAAATTACGGATTATTCTTCTGTATGTGACATGGTGCACTGTGCGCCAATTTCTTTTTAATCGGGAGTTTAGCTGGCGGGTTTTGTCATTCCCGGTTCCCGCCGGCGCAAAAGCTTGTTCGCGATCACTCAGGAGCAAGAGGATGAGAGGGAGGGAGGGAGGGAGCGAGCTTCAACAGGCTGGCAGATGCCCACTGCACGTAGACTAGAAAGAAAGAAAGAAAGAAAGAAAGAAAGAAAGAAAGAAAGAAAGAAGAGAAAGAAAGAAAGAAAGAAAGAAAGAAAGAAAGAAAGAAAGAAAGAAAGAAAGAAAGAAAGAAAGAAAGAAAGAAAGAAAGAAAGAAAGAAAGAAAGAAAGAAAGAAAGAAAGAAAGAAAGAAAGCAGAAGGGTGGTTGAGAAAGTAAAACATCGTGGGTCTTATTAGTTCCGAGCCGCCGATTCGCATCACAGACGATCGTCCCAGACTCTGCTTATAGGGAGGGCTTTCCCGCTGGGCACTGCAATCGGGAGACCTTTCATAGTCTGTCTCGCCCGACGTGTTGTTTCTCTTATGCGTCGCCTTCACCCATTCCCTCTCCTCTTCTCTATGTCTCGTTGCCCGCGTGTATTTCTTTCGCCGCGAAAAGGAAAGTGAACACACAAGCATAGGGTTTTCGTAACTCAAGGGCATGTTCATTGTCTCAGATTCAGTGCGTGCGCACCGAAGACAGCCCCAACATTATAGTGAGTCAGGATCGGAAAGGCAGAAAAGCCGTCTCATTCGTGGTTACCTCTGTTTGGTTATTCATGATGGTAGCCTTTCAATAGGCCACCGTGAATATCCAACACTGAGTGAACTGCATGAAGCCAAGCAGTGAATACATTCTTTTTTTCTTAATCATTCTCGTGAAATATTACGGTGCAGCCGGTGCTTTATTCCTCGAAAGCAATACGGCGCCGACGAAAAGGACGCACGAGGCAATTACTGATGATGATTTTGAACAGATGAGGAAGTCTGAAGGCAATGTGAGCACCTCACTCGAACAAAACTCAGCCGTATTCCTCGTGTACACCAGGTATGATGGACGCGCAATGGACCTAATCAAAATGGCGATTCAGCTGTACTACAATTCATAACGTCCGGTAAAGTATGCGAGAACAAGATGAACAGACGAAAATATACCTTTTTTCACGCAAACATGCAGAAGTACACAAAGCTCATAGAGGCAGAATAGAAAGAGGATGCGGACCGTGAGGGTGAAATAAAAATGGTAGCGGCGTATAAAAATCAATGGGCTCGAGGTCATGGAATTGAATCTCGGCAGCGGGTGCTGCATTTCTCTGGGGACGAAATGCAAGAAACAACCGCGTACTTAGATTTAGGCGCAGGTTAAAGAACCTACGTATGATTAGAATTACTCTGGAGTCCTGCATCACGAGGCATATCTCATGATTTTCGTGGCTTTGGCACGTAAAACTCAGCAGTCCTGTTCTTTCTCCCACTCGTCCAAACACGTCTTCCCGCTTTTCCTTCACTCACTCTTCACAAGTTTTCCGCACGTGTATCTATCCATTTCAAGACGTGAAGCGTACAATGCTCGCATTCTTTTTCCTTTCTCTTTAATTCGCCATTCTCTATTTATTCCCCAGCCTCGCTTTCTTTTTATTCGGTGCCAGACGGCGGCAGCATCGAAGTCCTTCACTTGATTGTACTCCCATTACTGTCGTCTGCTCTGCTCGACTTGGATCTGGCATTGAGGGCGATTCTTTCTCTCTTTGTCGTCTGCTTGCGGAGGGAGGAACTGAACTCGTGTCCGATCTCGTCATTATTGCACCTCCTCTACCTCAACCTCATCTCCATCTGTATAGCCCTTAGCTCGAGCCCGTTCTTGCTTCTCTGGCATTTCCGCACCGACTGCTCCATTCCGCCGGCTACTTGACGCTAATAGCTGCCGACTGAGCGCCGGCGCGAACATGTTTGGCTCTTGAACGTAGCATGGCGGGCACTGTTGCTTCACTTTCGTCTTGTCACCTTTTTCTTCTTTTTTTTTGCACCACGTGATGGGGCAGGAGGGGGCTAGACGTAGTTTGGGAGGCTTGCTTGTAGCTGGTGTTAGGCAGTGCGTATTCACATATTGGGGAGGGGGAGGAAATACCAGTCTGAGAAGAAGCTGCGAATTGCCCTTGCTTTGCTTTCGAAATCTGCTGTGTGCCTTATGCACTGCGTCAGCGCGATGCAGTTTATGAAATCTAGAGCTGGAAGGAATACCGTATGGTCGGGGAATGACATGGACAAAGAAAAACAAACAGCGCCGACCACGAGCAAACTGTATTCATAAAAGAGGTGAGCAAGGTCCCAATTAGGGAGCCGGAACGTCTTCTTTCTATTATTTCAGTTTACTCTTGGCCGGCGAAGTGTGTGTGTGTGTGTGTGTGTGTGTGTGTGTGTGTGTGTGTGTGTGTGTGTGTGTGTGTGTGTGTGTGTGTGTGTGTGTGTGTGTGTGTGTGTGTGTGTGTGTGTGTGTGTGTGTGTGTGTGTGTGTGTGCCACACAGCTATAGACAGGAACCAGGCTAGCGGCGCTGCTGATAGAGGGTTCCATCTTTCCAAACGCTGCAAAGCATGCCGTTGATCTATTTGCGAATGCAACACGATCCTTCAGCCTACATTCCCATGTGTGCACATTTAAATAAAAAAACGATCATTCAGTGTTTGTGCAGAAAGGCCCCGCCACGGTGGTCTATAGGCTAAGGCATTCGGTTGCTGATTTGAAGTCCTCGGGATCGAATCCCTCCTACGGTAGCTGTATTTCGGTGGAGGCGAAATGTTGAGGCCCGTGTGCTGTGCGATGTCAGTGAAAGTTAAAGAACCCCAGGTGGCCGAAATTTCCGGAGACCTCCACTACGGTGTCTCTCATAATCAGAGCTGGTTTTGGGAACTAAAACACCAAGAATTATTATTAGTTTGAGGGAAGGTGAAGGTTTTGCTAAGGTCTGTACTTAACCAGCTCTTTGCCATCCTGTTACTAACAGATTAATGCCCACAGCATCTGAACACGGTCAACCAACCACTCAGCCAAGGCGAGGTCGGCAAGACGCGTCTGAAATATGAACGAAAAATCACTTTTGAAAAGATAGCTGGGCAGAGACAGCCAGCCACGGAAACGTTTTAAAAGGTTTCCAATGTGTACACTATATGTAGTCGCGCAACAAATGCATTACCTAGAATTTTCTTCAGGGACTTGTTCATTTTGCCGTTTATTTCCTGTGCGTTGTTTTTTTTTTATCTTCTCCTGAGCAGCCACTTTCTTTTCCTTTACTCTTTTGTGCATGATGCCACACTGAATGTGAGCATGATAGCTTATCCTACGACAACTGCTGCTAGTTTGCTAAGATCACCATAATGGTGTTGACGGTGATTTGCTGTTCCTGCGTCTGCTGGTGTCGAGTTTTATAAGATCATCATAATGATATTAGCAGACTCAGCAGCAGCAGCAGCAGCAGGAGACGTAACGCAACAAATAACAATCGACACTAAAGCAAGGTGCTGCATTCTCAACACCACCAGCAACCTCCCTATTGAAAGCAACGTATGTTATTATCAACAGCAAAAGCATCATTGTCATTGTCGTCAACATCGGCAAGAACAACAGCGCCAAAATTAAGAGCCTGTGAATAACATATGTGCAAACAGAATAGCCAAGGCGCAGCAGCGCAGTTTCGTTCTTAACGTACTAAATTTTTTAAGGGGCCAAAAAAAAAATACAAGTGGGAATTTGTGCGAAGCGACCAGTATATTGCGATTGTGTTAACGTAACTAATCGCATAACACAAGCGCGGATGGCTCCTTATTCGTACAAGTATTACCACCACAGTTCGTTACTGATGACTACATTGCCTACAGCCGGACGACGTCGGTCAATGCGAGCCACTGTTTGGCTGATATTGACTTATTTTGGATATCCAATGTAATTAGGCTCCTGGATAAATGGGCAAGTGAAGACTGCTGTTGATGGTGGCGAATATTGGCTACGAAGCCGATTTGAGGTAACTGTAAGTGATAGCGCTACAGCAACGCATTTATTCCCTCGCACTTACATGTAATGGTCCAGTCGGTTTTTGAATGCACCGTCTCATTACTCGAAGAATTGAAGTTGAAACAGTTGCTAAAGAAAGTCATAAGAAGAGTCACGTGGCGCGCTGCCATGACAGCCCATGTGTGCCGTCTGGCCTCTAACTACGCCGATACCATGGCCAAAATAATTTGGCATCCACCGCACGAGGTGTAAGACGCTTATAGGTGATGCCTTCAATTGCAGTGCTCTTACTTTTGTTATGCATTCATGCATTAGCCAGGTGAAATGCAAGTCAAGCTGTTGCGCACCTACATTGTACGGGCCTGTGCTGTAGTGGGTCTTATCAACCGCTCCACTGTATAGTCATCCGCGTTGCTCAGGCATTGGGTGCGGCGGTGTATGTATGTATGTATGTATGTATGTATGTATGTATGTATGTATGTATGTATGTATGTATGTATGTATGTATGTATGTTTTTTGGCATAAAGCACTTGCCCACTACGGGCGATTGGCCCTGAAGCCCGCGGATAAGGGGGAAAAATAATCACGTTAAACAGGAGGAAGAGGGAGAAATCAGAGGCGTAAGGAGTAAACAAAGGTTTAAGGATGACAAGTTTGTCAGCAATACAAATTAACTATAATAAAATAATTTGATATTCAGTGTACTAGTGTGAGCAATTACGCAGTAGCGAATTTTGATTGGAAATAACTTGGTGAATTCTTATTTTGTCACCAAGGAAATCGCCATAAAGCTAAGCAGACGTTCCTGCTGCTGTAGCCTATAGTAAAGACGCCCCAAAGGGAAGACTGTTTTAAAAATTCAGAGGAATTTTTAAATTTCTGAATAAAATTTCGAAATACTTTTTTCTATGATTAATAAAACACCGGCAGGTAATTAAAACATGTTCAATATTTTCAGGTTCTTGACAATAACAGCAATGAGGAGATGCGGCGGTGTACCTTACTCGGTGTACCTTACCGATACATACTTTTTTCTTCATTTCCAGTGCCTTTAACGTGATATTATCAACACCTCACGCAGCAGAAAATTTTGTGACAGTGTCGTTGGCGTCAGTGAACACGATCGAAACAAGCGATGAAGAGATCGTTGGAAACGGTGAACAGCAAGCATTGAGCGTTTCGACAGGTGGACTTGTGTTCGTCAGCTGCCCTAACGAAGTTGTTGTTGCTTTGTAGAGCAACAACGTCCCAAAACCAGCTCTGATTATGAGAGACGCCGTAGTGGAGGTCTCCGGAAATTTCGGCCACGTGTGGTTCTTTAACGTGCACTGACATCGCACAGTACGCGGGCCTCAACATTCCGCCTCCATCTAAATGCAGCCGCCGCGGCCGGGATTCGATCCCGCGACCTTCGGATCAGTAGCCGAGTGCCATAACCACTAGACCACCGTGGCGGGGCGCCCCGACGAAGCTGTTAACTTGTCGATACGTTGGCTCCAGCGACGGTAATGATGATAGTCCTTAATACATACGGCGCTCACCCACTAACGGGGATTGCCCAAGACTTATTTGAAGTATTACTTCTTGTTTTGAAATGTTTTATAGCAAAAGATAAAGAAAAAGCAGATTTGTAAAAGAAAAAGAAAAAAGCAGCGACATTCTCTGTTCTTAGTCATTTTCACCGATCTCTTCGTCACTGTTGTGACGTGGGTCATTTATGTTTCAAACATGCTAGCAACTAAGATTAGTAATGGCATCGTTAGCAACTTTCGCTAGCCATAAATGCTAGTAGGCATTGCTCATTGTGCTAACGTACTGGCTCATAACACTATGGTGTTAAACGTCCGTTAATACAAGTTATAAAGAAAGAAGCTTGTGTCAGCATTTCGTCCGCAGTTACTCCCCCTTGCGGGTTTTCGCAGAACTCATTTGCCCTATAAGCACCTTCAAAATTAAAGTATGGCATGACAGTCGAATATAAACTCTATGTAAATGTTTATTTGTATTGCGTTCACAAGTAAATATTCGCACATGACGTTGCTGCAACATCATCAATGTCTCAACAGCATCAAGGTCTAGTTAGTAGCTTGCGATATGACGTATTTAGTAAGAGAGATGGTTAGTATCATCATCACAAATTTCACTATACCTGGCGACAACTTTCTGTGGCAGCACAGCGAAGGCTACGGAGCCGAAGCGCGCACATTTTTGCTACGCTCCCGCATGTAGTCCACGAACGCTAACTTTCGCACGAGTCAAAGCGCAACGTACAACTTATAACCTAATTTTCTTTCTTTTTATGTTCAAGACTATTTCATTGTAATTTAGCAAAGTTGCCTCGAAATCGAATTTCGTTTTTTTGCTGTTTCTAGTTTTCTGGTTTCTGCTGTCAGTTCCGCGTTTTCCTCGCCCTCAAAACAACGATGGCGTCGCTCGGTTCAAGCAGGTTCCCGTCGCAGTGCCTAAGCGAGCATTAGCGAGTGTCCGCCGGCTGGTGTGAATTCATCGTAGAAAGTGAAGCGAAAACAGTGGTGTGTTGCAAAATATTATGTTGTATGGATACAATCTCGAGGAAAGGAGTTGTGCTGTGCGCAAGCGATGCCACCTGCGCGAGTTGGTCCCACACCGAAATAACCACTTTGGCACCGCAGTGACCCACCCGTCTACAGCGAGTCCGCGAATTCGAAAGTAATGCTGCTATTGGGAACAGTACGTAAACTAAATGGCACACTTCATTTCCTCGATTGGATATACATGGTTGCGAATTTCGGTTGTCTATTGCCGCTGATACGATCATTCAGAATGTGCATGTCGTGAAGATGAACGCCTCGCATTGCGTGCGACAGTGTGCGCTTCCGTACGTGTCTGCAGTTGGAAGTGTTTTTGGCGCTTTGCAATGAAAGCGTTCCACTTTGCTCAAAAACTGCGTTATTGGCAACGGCCAGTCAAGGTGCGCTTCTCTCTCGCTTGGACTTGCAAACTCGAAATGCGCACATCTGTGGGACGGTGACAAACATACCCAGCCACCCGTCGGCGGCGACGCGTTCCCCCCCAAACTGACAGAAGTGCCTCGTGAAAGTTACTGAAGTTATTGCGTCACATAAATGAGAGCATCTGCTCTGTATACAACGGAATTATTGAAATGGCTTGTTGCCTGCATGTGAGGTGTATAATCGGGCAGCTCTTTCGCGGCTTCCAGAAAATTTAAGAAATAAAACTGCTTGCTCAGACAAAACGGATTCTTTAGCCTTCCTATGGATCCGCGCAGTACACGATCTTCCCTAAAAAAAATTCTACCATATCCACGAAGTGAATGGTGTTAGAGGAGCTGGCTCGGAAACAGTCAGGAAACGCATGATGGAGACGCTCGCTAAACCGAAATCAAAATCTCTTGCGAACGGACTACTTGGCGTATTAACACATGTGCAGAAGCTCCGCCCACGTAGCCTTGGCTGTGCTGCCACAGAAAGTTGTCGCCAGGTTTTTTTTTTTTTTTTTTTTTAGTGTATCGACGAAGTGCCAACGATGAGCTACACTGAAGGGCAGTCACGGAGTTCCATGCACGTTATTTCAAGCTAAAGCTAACAGAAAAGACAGCTCTATAAATTATAGAGTGAAGTGCTGATTGATTGATCTGTGGGATTTTACGTCCCAAGACCAGCCACGATTATGAGAAACGCCGTAATAGAGCTCTCCGGAAATTTAGACCACCTGCGGTTCCTTAAAGTGCATTGACATCGCACAGCACACGAGCCTCAACATTTCGCATCCAGCGAAATACAGCCGCCGCGAGCGGGATTCGATCCCGCCACCTTCGGATCAGCAGCCGAGTGTCCAACCACTAGACCACCGTGGCGGGGCGAGCGAAGTGCTGCCCTCTACTTGTGTACAGTTGTTGTTGTTGTTGTTGTTGTTGTTGTTGTTGTTGTTGTTGTTGTTGTTGTTGTTGTTGTTGTTGTTGTTGTTGTTGTTGTTGTGGTGGTGGTGGTGGTGGTGGTGTGGGCCCCTCTCTCGTCGCTGGTAGCGACGGTCGCAGAGAGAGGGGCCAGTCAGTCTCAGGGGTATGAGCATTGTGTTGCTGCTTATGGCCGGGCATATACGGGACGTGGAAAGCGCGGGGTATCCCTATCGCCGTGTGCCGGCCTCAAACATTGTGGAATGTGGTTCGGGTTTGTGAGAAGGCGCAAAGCCACGTGGCGGACATGCGAGGCAGGTGGCGACCACTGTGGAAGTCATTGTTCAGCTGGGAACGGGCTAGCTGCTAATTGGAAACCGGTTTGACGGGCGTTAGGCAGCATGTCCAGGAATGTCTGCAGTCGCCACATGGTTAGGTTGGCGCCCTCGCCCACGGCGTGGTGGGCAGCAAGCGTACCCACTGTATTGTTCACGGTTTTCTTTTGTTAGTGCGGCGTCGGGGTGTCGATCGCCGTTTGTGATTGGCTGTCGGGGATGCAGGGGCGGAGCAACCAGGGTATATAAGGTGGCTCCTCTTCCCTGGCAGAAAGGGCGGAGGTTCAGGCTTCAGCCTGGACAGACGCTTTTTGGCGCAGTGGAATAAAACGTTCTCTTCACCGGCCTGCGACTCTCACTTCGTGCTGCCAGCGTGTACTCGGGTCACCGAGGGGCGCCGACAACGGACCTTCTTATTTTAACTGGGCCAGTCGTAACAGTAACAAAGTAACCGCAAGAATGCGCCATCGCGTCAACCGATGTCACCACGCGATCACATACTATGTCACATCCAACACCCAAACTTGAGGGAACCAAATACTAGCATCCGAAAACAGAGAGATCAGAAACCACGCTTTATTGAGCGAATACGCGCATGATGAAATATAATAATTACGTTCTTAAGAAGCGCTTTCAATATGCTTAACATTCACACTTACTCTTCCAGTAGCGCACCCAGGATCTCTCCCAGGGGGGGGGGGGTTCAATTTTTCACGAAAGCCCGGGCATGCGATTGCACAGTTGTTGCGTGTGTAAAAAAAGGTAAATAAGATGCCAAGTAATGGTAACATCAATGATGACGATTATTTCATTATTTTTCAGCGTTTTGCAGAGACATTAGCGCCACATTCTTCTAGGACATAGGAGCAGTTACGGGGGGGGGGGGGGGGTTAGGTCGGCCTCAGTGGGGGGGGTTACAACCCCCGAAACTCCCCCCCGTCGGTGCGCCACTGTACTCTTCGCAAGATTATTCGTTTTTTTTTTTTTTTTTAAGGAATCCGCATAAAACGACCTACATTTGTTTTTAGCCCTATGAGTAATACTGGGGCTGGCCACAGCGATACAATTGCAACAGGGCGGGGCGCGAGCGGGACCCCCCTCCGCGGCCCAGCTTTGCCTCTAGAGTTAGTATATTAACTCTATGACTGATCAGTTATAGTCCCGATCAGTGTTCGAGATTTCTAAACACGCGCCACGCGGCCAACTACGTCACGTGCTGCCATCTATTGTTTGTTCAAAGAGACCACCTGTTGTAAAGGTGCTGCCATCTGGCAACGATATTGAAAACTTGATTTTGGCATGCTTCTTCGCTGGGACGCAGGTTAAGAGTGGTTGATATGATTGGTTTAGCACCCGTCTTTGTTTTGCTGCGTCGTAGACATCGAGATATTGTTCCCGCTAATGTGACTCGCTGCTGCAAAAAAACAGCGACGTTAGTAATCCGCGGTGCATACAAAACCCTGTTCATAACACGCCTTCGTCGCCGGGGGTTGTGGCGTGCCCCTGTAATCCAGCTGCTTGGAGGCTTGCGCTAGAGGACGGGTTGAGGCTGAGAGTCCTGCCCCATGTTCCCTCATGTTGATCGGGTGTCCGCGCTAAGCTGGGCGTCGATACTGGTGACCCCAGGGGAACCCGGTGGTGGCCAGGTCGCCTAAGGAGGAGCGAACCGGCCCAGGGCGGAAACGCAGCAGGCAAAAGCTCCCGCGCTCCGCAGTAGTGGGATAGCACCTGTGAATGGGCGGCATGGGGTAAGCCCAGCCGATACATTCGGACCTAGTGCTTTTTTTTTTTCTGTTTCAGACATTGCATCTTTTTTTATCAGTGTCGCACGCGATGCAGCGTAACAGTTCTTATTGCGTCGGCGCAGTTGCACCAAACATCGCCAATGTTTTACAGCGTAAGCTGCTATGGCCTCATTACATAAAAGCCGATTTGGTGCCGTTCCAACAGCTGATTTTGGCCACGGTGGTCTGGTGGCTACGGTACTCGGCTGCTCATCCGAGGGTCGTGGGATCGAATCCCGGCCGCGGCGGCTGCATTTCGATGGCGGCGAAATGTTGAGGTCCATGTGTACCGTGCGATGTCAGTGCACGTTAAAGAACCCCAGGTGGTCGAAATTTCTGGCGCCCTCCACTACGACGCCTATAAATATCCCATCGTGCAAGAGCGTCGACAGTTGGGCCAGTTGGTGCATGATTTCTGAAGAAAACCAGCTGAAAACACACGGACACAGAAGAAGAAGGCGCACAGGACGATGCTGGACTAACAATTTTCTTCAGATATCCCATCGTGGTTCTGGGACGTAATAAAAGCCCAGAAATCAATCAAACAGCTGATTTTGGCCGCCGTAATGAAAGAGGTGTCAACTACAGTGTGTGTGTGTGTGTGTGTGTGTGTGTGTGTGTGTGTGTGTGTGTGTGTGTGTGTGTGTGTGTGTGTGTGTGTGTGTGTGTGTGTGTGTAAAGGAGACGTTCGGACTCAAGCTGGCTATGCCGTCCCCATCAGCACACAAACACTTTCCCGCCACAACTGGAACATCTCAGGCCGCTGCGCGCCTATATAACGGAACATAGCTTCACTAAGAGTAGTTATGCCACATTGCTCCATGGCAAGATCACCCACAGAACGTCTCAGCAATGACCTATGCATGAACTCATAGATGCGTAGGTGTGTCTCTGCATTTTCCCCCCTGTTTTTCTATAATTAACATATAGACATGTGGTGGGCGAGTCATTTTCTTTTCTTCTCTTTCTTTGGCAAAAATATTTTCGTTTTCCAGACAGAACAACCGATTGGTCAACTGATGCAACTTACATTTAACTTGTAAATGACAGCTGTTTCCATTTACCCCAGCAAGCTTGTTTTTATTTATTTATTTTTGCAGACCCCGTTCGTATCACACAGCACAGGTAAGAACCTGCAACCCTTGCAATCGAAGGCAACAGGGCAATTGTCTTTCCCGGAGTCTTGATAGCAGTGCTCTGTGAGCCTCATTATCAGGTGTCTAACCGCCTGGCCAACATATAACTTATCAGAAAGGCGCATAACCGGGCCAGTTGGTATAAATTCATGGCGATAAATGCGCAAACCCACACTGGACGAAGTGAGGGAACAGACGAGCGCAGTCTCCGTTTCCTCACTTCGTCCAGTGTGTGTTGGCACATTTATCGTAATGGATATAACTTTTCATGCATCCGCAGGGATGAATAAACCCGTGCAGGTGACGTAAGGCATCCTGTGCTCTACTGAACAGACTCCGCTTGATTTTCTCTGCTATTATTTATTTATTTATTTTTTGACAAAGCCCACATAAACGCGCGCAGATTGCAAACACATCGGCGCCAACTCCTCGACCAAGTTTGACTTATCTATCGAAGTTGCGGATGTACGTCACGTGCTTGAGCTATAAATACCGCTGCAAATGCGAGCGGCCCAGCAATACAGCGGAAACAAAGGCCACTGCCTCAACGTGAACGCCATGGCCGACGAGCGGATAGCCGGACCGGAGCCTGAAGCGTCTGGAAGTAGTCAGCTAACAGCCGGCTGCCTTTTCGCACTTTGCACTCGAAGTCCCACCGAGGTGTGTCAGCTGCTGAGCAACTTAGCAGTCCACAATAGAGTCCTCTGGCACATAGATCTGCACCTGAGGGAAGACCACCGAGACGACGTCGGCGAACTCAGCGTCGTAAAGGTTCCAGGGATCAAAGGCGAAGCGCAGTACAAGGAAAACGATAGAAGTGCACAATACCTCGCTACAGCTGTGCTACGTCATCTCTTCGAAGTACACCGCTGCATTGTCGCAGTTGAAGTGAATGACGTCGTGGCGAGAACCAACTACCTATTGAGAGCACTCTCTGCAACGTCGAGCCTTAAAAGGGTGACCGTCCTGAGATTTGACGATGCCGGACCCATCTCGACGCTTGAATCTTGGTTGGTGACGGTGTTTAACTTAACTGGTAAACGCGTGTTTCTCTCTCGCACAGATAGTACGTGCATCGGTGCCTCGCTGAACGCTGTGGCAATCCTGCTGCAACGGGCGGACCCCGGAATCAAGGCGCTCGACTTGGCTGCGCTGGACATTCCTCACCCCGCGCTTAGGCGAAGAATCATAAGCGCTCTGCATAGGAACCGTACCATCGAGGAACTAGCGGTATCCTACCAAGTGTTCACTTGTACCAGTGCAACGCCATGCACTCCGGAAAAACCGTTCGCCAGGTATCTCACCAGAAACAACCCGACGCTCCGAAAGCTCACCATCAAAGCGCGTCACTTGGATACCGTGACGCATTCTCAACTGACCGGTCTCATTCGAGCACTTTCGCGGTTGAGCACGTTAGAAGAACTCAACCTCGAAGTACACTTCAGAACGGGCGAGTACGAGAGACTAGCCCAGGTAGTAGCCGACAGCACTTCCCTGCGTAGTTTCAGCATGCGCTACGCCCCTTGTTGCCAGAAATGGTCGCTCCGAACGGACGTGCTGCTCTTCGACACGTATCAGGCACCGCGTCCATGGCTGTGGGCGATAAGGATATCCCGCTCACTGAGGGAAGTCACTGTGGACATGTCCTGGTGCCGCAGTAGCCAGTGCGCTGACTTTATCCGTGGGATTGCGCATAGAAGTGACATAGATCGTGTGACCCTGCTGAACGTCTCGGCCTACGGCGGACTTGCAGAAATCTGCAGAGAGCTGCGCGGCTATGCGCCTCATCGAAAGGTCGTTGTGGACACGTTGCACGTCGGTCAATCTGCTTTCCGGACGCTGCTCAACAGTCCAGAAGTGAACAGCGTCGCATTGAACACGCATCCCTTTTGGCAAGCCCATGACCTTGCGGCTGCTCTTGGTGCACTGCGAACGTGCAACCACGTCACGTCGCTCTGCTTGAGGCTGGACTGCTTCACGGAAGACCTGTACGGCGTGATCGAATTCTACGTAAGGGACGTGTCCACTCTCAGAGACCTGGAACTGTATCTGTTTGCGGGATGTTACGATGAAAGCAACGAGAGATGCATAGAGGGTGTAGCTGCCATTGCCGAAGCCGCGTCGGCAAACCGCAACATTTCCAAGTTGGCGTTGCGGACGGTGGCCTTGCGCGCCGAGCACTACCGGCGCCTCGCTGATCGGGTCCTGGAGAACGAGGGACTTCGCGAACTGTCCGTCATCGTTCTCAGCTTTTCCTTCTCTGACATCTTTCTGAGTCGTCTCCTACCGGGCCTCAGGTCGAACTACAACCTAGTCCGGCTCGAACTTGGACAGACACCGGGTGGATCAATCAGCGTCGCCATGGCGACCGCCCAGAATATAGTCCAACGCAACCGGAGCATAGAACGTCGAGCAATACGCTTCGTCATGGGCGACCACGACCCTTACTTTGCACGCGTTGTGGAACTCGCCGCCGAGCGACCGGGCTTTGCTAGAGCTGTCGCCGCGGAGGCAGGTGTCGCTGAGGTAGCGGCTACGATTCAACAGGCGCTCCGTCTTGTTCGCCTGACAGACATGAACGAATACATGAAGATTACCGGCGTCGTTAAGCGCCGGGTTTGCTGCGAGGCATCCGATGGTCGCAAGCAGTTGACTGACTTGCCCCGCGATTTCTTGCTACGCGTGCGCCAGCATTTGAAGCTGGCTGACGTTCTTACTGACATTTGACTTGGGCGTGTGTGAGCGACGGTGTTCGACGCTTTAGCAACCGTACAATTCGTGCCCGTTCACGAAGCTTTTTTTACCATTCTTATCACACCGTAGTGCGCCATGTATTATGTGAGCATTGTTCTGAGCCTCGACATTATTTGCTGTCCGCGCACATTCATCTTTCGTCCCCGTGTGCTTCTATACATGCCGTGCTTCAAATAAACATATTCATCCACAGTCACTAGTATCTTTCCTTTAGGCCCCGATATCCAGCGCACTGCGTCCTTTCTTAAGCGTATAGCATGATACACGTGCGTGTGTTCATAGTTGAAGAAACACTTGGCACATTTCTTGTATACCATATTCGAGAGAGCTGCCTTATTTTGCGCGTCTAACTTAGCAAAGCGTGCATCTGCATGTCACAAGCGTTACGTAGCACCCGAAATATAGCTGGTCATTCGAAATCTTTCAAGATTCTAAATAAAGCTATTTAGTCCTTTTAATGACTGGGACGGGTTACGGCACTTTGTCAGGCATTGCAAATTGCCCTTTTGACGAGCCTACCTGCACAACTTACATCCGTGACCAATGTTCAGTGCGCTGCCCTCTGTAACTGGTTGAATGATTGACAATAAATTTGATTGAACTCGAGAATCGTATGACGACACCACTATACGGCGCAAACCATGCAACACACTTTCTAACTTTCATCGAATGTAGTGTTGCGTTGCATGCAGAGTCATGCATGAGCAAACGCAAGGGCACGTGCCCCATAACATGACCTTCGATGTCGCCCTGCTGAAGGCAGCATGACGTCTATACCGGCGCAGTGTGCAACAGCGTTACCACGGTGAGCGCTCGAGCTTTCCCATTCGGTTCGTGTTGTGCACCCGCTCTTTTAGCGCTTTTTTTCAGGGGCGAAGCTCCTTAAGCTGTGGGTCGGTTGTAACGTATCGTCGTGTCGTGTAACCTACACCACTGTTATGATTTTATGAAGTGCTCACTAGATGGCGTGGTGGCGCCGCGGTGCTCGCTTCATTCAGATGTATGGGAACGCGTAGTATGGGAGTCTGTCTGTCTGTCCGTCCGTCCGAGCGCTGCGGTGCTGCTTGCTAGTACGTGAATTGATTAGTAGATGGCGCTCACTGCGTGCTCAAGTATATCCGTCAAGGTCATGGATGTGCGCATTCATATCCCCTAGGAGGATGATTTCAGCCCCATGACCAAATTCTTTAATATCGGTGTTTATGCAATGCTTTATCTCCAGATTCTTTTCCTTGATTGAATGCGGAGGCGTCATGAGGGAAAATATGGACTTTCTGCCATAAGGGCCGGGGAACTGGGCTATGAATTTCCGTTTTTGTTACAGTATGATCGATTTGATTGAAGTAAATTTAAAAGGCATGAGGAAAATTTAAAGAAAGAGAAAAAAAAAAGTTCTACGAGCCTGGTGGCGCACATGTCACCGCCCCGTTACAAAGGGGACGCTCATAGCATCCATCCATCCATCCATCCATCCGTGCTCAAGAGTGATAGGAGAGCGCTAGATGGCGACGCACAGTGTTTGTCACGTCTTTGATGATGTACTGGGCAAGATTCACGGTTTTTACCGATGAACCTCCGAAACTTCGCCCACTCATCATCATTCACCTCGTGGATATGCTGTGATTTTTTTTTTCTTTTGCTAGTACCACCTTGGCCAAAATAACCTTTGGGTCATTCTATGCCAAATCGACCAGAGTTTTTCCTGACAACCATAAATGTGCCCGAAAGAAAATTCCACATGCTTGATGAAGTCCGAAACTACGTCTACTCATTTAGTTTAAATTGTTGCCAAAAAAAAAAAAAGATTGCCGCCATTTATGAGAGTTTCTTCTACTTGTTAACCTTTTCTTCTTGTTGTTCTGTGTTTTTTTTTTTTGCTATAACTTAGTTAAAGGGCTCGATTTGATTTCCAAGGAATGTTATGTGATGCAAGTGCTAAAATTACTTGTATTGCAACCTAAAGAAATGGTGTTACTCTAAAAATAATAGATTCTTCAATCATGCGGACATTTCTTACACGTTTGGCATGAGAAAATTTTAAGAAAGTTGTAAAGTTCGGCATCTTTTTCGGCAACTTTAATAAACTCAAAGGGCAAGAAAAAAAATTTTCATACCGATAGCTGGGCAAAGGTAATGTAAAGGGAAAAAAAATACTTGTATGAGGTTTCAGCGGGTGGTCCGGAAAAAATCTCGAAGTATAGGCGTTTTTTTTTTTTTTTAAATAAATCCTCACGATGCAACGAAACAATGTACATTATATACCGGAAGGCAAGGATTCCACGCCGTGCAAAATTCTCACAAAACGTTTCGCGACCACTTTAAACGTGCGCTGACATATGGCACAAAGTACGCGGGCCTCGATCAGTTAGCCCCTATCAAAATTCGGTCACCGCGGCTGCAAGTTCGAAGCGGTGTGGTCGTGTCGCTGCGTCCACACCGCTTCGAACTTGCAGCCGCGGCGCACAGTCAAGCACGTGCATCGGCGTTTGTCACAGCAGCGCGCTTGAGCAAACATGCCACATCAAATAACTTTAACAAATCTGCACTAGCCACATCTGACTTGCCGCACTTAGTTTATCCGTGGAAAAATTGGTGGTGTGCGTCTAGAACAGCAGAAATATCGTTCACTAAACTGCGACGCCGCGACCCCCCACTGAACATTTACCATTACAGGCCTGGGGTGGCTCATTCACCGTTGTGTCTGCATTGTAATGACGATTAGTCTCTGGAGAACTTCTTCACATCATGTCGATGATTCAATATTAAACGTAAAAGGTTTCTAGAAGTACCCTTGTGAAACATGCGTTTGAATTTGTCTTTCCCGGTGGTGGCGACTGTTCTGGGATTTCGTCACAGCAGTGTTTGCAAGGCCGTATGCGATTTTCTTCATAAGACTAAAACAATTCGGTGTTGATTAGCTCGCTCTTGCTTTCTTTTTAATCTTGATCGCAGTACGTGATAATCAATCTCCGCAACTCCCGCTTCTCCACATTAAAAAAGAAAAAATTCTGTCTTTAACCTCAGTTCGATTACTAAATTCATATTGACTTTTCTTTTGTCTTTTCTATGATTATTCCTTTTCGACACAAATCTCCTTTCACTTCATGGCGGAGCTCCCAGTGTTCGTTGCGCCAGGATTTTGAAGAAACAACTAACCAATCAACGCGCGGACACACGCACACAAAGGTGGGTTCGCCCTCCCCCCTCTCCAGCAATATTTCTGCTTCAGTAGCTAGAATAGGGGTATTCTAGCCGCTGTATCCCTGCCATGCCCGTGCCCAAGAAACACCGCAAAAGATTGTCAACAACGTTCGCGAGGTTTCGATACTTTGGGCCTAAAAGCCATAAAATAACAACAATAAATAAACAAAAACACATGATCCGGTGAAAAACTGCATCAGAATGAACGTGAGCATCACGTGGTCAGGATTGGAAATGACCTTCGAGACCACTGATCTCCACTGATCAGTTATGGTCCCGATCAAAGTTCGAGACTTCTAAACACGCGCCACGCGGCCAACTACGTCACGTGCTGCCATCTATTGTTTATTCAAGGAGACCACCTGTTGTAAAGGTGCTGCCATCTGGCAACAATATTGAAAACTTGATTTTGGCATGCTGCTTCGCTGGGACGCAGGTTAAGAGTAGTTGATATGATTGGTTTAGCACCCGTCTTTGTTTTGCTGCGTCGTAGACATCGAGATATTGTTCCTACTAATGTGACTCGCTGTTGCAAGAAAACAGCGACGTTAGTAATCCGCGGTACATATAAAACCCCGTTCATAACACGCCTTCGTCGCCGGGGGTTGTGGCGTGCCCCTGTAATCCAGCTGCTTGGAGGCTTGCGCTAGAGGACGGGTTGAGGCTGGGAGTCCTGCCCCATGTTCCCTCATGTTGATCGGGTGTCCGCGCTAAGCTGGGCGTCGATATGGTGACCCCAGGGGAACCCGGTGGTGGCCAGGTCGCCTAAGGAGGAGCGAACCGGCCCAGGGCGGAAACGCAGCAGGCAAAAGCTCCCGCGCTCCGCAGTAGTGGGATAGCACCTGTGAATGGGCGGCATGGGGTAGCCCAGCCGATACATTCGGACCTAGTGCTTTTTTTTTTCTTTTTGAACGGTGTATCTGCTGCGGTGTTTTTTTTTTTCCCCTTTCATTTCCTCTGTTTTACAATTTCACCGCCACTTAATTCTACGCGTTCGGCTAGTCAACCATCACACACTTTCAAGCGAATATTACTCACAGTCGAGTCAATCAGAGTGTTCTAATCTCGGAATGACATTGACACATTGACGCTGCTTTGTAACAGCCCTACCTCATCCGTACCAGCACCAATACACGTATAAATCGTCTCGCTCAGCTGCTGGTATTCTTTGTCGCGCACCATTTTTTCTGCATCGTCAAATTTTGGCGCGCATTGATCCAGTGCACATGCCGTCTTGCCAATATGCCAGAATGTCTTCATTTGGACCAATGTTGTAATTTTACGTTCCAATAAATTTTGTGCTGACTGAAGCGAACGCGGAAACGCGGATACTGTCCCACGGAGTCACAGCCGCGCCGGGCGGGTTACTTGATCTTTGCATCTTCCATTTCAATGCACCTTACACTATGGCTTTCAGGAGTCTTCCACTTTTGACAAGTTCTGTTAAGCCAAGGAGGTGTAGAAAAGACATTGCATTGTATTTAAAAACTCCTCGGACCTAGTTTACAACCGCTGGTTACGGCAGAGCACCATCATGCATGGAGGACTCTGGTTACAGCGTCTTTTTTCTCACGCGTCGAGCATGCAGTTTCTTCTCTGCATCATAATATAACGGCCTGCATGGTAGCTGGAAAGAAAACCAATAGCAAGGAAAGAGTAAAAACGGCGTTGATTGTTATATAAGGAAATGCCAATCTATTAATGCCGCGCATGCTGCGTAAAGCGACAAGTAAAGCGTCCGCAGCGCCGTTGCGGTTCTCGGCTTTATTTTACATAAGTGAAGATTGCGACAGGCGCGCGCGGCGCGGAGAGAACTTCCGCAATTTCAACTCGGCATCAGTGTTCTGTGGTTCCACCACTACACTCTTTTTAGCACCTCTCGGCACACGTCTGTGCTTTTTCGTGGGGTGCAACTTGTAGAGTTCCCGTAATCTTCCTAGCCAAAATAGTTTCCCCTTGTCGCATCGCTAATCATGCACGCTCTCCGAGTGACAAGTACTGACATTCAACGGCCGAGGGTGACCAGATAAACTGAGTAAACAACTTCGCCCCCTCCACTTCAAAGGTGAAAACTTTGGTGACCCACGGGCTAAAATGGTATGCATCTTCGCATGACTTCGTGGTCGTAAATTCTTTGTTTGTTTGCTCAAGTGACTCTGCAGTTATCGCATACCGCTTGGCTCTGAAGGTCGCACACTTGGGCAGCGGCAGTCGGGGTCTAGACTTTTCAGGAATGTGCGAAATATGCCCCTCGAATGAGCGACTTAAAACAAGGTTGGCCCGCTGCTCCGCAGTACTTTCGACTTTACATACTTCAAGTTCAAGCGCTTGGGCTTCATTGGAAAGCTTGAACAGCTCGTTTGTTCCACCGCGTTAACAGTGCTTAGGGCTGTTGCAATTGAGGGCTACCCTCACTGTATTGCTGTCCTTTTTCTGTTTTTGTTTAGCGTACGCCGCATTCCTCTTTCCAAACTACACTCTTTAGGTGTTATCTCTTATCAGAGCGAGACGTCGTCGTGTCTGATGCATTTCTATCTCGTTTCTTCTGTCACATCTTTCCACGACAGGAGTTGAGGTGGTCATCCAACAATGATCAAGCGATAGTCTGATGTTATCGAAGAAAAAAGACCTCAAATATCTCCGAGATGGTGTGGCAGGCAAGTACGTCAAAAAGGAAACACCGCCGCATGTACCAGGTCAGTCGCCGACACTTGGATGTGATGATGATGCACGTTCTATACATTTTCACGCGCAAAACTGTCATTTACTTTCACGCGGTGGTTGCTTCTGAATTGTGCACAATAAGGGGAATGAACCTTTGGAGTCTGTGGCAAAAATGTACCCTATTGGATCCACAGATAAGCACCTTACTAGAGCAGTTTTCACGCATTACAGACAGGCGCCTGCATCAAAGTCAGAAGCACATAATGGTAAACGTTACATATGCAATGTGGCTTTCACAGAGCTTCTCTGTGTATTGCACAAAAGTGGTGTCACAGTGGTGTTAACGATAAAATTAACCATATAAGCACCCAGTATAGTTTGCATGCGTGACATGAGGTGCACAGGGAATTTCTTCTGTGGTGCGATCTTCGTGTATTGCAGTTAGCAGTGCACAGCGAAGTCAAAAACACATGTAGGGCAACCTTCACATGCTAAACCTGACCTTTGCAGCACCTTTCTGCATTCTGTAAAAGTGATATAGCTACCAGGAGTGATTTCCTTTTTTTAATTTTCCTGCTGGCTTGATGCAACAACCGTTTACTTAATCGTGATGGTCTCTTTGTGTTAATGTAGCTGTTCCAACCTTTCTCGTCAGGCTGACCTACATTTGTTTTCGGCCTTTGCATTGTGTTTTTTGTATCAAAATACACCAGAAATAACATTTTGTGCACGTGCATTGCATAGATTCAAACTACGAAGTGTGTATATTTGTCATTTTTGCAGTATCACTATACAGCTACATTAAATCTAGGTGATTTGACCAACGGTTCCACTACTCGCAAGACCGAGGTTGCACGCATGCTTTTTTTTGGCAACCCACGGGAGCGTATGACCACGTCAATGAGCGATGAACACAGATAGTGAAAAGGAGTAACATAAAGAGCACTGAAAATATGTTCATAGCGCACTGCTGTGGTAATCACATTAAAAACACAAATCTTGTAAGATCTACATTAATGGTACCCTGTCTCCCAGATGTCTTTTCCCTGATTACATGCAGAAAACATGACACCAGTTTGGTCCCTGTTGCAGCGGTTCCATTTTGGATGATATGAAGTACTAGAGGCTGACATATTGTACATTATCAGAGCACGTTAAAGAACCCTAGATGGTCGAAATGTTTGGAGCTCTCCACTATGGCTTGCCTCATAATTGCATCTTCGTTTACATTCAGTAATTATTATTACTTCTTGTAACTGCTCACGAAGGTGTGTCTCACTGTTTGAATAATCTGTGCACTAAGTCTAGGCCTGCCTGTTCTAAGACCACAGACACTCCCAGTTGGCTTAAACTTTGCATACCACATTCTGATGCTTTTAACATCTGGTGGGTGCCTATGTTGTGCTGTCTAGAATTCTCTCTGGGGCTTTTTTTTTTTTTTTGGTGACCGTGTCTTGTGACACCACGTGATGCATTGGTTTTTTTTTCCTGGTTTGCGTATGTGTCGTTTGGAAGTGGTGTCAGATTCCGCTGTTATGCCACTCGGCCATGTAAAAAACTACGCTGGGTATATATGTACAAATAAAAACTTTATATGTACACATAAAAACTTGAGAATATGGCACATGCAGTTCAGCATTAAATATATGTGTCCCTGTGCATATTTCCTTCAGTTTACACATTTGTAATCAGGGAAGGACTTCGGGGGCACTCTCTTGTTATCAAAAGTGAACAGATGGTTTCCTTGAGTACTTTGATGAGACGAGTTGTTGAGACGATGACTTCAGCTTCAAGCATTCAGTTTCAAATGAGCTTTTATCCACTGTACACAGAGACAAGCATAAAGGCAGTTGTAGCAGCAGTCTAGCTAGCTAGTTCCTTGTTCGCTGTAGGAACTAGCTGAGGAGAACCACCCTACTTGACGGCTGTCCCCATCACGTTTTTATAGTCCCATAATGTTGGTCTTGATCAGTTGCACTTCGCAGCTGTGTTCATTGACACCGTGTGTTCTGCTGTGTCCTGCTACTGTACCTTGTAATAGCAATTGCGTTTGTACTTCACCCATTTCTTAAGTTCCCTTTTGGGTACCTTTGCGGGTACTGAAATATCCCTCTAATTGAAATGTATGCTTCCCTAGTTGATGCCTCATTACACAGCAAAATGGTGACCGTAAGGGAAAAAGTCACTGCAATGTAAACTGTGTGGTTGGCAACGAGGTTTATAATAAAAGAAGTTCTTTTGGGGTTAGCTTGATTTTTTATTTATGGGGTTCACATTTTAGCATGCCATATCATCAAGTTACCAAAGTGTACTATGACAGAGTCAAGCTAGTTGGTAGAGATCCATCATGGGAAAAGTAAACATGCAGACACAGGACGCAAGGGAAGGAAATTGTACAACATTCTGGTAGTGGAATTCTGGTAGTGCACATCACTTGTGTGTGTCTGCGTGTCTTGCCTTTTCCAAGACGTTAGTGAAACGTGCTGCACTACAAGCCTCAAGAAGTGGTACAGCACGTCAAGAACGTGCTGGTCCAGGAGGGCCCTTCGTTCCTCTGGGCCTCAGGGATTAATTAGTGATGTTCCTCTCTCTCTCTTACTGAAACGTCAGCTTCATTTGGGGTGGTCAGTGACAAGTATTACGATTGTTTTACTGTGTTTTTGTCTGTCAATGCTATGGCTACAGACAATGTACCGTCTTCCAGTGGTGAACACCTGGACGACTGCAAACCACCGGCAGAACCAGCGATCGCCCGAAGAGGCGCAGGAGCAGTCCGCTTCGGAGCCCGCAAGCTTGGCCCAGAAATGTGCCCGTGCCTGTCAGAATCGGGCCTGCCAGCAGAGCCTGTCTTTGCCCCAGGGTGCATCTGGGAACGCCAAAGAGCACAACGCTCCGTTAGGGCCATTTCTCAGGTCCGCATCTCCGGTTCCTGCCATGCAGCATTCACACCTGAGCACAGCGTCATCGTCGACAGTGGGAGGCGCATCATTGGCCGTGCCCGAACAAGGCTCGGCCAGCTCGTCGCCAAAGGCGAGGCATGCGGTGACCAGCACTGTTGGGTGAGGCCTTATTGCTTTTTCGGTTAGCTCAACCAGATTGTACTAGCCAGGGTGTCGAACAGAACCTGAACCAAAAGTGTACCCAGACTGTAATTTTGGCTCGAACATAATCCGAACCCAAACCAATATTCTTGGAATGTGCTTGAACCTGAACTGAAAAAAAAAAATACCAGTTATCGGTTCGAAACAAAATGCTTCAACTAGGTATGGTGCCGTAATCTGCGAGCAGCACCTTGTCGCCGTGATTGATTGCAGCCTTTTTGTCTGTTGGCCTTGATCGGTTTGTTTGTTTGATTCATTTTCTTCTTATGACTATCCCTTATTTTTCTGCTGCAGTGGCCTAGTGGTGCTTGAATGTGCACCTGGAAGACACGAGTGCAAACCCGGCCACGTGGTCGCAGTTCGATTGAGGCGAAATACAAAGTGCCGTGTACTTCGCAATGCCAGTGCATGCGAAAGAAACCCCAAGTGGTCAAAACTTTAGAAGCCCCCAACACGGCATGTTCCGCCTCGCCTTTCTACTCTTCCATTTTCTTTCTTCCACAACTATGGGCCGCAATGCCTGCAAGGGCAACAAAAAAGAAAACAGCAGTCTTTCCTTAACGAATCACAACTGTTAATCCTTTCTCTTCAGAATCGCCCGTGAAAGTTAACGCAACTCAGTGTACTGGAGTTCATATAAATTTCCATTGTTTTACTCAATTCCACTATAACTAGCAATAGAGAAAAGGACGCACAAGAGAGCACTGAAGGATGGATGTGTCGGGAGTCTGCAAAGGCTCGCCATGTGACACATTGCTCATCGTGTGTCTCTCACTTCGTCTGTTCTGGCTATTTTCACAAAGTGCACTGATTTATGTGGAGACATCACTAGCCGTTTCCACTGTGCTAGTGGGCCCTTCCACAGTTTGAAAGAACTTGCATTTGTGCCAGGCATGCGATGCAGCATAGGATTGGAAATGAAGATGTAATTAAATGGGAAATTACGAAATGTGAGTTCTGTTCTGAAGTCAGGTCCTAAAAGCTTCAAGTACATCATTGGTAGTTGCCGTTGTCCGGCTGCCTAAAAATTTCTAGTGTTATAGGATATTGCTTGGAATTGCCTGTGATAGAGGACGTTGGCGAAACACACTTTCTTTTTTCCTTTTTGTGTGTGTGAATTCCAGTCCTGGTGAACTTTTGAATGCCGCCACTTGACCAGTGCTGCTTGGAGTGTTCCAGGCTAGCATAAACAGGGCTGCTAAAGTTAAATGTGAAGTTTACTGCACCTAGCCTGTTCGTGAACCGGTTCACTGTTTCAAACCGGTTCTAAGCTTTATATTTCTTCAAACAGGTGCACATTGAACCCGAACCTGTATTTTTTTTTTTTTTTTTCCGGTTGGACACCCTGGTTCTAACATAATCTTCACTCATTCCATGGGCCCTGCACTGTTTCATACGAAAACACCGCAAAGAACTTTGGTGCGGTCATCGTTCAGCTACTGTCTAGTACTGATGTGGATCTGGCTAACGTTTGCTGCTTCAAGTTCTGACGTTCTTGTGATGCGGGTTAATGTGGTTTCCTTTTTGCTAACCTTCCCCAGCAATAAGTTTATCTAACACTAAGCTCGAGGTTGTGGGTTCAAATCCCAGCCACTGTGGCCACATTTCAGTGGGGGTGAAAAGCAAAGAACACTTTTGTTCTTACATTTAGGTGCACATAAAAAAAAAAAAAAAGTCCAGATGGTCAAAATTATTCAGAGCCCTCCACTTCAGAGCATACCTCATAATCATGGCTGGTTTTGGCCTGTAAAACCCCATCAGTTATCAAAGTTTATGCAACAGAGCTAGGCAATAAATTGTTTGTCTTAACTGTGCAGAGCTGATGTGAGCCAATATGTAAGTAGTGAAAAATATTCGTCATGAGTAGGTCATGCATAATTTGGAAGCCAAACAGATAGTGTGTTGATTGCTTATGTATTGAAATGCCTCCAATGTACATTTCAGAACACCTCAGTGATTTATTCACTTTTGATTACATAGTTGGTTCTGAGTGGCAGCTAGTAATAAACTCATTTTCTGCTGTATCCTAGTTAGTCGCTGAAGACAGCACGTTCACATGCCTAAGAAAATAAAGGTGACCTTCATGTCTCCTTTTGTAAAAACAGGAGATAACATGTGATGTCTCCAGGTAGGCTGTCAAGCCTAGGCTAAATTTTCCTCCTTTCCTCTTCCTCCTCCTCCTCCTTCTCCTAAATTTTAAATGCTTGTGTCCAAGTCACTTCCCAGTGTCGTCTGTTTTCTTGTTCTATCGTCTGTGCTCTTTCACTGTAAGAATGTAGCCGTCTAAGCCTAATTCGGAAGCCTCTTTCGTTTGCAGCTTTGCGCTAGTACAGTAGAACCTCGTTATTACGAACCCGGATATAACGAACTATCGGGTATAACGAAGCAATCGCAATTCCCCTTGAAACTCCTATAGATGAAATTGATATTGGTTATAACGAACTAATGGTTATAACGAAGTAATTACCACTCCCCCCTCTTCCGAAACCGTCCTACGCTGAGAGTACCTTTCTCGCTGCGTGTGAGGGATGTGGCGGAGGAAATGGGCGTCGATATCCTCGAACATAACATAATGCCACCACCTGCACACTTCCCACCATGGAAGTGGCAGATTATCCACAAAGATTTATCCTTTCTATACGTTACGAAACATGCTCCGCCCTCACACATTAAAATGCAATTCTTAGAACTACAACACAAATATGCTTGCCCCGAGTTTTACACCGATGCGTCCAAGTCTTGTTCTGGTGTATCATACGCTGCGGTTGGGCCGTCTTTTTCAGAGGCCGAAGTCTTACATCCGCAAACAAGTATATTTACTGGGGAAGCGTATGCGTTGCTGTCAGCAGTGAAACATATTAAGGACTCAAAAATGCCAAAATCAATTATATATACAGATTCTCTCAGCGTTGTGAAAGCTCTGATGTCTCTCAAGAGACATCGGAACTCCGTAGTGGTTACGCTGTACAACATCTTGTGTGACATGTATGCGTCCAAGCAGGACGTAGTGATTTGCTGGGTTCCGGGTCACCGTGAGATAGCTGGTAATGTTCTGGCTGACCAACTTGCCACGTCTGTTGAGCCAAATCCCCGTGATATTTCCATGTCCGTCGTTGCCTCTGATATGAAACAGTACATCCGCAAGTGCCTCCGCACATACTGGCAGCATATATGGGATTCCGAATCATCCAATAAGCTCCATGTAATTAGGCCACGTTTAGGAAAGATGCTACAAAATTCAACAAACCGCTCTAACCAAGTGACCCTCTGTCGACTTAGAATGGGCCACACATACGAAACACATTCATACCTTTTGAGCGGTGGGGAACCTCCCACGTGCAGCAAATGCAGTATGACGCTCACTGTCCTTCACGTCTTGTTGGAGTGTCGAGAGCTGGAGGCGGAAAGGAAAAAACACTTTGCCTTAGCATACAAGCAACATATCCCATTACACCCAGCACTATTTCTAGGCCCCAAGCCACTATTTCAAAGCAACGAAGTCTTGAAGTTTTTTAAAGATGTCAGCCAGCTACGTATTATAAAGCCAAAAGACTCGTAGCACGGCCTCCTAGACACTGAGATCGCTGCTTCGAGGATGGTCTAATTCGCACTCGCCTCCAGGCCCTTGCATGCAAGAGACCTTCGGAGGCAGTAGTGCTGTTGAATGAGTATTTTTAGAACCTGTGCTTTTATTACTATCCCATTGTACTCATTGTAAATATTTGATGTCATTATTCCAGTTTTTAGCATCGCGATCGTTTATCACAGTTATCAGTCATCGAACATGCATAGACCATCCCTCTGGCCATTACCATAATTTTATGCTATATATATATATATTTTACGCTCCTTTACAGCGATTAGATTTTAGGCCCATTTACAGCCACGTTACATATTACCATTTTACCCCATATGTCATTGCCAACATCACATTACATAAATGGCGCTCTTTGGCCACCTTTGGTCCTTGCGCCAATAAAAACCACATATCATCATCAATTACCACTCCCCCTTCAACTTTGTTGTAACGATGTTTTACTGTATACTCCCCTACATGCAGTTGTCATGGCCTGTTGTCATGGGCATGGGTGCTATCCTCTTCTTCCACTCTTGCTTGCAGGGGTGTGAGCGTCAGCGTGGCGGTAGCAAGGCCCATCGCCACGGTTCCGCAGCTGGTACCGCAGCAGGTGGTTCTCGTGTCACCGCAAGGCCAGGCGCACAGCTCTCACATTTATGCCAATCCTTATGTCTCGTCTCGACCGTCATTTGCCCACGAGTCGCCCATGCACCTACACAAGGGTTCTGCGGGCCCGTTCTTTGAAGGCAAGCTTGTCACTTTTGTTTTTACGAGTGCACGTACAGCAGGTGTTTCAAGAAATTGTCTCAATTGTTAGGCAGTTGCGAAACTGATGTTACGGCCGCTGTCAGGCACGCTGCCATCAAAAAGGGGAATGTCGCTGTTAGACTGTAGTTGGAACAGTGAAGTAAGACTTTAGCCGGTGGTTACCAGAAAATCAGCCATGTCGTGGTTAATGTATGCAGGGTTCAATGAAGTACAGTTGAGTTTGGTATACCGAAGTCATTGAAACGGGCAGCTCATTTCATTATGCAGAAACACACTTGTATTCAAATTCAGCCTTTCATGCACAGTGGAGTCGTCGGAGGATTCTTACTTACCTGGAAATTGCTGCTGGTATGTTCAAATGTTAAGGCTGTGTGAAAAAAGGAAAGGTAACTTAAAGGGACTGTCTAGAGCTTGGAAAAATTTTTCTGGTTGTGGTGAAAACGAGAAATCGTTTCTTAGATTGATGGAAACAAGCATACTTAGTATGTCCTATAAGAAAAGATTGATATATTTAACTTGGCCCCGAAATTCATGAAAAAAAGGTCAGTGCTGCATTCCTTGGTTATGTGTGCCAGCTCCAGGTGTAAAGAAAAATCTGAGCAGGGTCACTTGCCTTGCTTAGAAACAAAAAGTTAATTACTTGCACTTGTATTTTATACACAACTGGTAGCATTCCCTTGCTATGTAGAGTAACTTTCTTTTTTTTGCACGTCCGAGAGCTTGGACTGCAGAATATTGGTGACGATTTATTTCCCGCTACGATTGGCTGTGTTTGCCTACGAATGAGGCCTCAAAGATTTGCAGAGACGCACACACCAGGTGATGGGTGTTTATGCGTATATTGTAGGTCATCTATCACGAGTTTGTTCTTTTTTGCATTTTCTATAGCTGATGCCACAGGTAACATAAATCCAGATGATGGAAGAAATCATTTGCCACGATCAGCCAGCCATGATTTTTGTTGTCCACAGGAATGGGTGGTAACTACTGCGATGCAGCAGACACAGAAGGATCCCATTATAAGGAGTGCACTTGTCAGAGTGACAGAGTACATTCTAGGCCATGTCTGCAGATGGCAACTGCAAAATGTGGATGTGAAAAGCAGCTCGGCTCGTGAGGCACGTGGCGCATTAAACTATGACTCATGGTCATGTGACACGCTGTCTGTCGCAGGAAAGATGTATTTGATCTCTCGTGTCATCAACTCTAAAGTGGTGGCTATAAATTCGGCCACAGCATGCAAGTTGTCAGCAAACACGTCAGACTCCTTATGAAAACTGAGGTGGCAGTTCAACTCGGCTGCATCTTATGCGAAACAGCAGCACTGTTAAAGCACAGCAGGATCCTACTGTAACCGTTTGCAAGTAAAAATTACAGGGAATGTAAGCGGTGTTGCATACATGAAACACGAAAAAGGTGTGGAGGACAATATCGCTACTCGCAACTGCTTTCCTAATCTTTATGGACTAGTTATCAGTTGTGATCTCTTCAGATTCTCAACACCAGCAGCAGCAACAGCAGCCTCTGCCATCCCCGTCGTCGTTGATGATGGGCGGAGCAGCCGGAGGTATGTCGGCAGACGACCGGCTGGCTTTGGACTCGGCGCTGCAGGACAACTACTACCACCAGATGGAGGAGAACTACCAGATCCAGCTGTACCACCAGCAGAAGCGGCAGCAGTACGCACAGCAGGCCCACGCCCAGTCGGCCCTACACTCCAGCGAGCACCATCAGCCCCTCCACAGCCCGGGACCACCGCACATCACTCGGGTGTCCGGTGAGGATTTCTCCGCGATGGTGTTTAGCGCAGTACACTGTTGGGCTCTTTGTGCATGATTGTTGCAGCAAGTGTGCGGGGACCACGAAAGTTGCCCGTGGTGATAATTTAGCAACTTTTCTGCCATTGCTTGTTTGTCTGGGGAAAGCCCTTGCACTCAACTCTTGATAGAAAAAAAGTAGTCCTGGATCTACAGCCCTGTTTATCCCCCTTAACTACACTAACTGCTCCTTATAACGAAGCAATTAGTGTAGTTAAAATTTCTTGCACCTCTGTGAGGACTTGCATCTCTCATAATCAGAGCTGGTTTTGGGATGTTAAACCCCACAAATCAATCAAATCAAATCACTTAATATATAATATTCTGATTTGCTTGCAATTGTAGCACAGTTTAAAAGCGAAGCTTTCTAAGGTTTCAGTGATAGGTCACTTAAATAGATTTTTCGCTCTTAACAAATTTTTTTTGGCTAACCCATTCACTTTGTTATAACAAGTGATTACTGTACTAGGCCCACTTGCCATTACCAATGAAATGCCCTAGTACCATGTTTTGTTTGCACTGACCTTAAGTCTGCCTTACCGAAAGAGGGGATCCAACTGAGAAATAACATTTTTTAGCTTGTATTGGTTGCTCTTTTGTTGCTGCCCCTTTTATATTTCTGTTGACCACTTTGCTTGGACTGCAAGTTCACAGTATTGAATAAGTAAGTAAATTTTTGTTCTTGTATTTCTTGTATCCTGTATTGGCTTTTGTTTCTCACTTATTGTACATATACTGAATTGCATATGTCAAGTTTCACATAATATGTCAGGGAGCTTCTCACATGACCTGTAACAAACTCCCCTCTGTAATGCCTGAAGGAGCAATTGGAATCAACTAGCTTCATTCTGATAACGGTTTACTGTATTTCCATTGCACTGCAATAGTAGCGAGGCTTATTGTACTGATGTTCTATTGCATACAATAGAAGCTTCAACACTGCTTGCAATGAAGTGCTCTCTGGACTGCTCCTGCGTAACGCACAGTTCATTATCATCGTTCTGGCGCTCTTTGGCCACATCTGGCCCTTGCGCCAATAAACTCCACTAATCATCATCTGGACTGCTCCAAAGCCTTGAATCACCTAAGTCTGATGGGACAGTCCTCTACGGTAGCTGAGCTGCTTACTTCGAGAATGCAGGTCTGATTCCTGTCTATTCGGCAGTGTTTAAATAGAGGGAGAGGAAGAGCAAACAAAAACACCCCTTATAAGTCAGGCCTGGGTGCATGTTACTGCAAGGGGCGAAATGGAGTCATCCACTACAGTGTGCCTTTGTAATTGCACCTTGGTTTCAACATGTAAAACCAAAGCATCGAATCACCACACCCCTGGACAGTTTTTCTTCTTCGTTCCTAATTCTGTACAGTGAATGCCGGAGGCTCAAGTCCCATGAGCAGCAGCAACAGCGTTAGTAGCCAGCACCAGCAGCTCCCATCGCCAGTGTCTGTATCGGCAACCACCGTGGTCACATACACGCCAGGCATCTTCAGCTCCAGCCAGCTTCTGCCTGCTGCTATCACTAGTGCCACTGCCACCGCACTTCCCATCACAAGCGGCCACCTCGCCGTCTCCGCTGCCAGTTCTGCTGTGGTGACGAGTGCGTCGCCAACGTCCAGCCATCCGCAGCTTCTCAGCATTGCTCCGCAAAATGCATCCTCCGCTGGTGGTAGCAACACGTCTTTACAGAGGTGCGAGTCTTGTTTTTGTCTGAGGTTGTACTCCGAGAATGATTCCTGTTAACGCTATCGTAAAACTGTCACCTTTGGTGAGTGTTGTTTGGTTGGCTGAGGAAGGGTGAGGAAGGGTGAGCAAGTAGTTGTTTCTTCATTGAACTTGCGAGAATCTGCATGATGAAAGCCAGCTGTCGCCTCTGATGATCATCCCAGATTGCAGCATGTGTAGTGGTTTCGGTCAATATTCAACCACCTATGTCAATATTCATACAGTCAATATTAAGTCAATATTCAACCACCTATGGGGAGGCTCAAAGGCCGTGCCATTGCACTGCTGAACTCTGGAAGTGTTTGATCACAGCTGTGGTGACCTTGTTTCAATGGAGAAGAGATGTGAAAATGCTCGTGGCCTGAAGCATCTTTTACTGGTCAGTTTGGAGTAAATGCCGAAATTCTAATCGTGATAGCATGTGTTGGCCCTGGCGACAATTTGTACATACTGGCTGGGTTGTCGTTGGCCATGATCGTGCCTCCTTGCTCTACCAAAGCCAAGGTCAATCATATTCAATAAGCCGACTGGATCACATATTCAATCTTCCCGAATATTTGAATTGCTTTGAACATTAAAAAATTTTAAGTACCACATCTTTTTTAATCAAATAAGAATATCGGAAATGTAATATTCAACAAATATTTGGAACATTTAAGTACTGGCTCATTTCTAAATATTTTCCAAGTAGCATATCATAACAGTCTGAAACGGGGCTTCCAAGGTGACAAGTTTCATCACACTTCATGTTTATTACATGATCTGCCCCTACCCACAAGTGCTGCTGTATCCTATAGCACTGCTTCATTAATTAGCGCAAGATAATTCTAGTGCGCTGTCACAATGTACATTAGTATATTTGTTTTTCTATGCTTTGACTGTTGTGCTGTCCAAGCACTTTCAACCTGTTCGCAATGGCCTAAACAAGGAAGCAAAGTACCAATCTTGATTCTGCTGCCACTGCAGCATCAATCCAGAGCCTTCCCCACAGTACATCTCATCAGTCTGTGTGACTCTAGAGTTCGTTCATCGCCAGTCGATCAGTGGTGGCAGCCTGATATGGTCAAGGGCCGCTTGCAGGTTTCAAAACAGTGGTGGAGGCTCACAACCACGACTGGCCAACAAGAATGCAGAGGAGCTTCCTTTGCCACCAGGCTGGACTGTGGACTACACAATGCGTGGTAGGCGCTACTACATTGACCACAACACAAAGACCACTCACTGGAGCCACCCGTACGAGAAGGAGGGCCTGCCCACTGGCTGGGAGCGCGTCGATTCTCCTGACCACGGTGTCTACTATGTCAAGTGAGAGCTAAAGTCATGTTGTTGCTGCTGCTGTTACCGTATTTGCATGATTGCAAGCCAGCCTACAGTCAGACGTTGTTACAGTGAATTTATTTATTTATTTATTTATTTAATACATACTGCGGACATGTAGTCCATGCAGGGTAGGCAGAACACAATGGGTTTATAAGTTGAACTATGCAGTCTTGAGCATACAACTGGAAAAAAAAGCATACAACTGAAAAAGCATACAACTGAAAAAAAAAAGAAAAAATACCAGGAACCAGTGTGACAGGAAAATAGCTTTGTTATATGCAATAATTTATTTGCAAGTGTATGTCCAAAGCACTGTTTTAAGGGAAGTGCTACTCTTTATTAAATTTGTTGTAAGCAATAGTTCATTATACTGAGGTTCTACTGTATTTTTTTGAAATTGGCAATCCAAAGTTGGGGGGTCGAATGACAATCAAAACCAAATTGTGTACTGCCAGTCAGTTTTTTTCTTTTGACTTGCGATTTTTTGTGTGGGAGTCGTTGACTTGTATTCATATTGACTTACAGTCATGTAAATGTGGTAGTATTGCCTCTTCCCTGTGTGCTGTTGCTGCTGGTGTCATTGTCTCTGTGGCAGCTGAGAAGATTCAGCAGGCCTTTGAAGCTCGTAAATGGAAGTTGAGACTTGCTGCAGCATAGAAATGATAATGGAAATCTCGCAAAGAAAGTGCGTTTCAAGTTGAAGTGAATACGTTCGTTAAGTAAGGTTTTTATCTTGGTCTCAAGGGTGCTTTTACCATTATCAGACATCATTGGCATTGAATTTATCAGTTAAGTTTGGCTCGTCAGTGCTTGAAAGACCTTACGGCTACAATGAACAAAAAATAGCCTGAATGCTCGCATATTAAACATCGGGCAACACCAAATGGCCCAGGAAGGGAGCTTTCTTGTACGTGTTCAGGGGAGCAAGCGACATGAATAGGTGGGCACCGCATGATGCAAGTGTAAAACTGCCACTTGCCATCACTTGGTGGTATCGTATGTTGAACCCATTGTGCGCTGTCACTGGCCCTGGCACCAGAGTTTTCACTTCCTCTTCTAAGTCTCTGTTTTCCTGTTTGCGCTGGAATCCATTCCTTCAATGTCTCTGGTTTGTTTGTGTAGCTGCATGTTCAGTTGCCATTCTCCACTGCCTTTGTTGAATGGCTCAAATCAAATCAAATCAAATCTTTATTCGTAGCAAAAATATAAACGCTTTGGGTAAGAATATACAGAAGGAGGTCCCATAGCACAAGGCTGAAAGGGGACATCCTGTCAGAGAATTACATGTTGTTAAGGGCATAAAAACTCCTTGCATGCCGACCGTTCAACTGCCGTTCTCCGCTCTGAATTTTTATTCAATATACTAGCTGCTCTACTTGCACTAGGAGAAGGTTCTTCCTTCTACACAGGCAACAAGCTTTAACAGCAATAGAGCTAGCATGCGCTGTAAAAGCTACAACGAACACTTGCAGCTCAACATTCTGAAAAATGTGCTCTTTTAAAGGGTCCCTGAAACGATTTTTTGACATTGCGTCACTGATTAGACAGCACAATTGTGAAATCATTCACACCATAACTAAAGCAAAACACCATGCCCTAAGGCAGGTATGGGCTTATTTCTGTCGCCTTCCTCCTTACCACTGCTGTTCCTCTTCAACTCGATCTGCTGCGGAGTGCGCGCTAGCGACGACAGCGCCTCCCGCGTCAGTCGCTCTGCCGAGCCTCCCGTAGCGACATAGCGCCCCGATATCCTCACTGAGGTTGCCCGCCTCGGCAGTGCTAGCCTCTGTAATAGAGCGTCGGCGACTCGTGTGTACGCCGCCAGATGCCGCGACGATACCGTTGACTGAAACGAAGGAGTACGTTGTAGAAGCACGTTGTTCGCAGCTAGGTTTTGAAAATTACGTGCGCTGTGACTGGTTCGGGGCCAATCAGCGGCCTCCCATTCGATCGGTCGATGGCGGGGGCGTTTGAAAACGCCTTTTGGCGAGCCGCTGAGATCTTTTGCGATGCACATGTTGAAAACCTTATTGTAAATTCCACACTTTACGCACAGCGCTGAAGTCTGCCCTCAAATGATCCTAAAGACTCGCTCTACTGGATCACCATGTTTGCACAAAATCGTCAAAACCGTTTCAGGGCCCCTTTAAGGAGCTGATAAAATAAATAAGAGAAATAAAACTAACGTTTTGCAAATACAGTCAGCGACTCATTTTTCAGACTCTCTTGGGAACGTAATAGCGTCGGAAAGATCTGGAAGTCTGAGAAAGTGAATGCTTGCAAAAAAAAAAAAAGGCACAATTTTACCTATATCTTTCTGATCAGGAGGGTCGAGGACATCACAATGTTTCTGATATCGCACTCGTACACTGAGACAAAACAAAATTACTGTTTATCACTGTTACTGCTGTCTGATGCACCGTTTTGAAGGTATGTGTGCGGCCAACACCCGCAAAGTCCAAGCGAAACTGAGTTTTGCTAAAAATCACGGTCATGTTCACTCGTTCACAGAGAGCAGCCGCCACACTAGCAAATTACACGCGCGTTACGACCATTGCAGACAAAATCACAGTTGCCATTATTATGAGTGGCAGTGACCCAGCTCTGAAAGTACACACATGGACATTGCACACTCTGCCTGAAGAAAGGTTTAGCTGTTCGTGTGCTTTAAAAACTGTGGCCACTGTGATCATGTGTCACCATCAAACTGAAAACAAAGTTCAGAGAGATGAAGCAACATTGCTTTCCAAAAATGCTGAGGAGATGATTGTGCTAGATGCGATCGCGAATGGCACCAATGCAGTCCCTGAAGGTACGTGCATGGTCAGCGCACACAGAGTGAAACTGGAACCATACAGGTTGCTGTCCACTGCAGACGAGAACGTGCTCACTATTCTTGCGATCATCGATGGTGACTATGCAGCTCCGAAAGCAGGCACCTAACGCAGTGGTAGTTTAAAGGCGGTAAAGGCTTAGCAAGGCATGAAGCATTCCAGCTTTCCTGCCATTCGCTTTTCGGTATGTTCAGCACTTCGTTTTCAGTTGGCTTCTAGCACACACGATGCATCGCAAATTCACGGCACTGCACTCTGCTTGCTGTGAGGGTAGTGTGAACAGCTCAGTGTAGGCAATATACAAATGTAGTGGAAATGTTGATAAACACTTTCTAAACAAGAAACTCTCTCATATGTGCTCTATATAACTAATGCCACAATATGCCTCATGGCTTTCTTTTGCAAGGCGCGAGAAACAGAGCACGTGACTACCTTTCTTGTTGTGTCCGTGTGCCTTTCAGTTTACACCAGGTAGTCCAACCTTCTGTCATTTTACTTTTTGATTGTTGCAATTGTGTAGGCTTTAAGTCAGCTTGTGTCAACACATGGAATGCTAAAACATTGATGTGGACATCCTGCTTTAGTGGAAGTTATCTGCTTTTCTTTAGGTCTTCCATGTTCTCTTTAGTGTACCACTCTGGCACTCGTCTTCACGCAACTCTGTTTCCCCTTGCCTTTTTCTTAGCCACATCACAAAGCAGGCGCAGTATGAGCACCCGTGCGCCACTCAGTATGGGCAGAGCGGCAGCTCGCCGCCTTCAGGCCACCTGCCACCTCCCCGACACACAAACTTCCACCAGCACAGTGTGCTGGTGCCAGCAAACCCTTACCTCACGGAAGGCAAGTATTGAACAGCCCCTCTTACTTGGTTGTGCAGTAAGCTCGCGATAATTCCAGCTTTCGGTTTGGCCCGTCATGATGGTCTAGTGGCCTATGGCACTCGGCTGCTGATCCGAAGGTCGCGGGATCAATCCCGGCCGCGGGGGCTGCATTTCGATGTAGGCGAAATGTCGAGGCCCGTGTACTGTGCGATGTCTGTGCACGTTAAAGAACTCCAGGTGGTCGAAATTTGTAGAGCTCACCACTATGGCGTCTCTCATGAATCGTAATGATATTGTGGTTTTGGAAAGCGAAGCCCCAGACATTACTACTATTAAACTTTTCGTTGATTCAAACAAATTTCAAATTTTTGGTCAGCCTGCTATGTTTTCAATGTGCTTAAAAGCAAATTAATTCAAACTGCACCATTTGGTTGAGTGTGTTAATTCATACTTATTGGCTGTAGTTGATCAGAAATATCAGCTGCTTTGGTTCCTTCTAGCTGAATGTTCATGCGTGTGTATTTCTTAACAGCCACAAATAAAGCAAATTGCCTACCAGCACTTGCATAACAGCATTAGAAACCATTAGCACAAGAAAACGTTGAGGTGGGAACGATGCACGTGAAAGCTAGCCGTCCCTGCTTTCTTTCGTACATCGCGCTGAGCCACAACTCTGCTTGCATCTGACAGTTTAAACTCCTGTTCATTGAAACAAAATTCTGGGGACCGCTCAAGTTTGACTTAAGCTTGTAAGACTCTATTGCAATGGTAGTATTCTGCATACATTATACTTCCAGTCCATTTCAGAATTCGTTTATGAGTGACTGCATGCAGCGTACATAGCTTGTTTTATACTTTTCCAAATTCAGATGGCCAAAAATAGGGTGCTATTTTTTGACGTGATAATCGGGGAGAAATTGGGTTTTTTTGTAGAACCATAGTTAAATTTGGGTTTTTTGGGGGGGTTGTTTACAAATTTAAATCTACAAATGGGAGCCACGCAGTGTGTACAGTGCTACACACAGCTTGTGAAATGAACTCTACATTATGGTGTTCACTCCGTTCAAAAGGACGCAACTTTTCTGTCCCGAGCTGGGGAGCTGGAGCATATCCAGCACAAACTTTGCGTAGCATTAAGAAATAGGGTAGCATTAAGCATTCTCCCCAAATTTCTTCTTGCATAGCATCAAGAAGTTTGTGGAGAAATGAAGGCTTAACCCGATTTTCTTAAAACACAGTTGGTGTGTAAGAATCGGGTGAAACATGGTTTCGCCTGAAAACGAAGAACCTTAAATGTACAAAACCATACACAACGGAATGTCAGTAAACTGGTATCCCCTGCTTGGAACTACTGCTGAAATGGAACAGCGGCCTCTAATTGGTTCAACAAAATTACACAAGCAAGCTTTAAAATATTTTGCCCCAAAGAGAGGTAATATAGAATGTACTCTAGCGACACCTGTCTTCTGTATCCCCTTCAGGGGTGTTGTGTACAATTATGCACATCCAGTTATACAATGCATTTCAACAAACAGGATGTCTTCTTCACATTCCTAAAGTACCGTTTGTAAGAACCTACAGATACAACAAATTATCAAGTATTGCACTTATCAGTTATAATTATCGGTTATAAAGCAGTATTACGATTACACATCTGTAACATATTTGGGATATAACAAGGCTATGTTCACGTCAGATGTGATTTAGTCGCAACAAGCTTTGACTGCACTTTGTAGTGAGTGTGTTTCTGAGCTTCCTTGAGGTCTTGACTAGACTAATTATATGGACACTCCACTCATTTTTATGGCTTTGGCGTTGTGTTCGAGAGGTTGTCCTGAACCCTTGTTCTTTCTGAGCCTCGAAAAGCAAGGCTGGGACAGGACAGTTCCGTTTCTACTCTCATTCCTAACACTTCTGCCATTTGGCGTCTTCCTCTCGACAGAGATCCCGAAGTGGCTCTACATCTACTCAAGGGCACCTCCGGAATCTGACCACAAGCTGAAGGTGCGAGTACACCACTTGCTTGCTTGTCTTTGCCTGTCTCTCAGAGTGAAGCTTTCTGTGGCTCTTCTGGTTGTGTTCGCAGTTTGTTGGTGGACTCCTGCCGGTGGTATAGTAAAAAGTGAATGGTCTGTTGCAACTCGGTTGACAGTCCCTGCACGCTCTGTCAACAGTCCTTCTACTGTTGCAGTTGTTGCAGACTGCATTCAGTGATGAATAGCTGGTACATGGCAAATGAGTTCTGTAGAAACCCGCAGGGTGGAGTAACATTTATGTAAGGGAAAATTAGCATCCACCCTTTTAGCATCCACATATTCATGCCCATGTGCTTTGAGTTGTCAATGGATCCGCCCTCGTGCTGTCAGTTGCTGGCCTCCTGGTTAGCTCAATTGGCAGAGTGAGTGCCCCGGACAGGCGTTGCTCCCAAGTTCAAACTCCGGACCAGGACGACTTTTTCAGCAACTAGGAAGCTTTCATTTCTGAGAAATCTGTAGGGATTTCCTTGGTAGCCGGTACATGTGACCGACATGCCAATACAGTCAAGGACCGATTTTTGGGACACCATCTATTTTGGACATCCTTGTAGTACTGCCAGAAGCACCATGGAATCAGTGTACAGTCGATCCCAGATATATCGAACTCGAAGGGGATCAAGAAATCGTTTGATATATCGATAATTCGAAATACAAAATATGCCTATTTGAAGGTCTTTTTAAAACAATGCACGCCTCAGGTCGGTTTGCCAAGATTGTAGCAAGCAGTAGCTTACCTGTTTGCCCACAATATGCAAAAGAACAATTTGAAAATTATCGCATTTTATTTCGTATGAAAGGAGTCGGTAAGCTTAGCTTTCATGATCTTGTGGGCCGTCAAGCTCCTCGAGCCATTCTCAGTATTACTGAGCCCTTACGAATCGGCAAATCTAGCGCCTTCCATTGCACCACAACAGCAGCAAATGATGGTGAACTGCCGACGCAAGCTCTCGGAGCATGGCACAAAGTGCGGCATAGACACTCATTACTGCTTGAATACGATCCCTCGGCACCGGCGATTTCGGCCACGACTTCGGCGTCGGTGCAGTCAGAAACAGTGTGTGCACCATCATTAGCGCTCTGCGCATGCCTTCAGAATGGCACTTGAGTCATCCTCGACAGCAGGAACGTGGACAATGCAAACATTAACTTCTTTTCGTCTCGGTAGAATGAGTGCGATGTCAGAAACATGGCCGTAGTTCTTGAGTAGTGACTTCGTCGTGACCTGTGCACACATCGAACCCACCCGCTGTATCGTGATTTTGAAGTGTGATACTTCGTCCTTGACCCTCTTGATCAGAAAAATATTGGCTAAGATTGTGCGTTTTTTGCATGCATTCCAGTTTTTGGACATTCTTATGATCCCGAGATGGTCTGAAAAATCAGTAGTCGACTGTACTTGTGACACGCACTTGCTCCTGCCTGCTACAGGCTGCCGACATGAGAGCAAGGGATTTCTTGGCTGTCTTTGACATGCAGTTGTACATTCCCTGCTGTGCGCAGTGCATCACGTGGCTAGCCTTAACTGCAGATACAGGAGAACCTCGTTACAACGAACCCAGATATAACGAAGCAATCGTAATTCCCCTTGAAATTCCCATAGGTGAAATGGATATTGGCTCTAACAAACTAATGGTTATAATAAAGTAATTACGGCTCCCCCTTCAACTGCGTTATAACGAGGTTTCACTGTAGCAGCATTTTCTGTGTTTGAACGGTGTTTCAGGACCCCTTTAGGAAGGCCTAGCAGCGTTCTTCCCAAGTCTTTTTGCCTGTGCACACACCACCATATCTTAACATAAGGATAGTGACAGTTTTTTTTGCTGGGTGAGGCAGCCACAACAAAAAGATCCTTTGCAGAGCTGTGTAGGAGTGGTTGACAGGCGGCCAGGGTTAAAGTTTCATGGGGGAAGCTGCTTCCCAAACCCCTAAGCGGCCAACTCTGTCGCAGCGTTAGCCATTGACACAGTGAGAAGGTATTGAGAGGAGAAAAAAGAGGAAGGCCATTTTATTTTTGTCTGTAGTGGAGCCTGTTCCGGCTGCCTGAGCTGGAGTGCTTCCAGGCCATCCTGAACCGGCTGCACCGGCAAGAGCTGGAGGAAGTCGTCATGAGTTACGAGGTGGAGCGCCTGGCCATTGCCAAGGAGATGGAGCGGCGCCGTGCGCTGGAGCTGGCCAAAGGTCGCAAGGCCTCCACCAAGGTAACCACTCTATCGATTCGTGAAGCGAGAAGCCTTGTTAATGTACTGTGTTTACTGGTATATAGGCTGGCCCCAATTCTAAACGGAGCATGCTAAGTCTGAAGCCAGCAAAGTACTAACACCTCGATTGTAGGTGGAACAAAAAATTGTTGATTGTTGATTGCAGTCTTTGGAAAGTGAAAACACTATGTACTGTATTTACACGATTGTAGGTCGATCAGTTTTTCAAATTTGACAATCCAATGTGGAGGGGTCGACTTAGAATCGAAGCTGAGCCGTGTACCACTAGTAACGGCAATAGAAACGAGAAATAAGAGGTGCCACGTAGTGGTTACTACTTCGAACCTGTGTTTCCAAGGTTACAGTGGAAGCATAGCACATTACTGTATTACATTACTGTATTACATTAATTTTGACGTGAATAAAGGTGATGCCGACCTTCAAACTTCGCGTTCCCAATCTGTGCCCACTGGCCACCGTACCTAGAGCGACAAACCTCCTACGATGGTGTTTGGAAGTGTAGTGAACAATGTGATGTGATTGTGGCTACGTTAGCACCATAAATTCATTCAAGGGATTCATTAACATTCATATTGTTTATTAGAGATCAACAAGACGCTTCTTGAATGTGGGTATAACGTGCTCACAAATGAAAGGAAATTGCGAGTGGCCAGTTCTGTCACTTGGCATGTTGTCCATTTTGGTGTCCCACAGTGCAGCGGTGGCTACTGCCAGTTGGTTTGATGGTCGTTGTCTCGCAGCAGATGTGTTCTCGGGCTTTACAGTATTTTTGCTACTGTATTTACATAATTGCAAGTTAAACCATTTTGTTGAAATTTGAAATCCAAAGTTTAGGGGGGGGGGTGTTGAATTACAGTCGAAACTGTAACTATATTGCCAGTCGTTTCTTTTTCTTTGACTTGTGATTTTTTGGGAGGGTTGACCTACAATAGATCCTTTTCATAGTTTGCAAGTGCGCTTTCCTGCAGCTGCACCCAACTAATGGCAGCACCCATCTCCTTTGAAATGCTGACAAAGTTAGAGTTGCACATGCTCGGGCTTGCGTTCTGTGCGTGCTCACTTCAGGAGGGCCGAGCGTACATCTTCTATGTCTCAGCACAAGCAAACTACGCTTGTACATACTGCACGCAGAATTGACTATGCCGCCATTAGTTGGGCAGACTGTATGGCAAGAAATCTACTTTTACAATTGGGAAAAGGGTCTGTTGAGTTGATTTACAATCGTGCAAATATGGTGCAGTCTTATGGTTCGAGACCTGCCTTTACCTAATGCTAAAAAATGACAAGTGTGAAAGAAAGCATTTCAATATAGCATAAATAAGTTCAATTTTCTAAGCACTCTTAACATGAAATTTGGTTTTATCTGCTGTTCCCTTCCTTCTGTGTCCCTTTCTTCCTAGTTATGATTGCTCTGCGGAGAGATGAGAGGAAAAAAAAAAAAGAAAACCTTGGTTGCGGCAACACCACCTCCTAGTCACAAGAACGTCTGCGTGCCGCAAATGTCATTGTGCCCCGCCTGCTCGTCAGCATCGTCGATCCTTGCCATGTGGCATCGGGGGACCACGCTGGCCGTGTGTCCTCGGCACTGCTGCTGCTTCTTCATCAGTGGCTGTGTGGTGAAAGAGTGTTGTTTTGTTTCTTTTTTGGAATGAAGAGTGTGTTGTGCGTGTTGGGTTTTGTTGTTACCGTTGTTCTCGCTCAGTTCAACTCGCGAAGCTTGATTTAGCTAACAGTGTTGCCTGGCTGTAAATGTGTTAACGTTTACGGAATACTCTATACCTCTTGGGTGTTGTCCCGAAACGTATTGCCGTTTATGGAATACTAGACATTATGGAAATGTGGTCCGTGCGTTACTATTACTAGAGCTGCGCGAATAGCAAAATTTTGGATGCGAAGCGAATTCGAATATTTATATTCAAGTGCGAGTCGAATATTTTTCGAGTAATTTTTAAATACTTTTTTTTACTAATACCATCTCAAATTATGGAGAAATGTGCTGCTAAACATGGGCAAAGAAGATTTATTGCATGACTGGTGTACTCCCACAGTGTTATTCCAAAGTCCTGAAGAAGAGTCCAACAGAGAACTCTGCAACAGAAAGCTAACTTCGCCGCAGTATGTGAGTGTTCACTTCGCTGCAGTATTCGAATGTTAGCTTTGCTGCAGTACACAGATGTTAGCTCCACCGCAATACACGAGTATTAACTTCGCCGCCGTACATGAGTGTTTCGCCACAATGCAAGAGTGCTATGCGGTAGAGCGTACTACATGTGGGAATGGGCCACTTCTCGCAAGACATAGCATATTTTTTCCCCTTAATTACCAACTTGGAATAGAGCGAATAGTAAAAGCGATGTGCAAGTTGAATAAAACAACAAATCCTATTACAAAATTATTTGAAATTTCGAATATTCGCACATCCCTACCTTACGGAATATTGGGGATGGCAGGTGTAGTCCACACACTTACTTCATTTATGAAATAACAGCTTTTACGTAAATGTAGGTACAAGCATCAGCATTGATGGCAGCATCTATACTTTTTTTTTAAAGTGAACTGTTTTCATTGGCTCTTTTATTCACTTTTGCAGTGGGTGGACTTTCGCTGAATAATAGTAGTGTTGCGCGGAAGATGTGTACAAGAAAGAGAGAACATGGTGACACACAGAGCCCAGTTCTTCCTTTCTTGTCCCCACCTTACTCTGCAACACTACTGTTATTCATGCATTACCAACAAGCCCAAGAGGAAACCTTATTGGGCTTTCGCTGTTTATACAAAATGGTGATGAAAGCGCACACATTTTTACAGCAATGCTGCAGGGAAGTGGGTAACGGGTTGTTTTATGCAGCTTTTGTTCATTCTTAAGGTAGGGATTTTTGTTCTGTTGGACTGCTGCCATAAAGGGGCCATAGATGGTGTCCATTAGAGGTGCTGTTAGTCAACCCCACTGCTTCACTCACACATAAAACACAGCAGGTCTGCGGTGCCATTATTTAGCTTTTATGATGCAAAATGGTTATAAAAATTACCACTTATAACAATGGAATTTTCATGGCACTTTAATATTGCCCAGTATTGTTGGCTTGGGTGTAGTCACATTGGAGGCTGTAGCGCATAAAACCACAGGAATTAAAATTTTTAATGCACAACCAGACAGAGCGTTACTTCGCCACCAGTATTGCCACTGCCATTCACATCTTGCAACTTGGTATTCTATGAACTGTAATGCATGTACGGACTGCCCGAAGCACCCTAATACCTGTTCAACATGGGCAAGAAAAAGTTACGTGAGCCCTATTATCTGACAAAAATAGTGTCACATTGCATTGCAATGCATTTCTTGTGCTTCGTGCCTCGCGTTAACAGTGGACGTGCACTGTAAACAAGCACATCGCATGAATGCACCAGGGGAGTGTAGACCTTCTCGTCCAAGTCAACTTGGGCAGAGCATGTAAATGTGGACGCGTTGCGTTGGCTGTTCCGTGGGAAGGAATCGGCTGTGGACTGCCACACTGCTTAAACTGTGAGACAGTATTGCTCGTCGGAGAATTCGCACTGTGACTTTTCTGGATACCCTGTGCATTACCAGAAGCCAATTACCTCGAGATTAGTGTTTTAGCATTTTCCGTATGGGATGCCTCACGACGCTACATTCTCTGAAGAGTTAATGCGCTACAGTTGGTTTACAGACTAAGAATAGTTGTAAGCTCCACCCGCAACCATTGCGATCCCACCCAGAGAAAAAAATTGTACAGATAGACCATACAGTAGCACTTGCTCACTCAGCTCAGTAACACTTGCTTATTTTCGTAATGTCAGGTACCGATTATTGAAAACGTGCTCTTAGGAGCTACTCCTGAGGTAGCGGCACTAAGAAACTTTTCTTTCTTATAATGGCATTAACTTCGCCCGTGTAGCGTCTGCTTCAAGTGCCTGGACACATTAGCTTTTGGCCGCTTTGTTTCGCACTTGTATGAATGGGGCGAAAGAGTTTCGGTGCTGCTCTGTTGCTCGAATTACGTTTGGTGTTGATGTTGAGGTATTGTGCGCGGAAAGAAACAAAGAATGTTTGCAGTGTTGTCAGTATTATAGCATCCATATGCTCCGAGTACTAGATGTTTGAGCTCTTTGTTGAAAATACTATGGCCAGCACTGCTGCGGTTGTTGTATGTTTTTTTTTTTTTCTGTCTTAGGTAACGTTAAATTCTAATGGCAGATTTAGAGCAGCTGACTGACTATGCAAGTGAATGTTAGTCCCTGGCTAGAGTATCTATTGGAATGTAACCCTCATGCCAGAGTGAACTGGAAGTGAAAGTCCTAACCCTTGAATACAGGCTGAATTTTTCGTTGAATACCCACTTGTAGACACTGATTTCAGCATCACCGTCTTTGTCTAGCTCATCATATGTACAATGGAACCCCGGTTTTATGATGACCCGCATTTTACGACGGATTAGTCCGGTTCCAGCGATAGCCCCATAGACACAGTGCATTAAAAACCTCAATTATACGATGCGATCTTACGCCGAACCCGCGCTACACGACGATCCACGCGAAGCAGGGTGACCAAATGGCGAAGAAAAGGGAAGTGCCCGCGGGCGTCTTTCTTCGCACCGGCTCTTTGTCACCCCTCCGCATGCCGAGCGCTCGGGAAACCGGTTTGTTTCGGCTTTCCGCTGCCGTTCGTTCGTCTTCCCCTGGCCCTCCCAGCAGCCACCGGCGCCGCGAGTAGCGGCATAGGGTGGCGCGGTTGTTGTCTTCCCCCATTCCTTTCACCCTTTCCGACCAACCATCCCTCTCCCGCTCTCCTGCGATCTCCCTCCTGTGATAACGAAAAGCGAAGCGGCACACACTTTCTCGCGGTCCCGAGAACATCGTATAATCGGGTTTCACTGTAGCTTTTTGACTCGGAGCCATTGCTGTTGGGTAGCAGAATCCGAGTTGGCGATGTCATTGATCATTACCACAAAAACTTGCGGCTACTGCTCACCATTAAGCAGGTAGATGTATAAAAGGGCACAAAATGTATCGCATAGTTCTGATCCACGACACCAATTTTCACAAGGTAGCTTTTCCTGCTTCACTAAATAATTGCTTGACAAAGTGACTGCTGGAATACGTACCTTGTGCCATCACACTGCAGTCGGAACAACTTTGCTCCACTAAGAGTAGAAAAGTTGCTAAGGCAGCATAAAAATGCTAGGTCGGTTGGTAGGTTGCTGGGAATGTTGGTTCGGTTGCCGATATAGGCCTGAAGATTTTTACGCTTGTGCATTGTTTGTTGTGTTGACAGAATGCTATGCAGGAGCTGTGCGAGTGGCTGTTTTGTTGGATGTGCAGTGTATTTTAAACCAACGTCAACTATCCGAGGGAAAAACGTGCCTTGTAAATGTCGAGAAATAATGTCTTTTTTAAAAAGAAAGCTGAGGAGTTGGACCAGATTGGTTCTCAGTAACGAAAGCTGATCTCTTTCTTGCCTGTCAAATCGGCTACAGTGTAAACTTGTCATATGAATCTTGTAAGGACTGGGACAATGTGTTTCGTGTAGCAGGATTTTCACCTTTTACTTAAAGACCTAAGAGGTGATGTAGCCAGCTTGAACATTTGAACATCATCCGAATTATAGACACAATTAAATTTAAGCAGGAATACCGTATTTACCCGAATCTAACGCGCACCTTTTTTTCCGATAAAACGGGTCCAAAAATTGCATGCGCGTTAGAATCGAGTGCGAACGAACGACACCGTTACCATATCACCGTCGGCATCAAAATGGCCGCCTCCTACGAGGTTCGGGCGCTGTCGAACGGTCACCGGCTAAAAAACGAACTACGGCGCGGCAGTCTTTGGTGCACATAGTTTCTGTAGTTTCTATGTCGCCGCCGGTCCCGCGCTGAACGACGCACATGATGCGTAGGCCAATGATACTCGCCGCGCCGGCTTGGCTGTCTTGCGGCCAAACAAAGTCGCTACGTCGCCGGTGCAATCTCCGCCGCACAGCTTTCGGTAGCGTTCGCGGGTAACCGTAACGGGAGATGTTTCCCATCACCGCACGCAAAACGGCTCATCATCGCATTTCTCCCTCATATCTGTGCTGAGCCTGAGCCACCTGAGCCTCTCAGTCATGCGCGCTGCATGACGTCCGAGATTGCATCGCGGCAATCTCGGAGACCATGCCCTGCTTGTCTGCGCCAGCCTACGCAGCACGCATGGCAGCACGTGCGAGGGAACTGCGATAGCGCGGAGGGATGCAGCACTGCAGCTGCGCCCGTCAACATTTGGCAGTTTTATCGGGACGCAGGAGTTATGAATCGGAGCGCTGAACGTGTTCGAGACACCGTGGATCGAGTGAAGCGGGAAAGCCTATAGCGCGGCCGTTTGAGGGACTGCGGGGGTTCAAAGTTGGCGGTGCGTTTATTATGCGAGTGCGTTCATTACGCAAGTACGGCATTTGTTTTTGTAAACGTGAGAAGGTTGGTTACCTTTTTTTTCCGTGTCGCGAAAAATGGGAGCGCGTTACAACCGATGTTTCACTTTTTTTTTTGGTCGCGGGTAATGGGTGTGCGTTAGAATCGAGGGCGCGTTAGAATCAAGTAAATACGGTACCATTTGATACACTACTCTCATTTACCAAATTGTACCACATTTTGACATCTCGGTTCAGTCACCTAATTTTGGAACAGCCGAATCTGACTGAGCAGTAGAAACATGTGAGCTGTGAATTTCGGTCTAGCTTATGGTTGCATGTTCTGTATACATCAGGCACGACCAGGCGAAAAATCGTTCTGCTCTGTCATGTTAGGGGTGTACTGACACAAATTCTCGGGGTTGTATAAACACTGCCACAAGATTTATGCAAATAAAAAAAAAAAGGACGACATTCACGAAACATGAAGACTGGGAAATGTAACGTAATTTTCATACTAAAGTTGGTTGCGAAATGTTGGTCCTGACATTGTACTTATTTTCGTGATACCGTGATGCCAAACAAAATTTTCTAGCATGGTCTGGCAAACTACGCTGGACTACTTGACATGAAAACATTAAAAAAAAATCTTCAACCAAAACATATGACAGAGTATTTTTTAAGCATGACTGAATGTCTTGCCGATCCAGTCATTATAGTAGCTACAAATGTAATTGATTTCTGTGCATTCAGCTTTTATGAATGGGGGCTCACTACACCATCGAGAACTGAACCATTGCTAGGAGCAAATACATTTTTTTATATTGTGTTTTATGTGTTTTATACAAAATAGGACATCGTTCAACAGCCGCGAAAGAACAGGGTAACATGTTGAGCTTCTTGGCAAACGTGGTTGTGCCTCCTCATAAAAAGCACTGTTGCTTTGCTTTGTGCATCTATAAACTTACGACATTGTTTTTTGTTATCAGAGAGTTATGTTTATACATCAGTGCTATTTTTAAGCTGTTCTTCTCCCGAAAGTATATTGCATCTGGACACCATGGCTCAAATAGCTATTGCTATAGGAGCACCTTGTTCGTCCTTCGAGACAAAATGAATCTACCTTGTGGTCCTCTTGTATGTGACTACCTATATATTGACTGTATTGTGACAGGGATATGCTATTATGATGTCTTTTGGCAATGAAGGACCGTCTTACCTATTGTCATTCAATGCAGTACTGCTTTGTTTTGACCATGTTGGTAGCTGTCTAGAACATTAGTGAACGAGCAGTTTATTGGGTCATTGGTTTGAACAAGCATCACTGTAAAACTCCCGCTTCCTACAACCACAAAGGATCAGTTGACACTTGTTGGTTTGAACGAGTGAGCTGTTGTTTAAGATGGTTTATGCTGTTTGCATTGATGCATCCACATTAATTATCCAACTGGGCAAGCAGTTAGTTGATGGCGTGGCGATCCTTGTTGGTTGGATGTGCCAAGTCAACAGGGCATGAAAGTGCTGCTTCTTGTACCCTTTTGTTCTTCCTGCACAGTTGCCTAGGCAACCATTATAAGTGCTCACATGAAGAGGATGGCAAGAATGTTAAAACAGTGTGCCATCGAAGAATGGTGCAGCACATTATCTCCTTGCATCTCAACTTGAGCAAATAGCGATATGTATGTTTTAAAGTCTGAGTTCTGTTGAGCTGTGGGGGTGTCAACACGTTATGAAACGATAACAGGAGCTGAAGTGAAAGCGTGGTATAGCTTAATTTATGTCTTCTACTGGAATATTTGAAGCACACAAGCACTTCCACCATCTGCTATCTCGAGTGCTGCAGCAGCTTAAAGGGCCAGTAAGCATGCCCCGACTTTTTTCTCGCACCTTCCAAATAAGCTTGCTCGTGCAATGAGAAGCCGGCGTTGACCCCATTTTGCTACTATCCCAGCGTTTTGAGTCATTCAGATGCTCTGTTTCAAAAAACAATTCCCGTGCCACTCTCCAGTGCTTGAGCAGTCCTTTGCCCGTGAAGCGGCGTCAATTCTTCGAATGGAGTAGTTGATGCAGCACTGACATCCTTTGTTGGTCTAAACAAGCTCTGCAAAAACTGTGCCTTGGCCTTGCGATGGTGCGTGATACAGGTGTGGAATGCTGATTCGCTGACGTGCCACATAGCCGAAATTTGGCGTGGCCACAGCGACGGGCTGTTCACACCTCTCCGCAGTGGAAAAGGGTGGGGAGCACCGAAACCGGCTGAAGCAGCCATGAATAGGTTGTTCTGCAACCTGTAACTTCCTTATCGCAGCAGTTATTCGCAAAGTTCTTGTGTCATGATGTTCACATCGTACAAGTGCGCATTTATCTCCTAAAAGCAAATTTTGGACATTTTGGTCGTTTACTGACCCTTCGAAGGCTTTTATGCTCCGCCAGCGCTTGCTTAGCATTGAAGTCGGTACCACTCGGTGTTTCCAGACATTAGAATGCATATCAGGTATTCTGTGGTTCAGTATTTGTAATTGTGCAATGGTTGTTCATAACTACAAGGGTTAAAAATACTAAGTGTGGCCTACAGGAGAACATGGCCATGAAGCGATATTAATGTCCGTTGTTAAGACAGCTTAGCTGCATGTATTTTTAAGAACCGTGCTCTGAAGAACCGGCCCTGATCTGAGGAATCATTGTGACAGAAGTGCTCAGTTTTTTAAGGTAATGGGTGAAATGGGAAATTCACTTTGAGCTGTCCTTTATGGTTTTTCTATCCAGTGTAGTTTTTCAATAGCATTCTGGCAGACTTGTCTCATTAAAAGGAGTCCCCGAAGAGGTTCCTCTGAATTGCCTATGCGGTGCTGCAACTGCAGTAAATCATTCACTGGGGGTGTTCGAATGTCTCAATATTCGTCGAATATTACTTTCCGAACATTTGTATTCAATTCGTAAATGAAGTATATTTGACATTTCCAAACATTCACAGAAGTCAAATACATGCGATCCACTTTATCTCACCAAAAATGAGTGATCTTCCCCGTTTACTCTGGGTGCCAACACAGGTAAGCACCGGTTATGCATGGAGGCATCCTGACAGCCAATGACAAGTGCTCCTTACTATCACTGTGGGTATCCTTAACTACATGCTCAGCAATGCCGCTCATGCCTGTGTAACCGTACCGGTTACACAGGCGTGTAACGGGCAGTCTAAACATATTGTCCCGCCTGCACCATTTGTGTATGCCTTGCCTGTGCAGGACCTCTTTGACATGCAGTGCAATTTGGCACACATGATACGATTATGACGTGACAAGCTAGTCAAGACAGTATGTTCCTGATAATACTTATTGATTTCTTGCACTGATAGCTTGTCGTTGCCTTTAACATATTTTTATGTCAAGTAAAATATTGTTACTGAAGGTACAGTTCTCCATTGATATTAGACTCGATAGTCGAAGCTGTATATCCTTGATCCATATGCAAAAAATTTGATATTTGCACACCCCTATCATCCGCACATGTTAGAGCACCTAGTGTAAAGGGTGCTACAGGGGACTGAAGGTTATATACTCCCGCAAGCCGTGCCTTTTCTCTCCAATTTCTTTGGCGCCGGTCAGGACTCGGTTCCATCTTCCATGTTCTTCCATGTGCCAGCGGAAGATAGTGGAGGCCATGCCGTGTGTTTGTCTGGTCGACCTTTGCGTCGACAAGTGCCAACATAAACTTAGCGGTGCACATTTTCTCCTCGGTACATGTGCTTTTTAAAAGCCAATCCGACCGATTGCATGGGCGACATTCCAAAACATTGCCATGCTCCAAACGTACTGGCAGCTAAAAACTCTGCATAACTGTGAAAGCTCAAGTGATGCGCACACTTAAAATGCAAGCCAGACTCTAAACGGGGTACTTCTATCAGTCTATCAGTGTGTCAGTGATTCAGAGGACTTGCACCGGTGGCTCACTGGATTTGTACATAATCATCAGAACCATTTTAGGATTCCTTTATTTGCACTATTAACTTCTTGGTAAATTTCACCATTTCAACATTAATATTCTGCCTCCATTTAAAGTTGGACAAATATTAAATTGTGTATTGGATGCCAGTTTTGCTTTAATATTAATGTTTGATTTGATTAGTAAATTATGCCATTCAGGCGCCCCTGCCTATTCACCAACTATGTTAACTATACCTATACCATACGTGCCTGCACTGCCGAAACATGTTCACAGTGCACTCTTAACAGTTACGGTGTCATAGACTCTCATGGCTGGAGTTTAATATGTATTTTTGTAATGTTTTGCAACATTGCAACATGTATTAATATGGCGGTCAGCTGTGGCATCTTCTGCTACGCTTTAGTAACTGCCACCTTTTCAAATGAATGTGCCAAATAAAAATATATCGGAGCTCAATTGTATTGAAGTCCAGCTGTACCTCAATGTAAGGAGTTATCTGATATACAGTAGAACCTCGTTATAACGAACCCGGATATAACGAAATATTGGATATAACGAAGTAATCGCAATTCCCCTTGAAATTCCCATATATGAAATTGATATTGGCTATAACGAACTAATGGTTATAACAAAGTAATTATGGCCCCCTTCAACTTCCTTATAACGAGGTTTTACTGTAGTGATGTAAAAAAATCTCGCCCGTATGACAGCATGTCAGATGTATGTTTATAATGGAAATGGATATCAAAGAGCAAATGGAAAAATTCTCATTGTCTTTACACTGTGACAGATACATGTTAATAATGAGAAAGGGTATAAAAAATGTTTTTGTTGCTGTTGCAATGTAATAGATATACATTTTTTTATTAACATGGGATGTAACGAAGCTATTTTCGTACCTGATACGGCAGCATTCAACCGGAATTGACTGTGTGCACTAATGAGCTGACTTTGAGCAGCCTTGCAAATAGAAGATGGAGAGGTTGAAATTTGCGCATAAAACTGTGTTGACTTTAGGTGCAGCAATACAAAATGTGCTCTGGTTGTCCCTCATTTTTTTAAAGAAAATTTTACCTTGTTCTAGTGAGCTGTTTGTGCGAGATGTGGTGGCCCACGACATTCATGCTCCCACTGTCGCTAGAGGAGTGCCGTTTCTACTTCCTTTATTGGGTGGCGAATCTGGCAATTTCATTAAACGCACATTGGTTGAAAGAGGATCCCACATTGAACATTGTTTTACTACAGATCTTTCTCAGTTTGATTTTTTCCCTTCAAAAATTTGTACCTGCTAGTGTAGAGGGTGCAAGTTAGTGTGATTTGTGCTCGGGAAGATTTTTCTTCGACAATTGCTATTTAACACGGGAAATATGCAATGCAGCCTCAAAATGAAGTCTTTCTTTGTTAGTGTAATGCATGTCATAGTGCAGCAGCGTGCATCTCCACCTGATGTAAGTTGCATGACGAAGACCACGCACACCACAACTGTTGCAAGTAAACACTGCTCTGTCTGAGATAGGGACACAGAACCTTCCCAACGCACAATTCTTCAGCTGTCGCTGTAGCAGTTCCCTCCTTAAAGCGATTTCCATGGAACTACCGATGTTATCATACTGTTGTGCTACCGTAACAGTCAAGCAATAGCTTCAGCTGTTGTGATATGAACTAAAGAAGCAGGCAAAGGAAGCTTGTTACCATGGTGCAAAAACAACTATAACCAAACTACGGCTATTGCCGTTCTCTGCTACAGCAGTAGCTCAAGAACAGCCATGGTTATCGTAATTGCGAAATAATGCAGTAGGTGAAAGGCAGTTGTTGCTTTCTGCACTGAACTAAAGTAATCGCTGTAAGGTGTTAGGCTTATCCTACAGTAGAACCTCATTATAACGGATCTGGATATAATGAACTATTGGATATAACAAAGCAATCACAATTTCCATAGATGACATGGATATTGGCTATAACAAATTAATGGTTATAACGAAGTAATTACGGCTCCCCCTTCAACTTCGTTACAACGAGGTTTTACTGTATTTGCATTCTTGTAACATCCTCCAAGTTTTCATTTGCAAGGCTGTGGTGGGAGATCAGCATGAACCATCCTTTTCACAGGCTTACCAGTTACAATACTGGTGCAGTGGTCACAATTTGAAGCATTGCACTGCTGACGAACAGCGGATTGATTGTACATTTCAGGAAGGCATGGCACGATGCACGAAGCTGTTCCTGTATGCGTGCATGTGTGCATCTGTTTATTGCTGTTGTGCTACAAAAGATAATGTCTCCTTGCTTTGGTACAGAATGTGGCTTTTCAGTGTTCGAAGCAGCAGGGTTCGCTTGTTGGCTTGTGTCAATAAATGTTGTACAGGAAAATACAGTGGCCTCATTCGTTTGATGCAGTGTGTATTCAGAAAGACTTTGCTACGAATCTCTCTACTATGTTACAATACTAAGCACTTGCTGCTTCAGGTGCTTTTTCCTTCGTGTCTTCGGTTGGATCTCCCGCCATTTTGAGCAGGTCCTCTTGAGTCAGGTCCTTTCTGATAACCTTGCCTTGGTAGAGGGAAAAAATCGTGCCGTGACTGTGTTTCTTCTCCGCCCTTGCAATGAGCTTCGCTGTAAATGGAAATGAGGCAAAAGTGAAAAGGAAAGCATCAGCCTTTAAATATTGTCGTTAAGACTTGAAGGCTGTACTGCTTAAAAAGCCTACCTTCAGAAGGTCCAAATTTTGAGGAGGCCTCTAGGCAAATGTTTTGTTTCAAGTACGAACGGAAGGAGTGTAAAACGCTGGCGGAAATAGGCTCTAGGTAAACGTACGTTTGACGTACGAAAGGAAGCATTGCGAAAGGTGGTGGAAATGCACGGCTTATTCTTAACAGCATAGTTGTTTAAGCTGAGCACATGTCTGCGACGTGAACGGAAGTGATCGCCATGAAATAAGTGCACGTGCGCATCTATGGCGTTCCCAACGTGCGGCATTTGTGTGCGCACTTCTCTCGAAATCAGCCCGCGATAGAGGCAGAGGCGTTTCTTCACATTTCTTCTATTACACTCATGCCCTCAGCCAACTACCACATAAAGTAGGCTATGCGGCAGAGAAATGCACCAAGCAGCCCTTGGCATAGCATGGCCATTGCATAGTACAAGTACAGCAAGGAGGTGTGACTTGATGCTAAAGAGGAGAGAAGAGGGCAAAGCGTGGCAATGCCTTCTGCGGTATAGTGTAGCAAGGGGATGCGAAAAAATGTTGCAGTGGCTTAGCTCGGCTATGCCAGGATATACGTAGCGTTAGCAAAGGTTCAGCTGATTATTCTTAGCTTTCCTGGTTGTCCTGGATGCTAGACGTTCGTCCCTTTGCTCCAGTGCCTCCGCAGCACGTTTAGCCTTCTTCTGTTCATTCCTCCTACGCTCAACCGCTAATTGCCAGGCAACTACTTCGGGATCCGATGAGTCAAGCTTCTCCGCTCTTCTGCGCTGTTGAGCAGCATTTGCGCTCTCCTTCTCCATGGCTATACCACACTGGCAAACGCCAGTCAGAAGCGCAGCGGCTCCAGCGCAGTGTCAGACGGCGACTGCACAGCGAGCGCGCGCCGGCGCCAGTGCGTCTACCACGGCTACGACGTCACTCCTCTGGAATGCGCAGACCGGCGGCGGTGAGTCGCGCGCGGCGGCGGCGGAGTGCGTGAGAGGTGCCGGCTCCGGTGCGCAAGCTGTGTGACATCACTTATCCTTGCGCATGCGCAGCACGGCTCTTGATGTGCCGCGCGAAACGGGCTTGGCTAGGCCAGTGTAGCTAACGCTACAAAATACAGTGAGTACGTAAGAGGGTGAACCATGGCATAGCCATGCACAGTCTAGTATAGCGAGGATGGGGAGGAGGGAAATAAGGATAGAGTGCAATATATAAAGATACAGAAAGAAAGGTGACTGAGAGATGATGTAGAAAAAAAAACTAGTGAAGTCTGCACTAGTGGTGCAAGGCTAGCAAAGCTGACGGGCAGGCACTTGGCTGGTCTAGGTTTGTCTCCGGCACATCCACATTTCGTCCTGGTCCAAGGCTACGGGAAACTCCGCGCAAAGCACTGTGAGGCCCAGCGAACGCTTCTCAGCTTTCGCACCGAGCTCAGTTTAAAGACGTTCACATCGAACCACGGGTGGTGGCAGATGCGGCAGGCGTGGCCTAGGCATGACGCCATCCCACTCCTTTGCTACATACTGAGGCTGCATTATGCATTTGTGCATAGCTTCACACCATGAGAGGATGCTTGCTCTCATGGTGCGAAGCTACGCGCAAACACGTAGCCTTGCGAGTCGCTGTGTACCGGACAAATTGACACACACTGTCTTGGCCTTTTTTTTTTCTTCAGCTTGAACACGTGCACCCGCCACCCGCGGAAAAGAAAGAAGCATGTGTGCGAACACCTCACAATGGGCATTGCATAGAACGGGTGCACACGCACTGTTGGGAACCTGAACTAATAACGATGATAGTTTTGTGATACACGCACACATTATGAGAGCCTGAAATGCTTCGCATTTAAAACAAGTCAACCTGCGTTCACAAGGTAGTCGCGCTTGCTTGCCAGCTAAGCTGTTTACTCGGATTGCAAAGGCATGGAACTGGCTTCAATTTTTGTACCAAAGCAGAAAGAAATTTGTTACATGTTCCACATGCAAGTTATAGTTACTGTAAAGAAGAAGCTGCGTCATATTTTTCGTTAACTGCAAGATCAGTAATGAAATTTCATCAACGCCAGCGAAGACATCTTCCCAAAGGGAACCCTGATGGGATGCGAAGCAGCAGCAACAGTTCCTTTTGAGAAGAAGCCTCCCGTGCCCGAAAGGGTTGCCAGAGAGATGACGACGCATCACGCCCAGTACCATTGTTGCCGGCGTCTCTACACATAGGAAAGGAGCGACTTCGTAGATGCAAAAATCCTGTTTTAATAATTTCTACTCATTTTCTAGAGAAACCACTGCATGCTGGGAGACTTCAAAAAGGTACACTTTCTATTAAGCCAAAAAAAACGGGAGAGTGATGAAGGACAGTAGACAGTCCCTTTAAGTATCCAGCTCCCTTACAACGTAATTACATTGTGTTCTGAAGGAGCCACATATGTAATGCCTATGACGAAATTACATAGGCTGTTGAAGATCCATGATATGAAGTAAATGCAGGAACTTCCGTGGCGTCATCACCGCTTGTCTGCTCCTTTTTTTTTTTTTTTTTTTTGCATTTTCTGGCTTACGAATTGCATTCAAACAGCAAGTCCGGCACTATTGGTACTGTGGAAGTGTAATTTGCCAACACGAGTCAATGGGAGCGGTCCCTTCAGTGTCCGCTTAAAACACTCCCTGATATGTTTTTTTTTTTTTTTTAGATTGCATCAGCCAGTAGCCTGCAACATTATCAAACGACTCACACCATAAATTACGTGAACCACCTTGTATAAAGGCAGTAATGGGAATAATTAGATTACCATCCTCCTTAAAAGTACTTTTCCTTTTCAATTGGGACTGCTGGGTCCACGCCAGCGACGGCTACACCGCCCATGGCAGTCGCAACGTGGGCGCTGCCTCTTTCGAGGTCTCGCGCTCTCAGGTTATTGCCGATATTTACATTTGCTCTGTCAAGTGCCGCAACTCTATCGCAATAAAAAATATTACTCGTGACATCAGCGGGGAGCTATAGCCAATCAAGTCATGAACGTGACGTTGCATCCCCGTGGCATGACCTATGGGCAGAGATGATTAAAAACTCTTCCCATTGCTTTGCTTCAGTCTTTACGCACATATTTAAGACCTTGTAGCAAATTACATAGTCGACCACTAATGATCAGAAGAACTTGTGCTACGGGGTAAACTGGTTGTAAAATGTTGTCAAAACCTTTAAATGAGCAACAACTGCAAATGCAATAATTTCTTGAACTGACATGCAGGACAGCGGGCGCAGCTTACCGTAATCTATTCCATGCTCATCTCTCGGCGCGTTGCGTCTGTAGATCATGTACATGGTGAACGCGAAGCCGTGCCATGCTAAAATAGCGTAAGCAATGCTGAGCCGCCTTTTGACCGTCTCGTGGTCGGCATGCTCCAATGAAGGAAATGTCCGCCGCATGAAACGGTACAGTCGTTTTCGGAGGAGTAGCATGCTTTCTTGTTTTCCCTCACTTTGGCAAGCTGTTCATCCCCTGAAACATAAGAATTTGTTACATGTTCCACATGCAAGTTATAGTTACTGTAAAGAAGCTGCATCATAGTTTTCATTAACTACAAGATCAATAATTAAAAGGTCGAGAAAAAGTTTATCTGATGCAGAATCAAAGAGACAGGCGCAGAATGTCAAGTCACACAGCAGTTCCAAAAGTTGCTCTAATGGAAAGTAACAACCTACAACGAGAAGCTACCCAAGAAGTAACTAGTGAGCGGGTAGTGCATTTCTCGTAATTGGGTACTGCCCCCAACAAGATTATTAGCTACAGCTATGCCCTTGCATCTGGCCGGTGCTTTGCTATTGATCCACTGCGTATTATTTAAGCATGACTGCAACTTTTGTTGTGGAAGGGGTGGGTTGGGGGGGGGAGTTATGGTTTGGATGCATCATATTGCCACAGATTCATGTTGACTCAAGTTAGCACTGTTCAATTGGCGACTGCTGTTGGCTCGTGCCGTTCGTGCACTCCAATAACAACGTAATAAAGAAATATGCACACTGCTAAGCCTCTGCCTCAATCCATTAAATCCTTTACATTTCAGTCCTCTTAAGAAAACTCACTGAAAGTTCCTTTTGCTGAATAATATCACATGGTTCACGACATACTCCACGTAACCTACCAGGCAGCCTGTTTTCAACGTCAATATTTTAATATTGAGAAAGACAGCATACTCATTCATTTTATTTTATCGTCTTTAGTGCAAAAGAGAACCAGATAAACTGTCTTCATATCGGATGTCACAAGAGATAGTTCACAGTATCCAGTGGAAACAAAACAATATCCATAACTGTCTTCATATCAGACATCATAAGAGATAGTTCACAGTAGCCAGTGGAAACGAAACATTATCCATAGAAAGAGACCTACAAACCTTTGTGTAAAGCCTCTGAGGTAATGTGGCTTTGGAAGATTTAAACAATTCCTTACGAGTAATTAGCAGCAAAATTGTATAGTGTAGCTTTGCAACAGAACTATTACAATGAGAGTCGTAAATGCATTTTGAACACTCCACATCATGCAAGTTGCACAATGTGCATTGAGGTGACTAGATAACAGAAACATTTGGTTTTGGGCTACATCACAACGGTTGAAACGCAGCATAAAGCAACGCAGCATAAAGCAACTAAAGCGGCACCTAAACATGAATGACCATTCTGTGAACAGACCATGAAAGCACTGGTGGTCCCTAAATCTCGCAGACAGAGACTGCAACAAGCATAAAGTCTGGCATGTGTCTGTGAATGAATGACTGGAAGTGTGACAAAGTTGGCCTACATAACCACAGGAAATGCCATCGACATCAAGGCTTCCGGGCAGCCCCTTTGAGAATGAGCCAGCAGAAACTACTGTCACACTTTTGCTTGCTGAAAGTAAAAACTTGCACCAGTTTACCTCCTGCAAGGCACTTCACTTGTATAAGAAAGGTCCATAACTAAACATCTAAACCAGACGATCACAGGTAATGCCATCGACAGTGAGGCTTCATTGCAGTCGATGTTTGACATGTTAAAGAATGACCTGTGCTGGGTTCAGCAGATAATGTCACGCTTCAGCACAGTTACATTCACCCTTCGGGCCACCGTACGCCTTCGTCAGCACTTTGTCTAGCTTTCGAACAAACACGTCCACCTCTTCCTGCTGCAGGCCCAGGGCAGAGGCTGCCGTCAGGTAAGACGACGGGTAGTTGTCGCAGTGCGAACCCCAGTTCCGGAAGGTCCATTCGCCCACCTTCTTCGGCTCGGTCCGGGCCGTGGGCACGGCCCTCGCCCCAGAGACGAGACGAGTGAACAGCATGGCGCCGATGCTCGTCACGGCATCGGCGTCTGTGGCCGGGACCGTCATGGCCATGGAAATTCGGTTGTTGGGCGTCGACAGGACCTTCTGGCCGTGTTTCTCGGCCACCTTGGAGAGGCTTTCCTGGAGGTACTTGAACATGGCGCGTCGTTCGTCGCGCAGTTTCATGTAACCGGACATGCCCAACGAGAGGAGGGTGATGAACACGTCCATGGTCGGTGCCGCCGATGCGCGACCCGGGTACATCTGGGCGACGGCGTCGACAAGCGCCTTATCGAAGCCGGCAACTACGCCGCCCCCGACGGGAACCAGAAAGTTCTTGTCCGTGCTCTGGACGAAAGCGTCTAGGCGGCCGGCACGCGAAGCCTGCTGGATCAGGTGCATGCATTTGGTGCACTGGACACCGTACGCGTTGTTCACCAGGTGCGGCACGTCGAACTCGGCGCACAGCTCGGCGACCTGCTCGAGGTTGTCGGGCGCCCGGGGCGCGAAGCACGACGTCGTCGTGAGGACGCACGCGACGGACTCCGGTCCCAGCTCGCGGATCTTGGCCCGCATGGCTGCCACGTCGGTCTGCAACTCGTCGCCGACGCGAACGAGTTCCACGACGACCGGCTCGAACCCGGCCGTGACGATAGACTTGAAGCACGACTTCTGGTCGATCCTGGACCAGACGACGTAGCGGGCGCGCGGGCCGCGCTGCTTCCGGAAGGTCAACATGCAGAGGGACAGGCACATGCCGGTCGCCATGGGAACAATGAAGCAGGACTTGGCGGCAGGCACGCCGGCCGCCTGCAGCATGTGAAGCAGCATGGAGTTGGTCAGCTTGTTCATGAGACTCGAACCGGCGGCCTTCGGCTGCGTCTCGCAGATGTCGCCCGACCGTCCGATGCCGTGGCCCATGCGATAGTGTCGTCGGCTGACGAGTGTCGACGCGATGCGAGCCTCGCGCTCGCCGACGCCCGAGTTGCCGAGAAAGTTGTTGCTGTCCATCATGGAAAGCTGGTGAAGCAGGAGCTCGATGGTGGCGTCGTCCCAGCCGTGATCGGGGACGCGACCCTGCTCGAGCAACTGCGACACCTTGGACTCGTGAACGCCGATGGCTTGTCCGGCCTGTGCGACGTACGTGGGCTTGACGTACTTCTTGGCCAAGCCGATGTTGCACGGATTCATCTTGGTGGGTGTGCTGAGAACGGAGCCAGTGTCGCAAGTGTTCAAAGTACGAAATGCTTTTTCCTGATCACGCCGCCGCTACTCCGACTATTCATTCACCACGAGCACCCGATCGAAAGAGGAAAGGCGGGCAGAGGGGTTGCAAGTTTCGTATTCGCTTGCGCGATCAGCAAGCAGCTGGTATGGGGGTGATCGCCGCATAGAAATCGACTACGCTAAGCGAATAGCGCGCAAACAGCAAGAGAAAGTGAAAGGAAAACGAATAACACCACGCGTAGAGCATGGTGCTTTCAACGTGCTCTTACCGTCGCTGTGAGCCGTGGGCGAGAAAAAAATTGTTTCCATGCGCTTTCAGTAAACTGCCGTTGTTGAGGCCGTAGCCATACCTGCGATAGCTTCAGAACGAAATAAAAATCGCGATTGTTCACAGTTCACTCGACGAGTGAAACGAAGTAAACCAGAGAACAACTCGAATAGTTGCAGACGCACACCGTGCGCACGTATTCAACATCATACTATTAGTTTCGTATCCACCGGCTGTTAAATCACCATTATTTAAAACAAAAAGCATTGTTCATTAAATTTTTGTGTCGTAGTAATAATATGCCTTTAGCAGGACGTTTTATGCAGACGTTAATTATTGCGTGATATCCAAAAGTAGATGGTAGTTTTAAATCTCGGAGGCTACGCTTTTTAGGCTCCTAACGTGGCCTCCGCAATTGGTTGCGTCACGCTATTGCTGCCAATCACGGAGGCTACGCTCCGCATTTGCGTGCGAGAGTCCTCCTTGAACGAGGTCGCCTTCGTCGCTTCCGATGTTTCTTGGTGTCGGGCGGAGTTTTGTTTTGGCGGTGCGTCGTGATGGCCAAGCTCCTAGTTCCGTGTTGAGAGTTGTATCTCGTTTTTCCGCTCAACTGGCTGCTCTGACGTCGTGGCATGCGGATGAATGCGTCCAAGTGTGCTTCCTTTGTTTCTGCCGAAGAAAACAGCTCCGGTTTTTACCCGTCGCGCCGCTGCTAGGCCGACGACGTTAAAGCACTGGCGGTCTCGCCTCTCCGCAGGAACCTCGTAAGTGTGCTACGTTCTGTGACACCTCGGCCTTTCACAAGAGCACAAGCACCCGTAAGTTGTTTCGTGTTGGTACACCAGGCATGTCATAATGACATGTTTGAAAGAGACTGACCAGTGCTGCACGCAGTTGTCAAAGTGTTCGTCGGCCCCTTGCAGTAACATGACGGATATGCACGCACTGACGTTGTCTTTGACTGACAGCTGCCACATGTGACTCACAGATTTCCACGCAAAACAGTGGTGGATGCTTGTTTTTGAAGTTGTTTCCCATAGTGGAGTACCCAATCGTGAGATACGTGATAAGCACTGTGTTTGCTAAACCGCGATAACAGTTCAGTGGAGTTGAAACTCGTACGTCTTTAAACATGCGCGCAACCCGTAATCTCCCTTCTTCCCCCTTCGCTATGACAACGTGAATGCCACACCAGAATACGTGCCGCTGAGATAAGGTTTTTATCATGCGTTGAACTTGATTATCGTGTAAATAGAGATGGGGGTCAGTAGTTCGGCACGCCTATCATAGCTCGGGGTCAGTGCATTTGTTCTTTTTTGTGATGCACCGTGTTTATATATTCTTGCGGCTGGATGCAGAAACGCCGGCGTACTCGGATTCGCACGCAGCTTAAAAAACTCCAGGTGTTGAAGGTTAATCCAGACGCACCACTACTCCATAATCGTGTCTTGGTATTAAGCTTGCTCAATCACCTCCCTTTTATTGTACTCGTATTTTTTAACTCGCCGCGCCCGATAACCCACAGACACTGTACCATGCTCCCTACATAGGCTGCAGGAAGTAGCATCTTCTCCTCAACATATCAAGTTTCTCCCCACATAAATCTCTAGAATTTAATTCCTTAAACATCTCTTGGCCTCTACAGATGTCAACCGCAAGCCCTCCTTCAATACCATGCTGACAGCGGGCAGCCTCTATGGAGCTTGAATCCCCAGATGCCGCGCAAACGGGCGCAGCGTCAGCTAGAGGCGATGGCACTCGAAAGAACGGCTTGGCCAAGATGCCTGAAAATGAACGGACGTTTCCCGTTTTCCTGAAGGAGTTTGCACCCCTCACCCACCTTTTGAGCCAGTTACCTCAGCATGCTCAAAGGGGCCTCAGCAAAATCGACGTCAAGCTGACATGCCTCGATGTCATTGCCGAGTACATCGCCATCGGCTCCAACGTGGGCGTCGTGTTCCTCTACGATCGGACCAAGAATGTAGTGACAAGGATAAAATGCACAGTAAGTATGCCACTGAGTAAAGCTGCTTGAACGGGCCTGTAGAAAAACACTGCTTATCCAGGTGACCACTGCAGGAATGGTACACACGGACGATCCTTACTTGTTTACTATCTGAAACCAATGTGTCAGATCATAGCTTTTCGATGTGCCACATTTGTATGCACTTCACCAGCTGAGATTCCTCCATTGTAGGTCTGCACACCTCCTTAAACATATCTGGAGAAAGCATCTCACTCCTTTAGCTGTGTTCAAGGCTGCTGATAAGTGCCACACTTGAATTTAATCAACCAAGAGAGCAAGCAGGGTTCAGAAAAGGATACTCCACCATAGACAACCTTCATGTGATCAATCAAGTATAATCGAGAAATCCGTTGAATACAGCGAACCCATCTATATGGCTTTCATAGACCGTGAAAAGTCTTTTGACTCGGTAGAGATACCAGCAGTTCTGGAGCCATTGTGCCATCAAGGAATATGTGATAGCTATGTAAATTCAGTAGCCAAAATCTATAAAGATTGTACAGCCACCCTACTCCTCCTTAGGAAAACCAGGAGAGTCCCAATACAGAAAGGTGTCAGACAAGGACATACAATTTCTCGAATGCTATTTACTGCATGCTTGGAAGAAATCTTCAAAAGATTAGACTGGGGCAGAACAGGGCTAAGGATTAGTGGCAAATATTTGAGTAACTTACGCTTTGCTGACGACATAGTACTCTTTAGCAGTGATGGCGACGAACTACAGTAGATGATTGAAGACATAAGGTGAGGAAGCACTGAGGGTAGGTAGATAATGCTAAGTGACACGGCAAAAGAAACGTGTCTTCTCGATTGAAAACCAGAAATTAGAAGTTGTAAAAGAATACCTACATATCTAAGACAGCTACTGACAGGAGAACCCGCCCATGTAAAGGAAATCACCGTAGAATAAAAATGGGAGGGTACGCATACCAGAGACATTCCCAACTCATGAACGGAAACCTACCGCTATCACTCAAGCGGAAATGGTGTAACTACTGCATTTTGCCAGTACTGACATATGGGGCAGAAACTTGGAGAATTACAAAGCTCGAAAGGAAGTTAAGAACCATGCAGCAGGTGATGGAACAAAAAATGATAGGCGTTACATGAAGAGATAGGAAGACAGCCGAGTGGGTCAGGGAACAGACAAGGGTTGCTGACATAACAATCGATGTTAAGAAGAAAAATGGACATGGGCAACCATGTGTTGAGAAGGCTAGATAACCGATGGACAGTTAGAACAATGGAATAGATACCAAGAGAGGGTAAGCGTGGCCATGGACGACAGAGAGTAAGATGGGGGGGACGAAATTAAGAAATTTGCAGGCATCAAATGGAATCTGCTCGCGCAGGAGAGGCAAGGATGGAGAGCACTGGGAGAGGCCTCCGTCCAGCAGTGGACATAAGATGGGCTGATGATGATTACCAGTCAAGTCACTAGGTTACATTCTCAACTGCAGCACTGATTGAAACTCTTTTAGTAGGGTCTCTTTCTGGATCAGTCCCATTCGAGATGTGCTGTTTGCACTGCACATTTATTGAATAAGCTTGTGGCAGATGTTACATCACTCATCACGCTTTACATCTTGTACTATGCTTTTCATCATGCCGTGCACACACGAAGACACCGGTAAAATGGGTCTATTGGGGATGTGATCTCGGCAGATTTGATCACGGCAGAGAAATAGATGGTGTGATGAGGTTAGAAAATTTTCACGCATAAAATATCTGAGCTGTCACAAGACAGGGCTGATTGGAGATCATTGTGAGATAAGCATTAATCCTGCAGTGGGGCATCAAATAAATAGACTACTGATGAGGGTGAGAGTTAGCCTTGGTTCCCCATTTTTTGAGCATCTGGAACAATTTATTTTAGGAAATGCTGGATGCCATCACCTCCATATCGCTCGTCTCTTCCGTGGACTTCATGCTGGGCGTTGGTTGCCAAAGTGGCCTTTGCGTTGCCTATCAGATTCCCATGGCAGGAACGCAGTCAAAGGTATGTGTATTGGACAAAATTTGGACATGTTGGTGAGATGGGCAGTTGTGATACATGTAGATAACATATTTATGTGTATGTGCCTCTTATGAGGCACATACACAAGACCTTGTGTCTTTGCCGTCCTGTCTTTCACCATAGAAGCATGCGTTTCCCCTTTTTTTTAACTAAACCAATGCACCCACCTGCCGCAGTGGTTTAGTGGCTATGGAACATTGCTTTGAACCCGAAGGCCGCAGGATCGAATCCCGGCTGCGGTGTCCGCATTTAAGAGGCCCATGTACTGTGCAGTGTCGGTGCACATTAAAGAACACCAGGTTGTCAATATTTCTGGAGCCCTCCACTATGGCATCTTGCATAAAAATGTTGTGGTTTTGGGACGCAAAACCCCAGAAATTATTATTATTAAGCCAACGGACCCAGTTTCCCATTCTCTGATCTGGCAACGTGGGTGTCAGATTTTCTGTACATGGGAAAGTAGGGTAGCAGGCTAGTCAAGTGAGTACATGTTTACGGCTCGAAGTGTTTGCCTTTCTTTTTCATGATCCAATGTCTCTTTTGCTTGTGATGCCATAGTCTATGCTTAGTTTAGAGTGAACGTACGCAGCACTCCAGTGTTCAGCATGCAAAGGAAGAAAGGGTGCAACATTTATGATGAACCCTAATGGCAACAGTTCTTTTTGCTTTTTTTTTAAGGTATAAAAAATGTCTGCTTTTGCTAGCTTTTCGTGGCAGATCCACTTGTAATTATAGTAAAAAAAAAAGTTGCCTGGTAGCCTCTGTATAGTATTTTCACTCTCACAAACTGGGCTTCTTGTGCTATGTTCTGCTAAAAACTGTACTGAAAACAGTCATCAGCATGGGTTATACATCTGATGACGAGTTTTCCTGGTTGATTTCAGATGGAGAAGTACATAATCCAGGACGTTCACCATGCACCAGTCACGTGTGTTTGCTGGAGTCTGAATGCCATGAAGCTTTACAGCGGAGACACGAGAGGGTCTGTCACATGTACAGAGATAGACTATGACCAGGTAAATGAATTTAGAGGTGCCGAAGGAGAGGCCATGTGCGTTTGGTCAATGTCTGCTCGAACAAAATGAAAAAGACTTGAGGAATTGTTGGACACAGTCAAGCCCTCATATAAACAATGTGCATTGGAGTCTCCACTGATATTTTGAATGAGAACATCACGGTTTTGTCCATGTGACTTACACCTTTTATCTGTCAGTTTTCATGCTCGTATACATTTGTATCTGCCGTACCATAGGATCTCAATAAATGGAAATCGTTCAAACGGAATTGCTGCCTCCAGCTTGGTTGGCTTTGTTTTTAAATAACGTAGAGAGATTTTGGTTATTGGAACTGAAATATTTGTAGTGACGTGTGGACAGAACTGAAAATGGAACCACGGGGGCTGTAAATGGTCGTCCTTGGTGAGACCCGTTGCCGTGAACGTCAGCATTTCCAGTTTCCAGCTGAGCGATTTTCTTTCCCCTTTACACTTGTCATCGTCAGTTGCCAGCACAAGCTTGGTAGTCATGCTCAATTACGACAGTCTCCATCATCATTAGTGTGGCCTGTGCGATTCGGCAAAGCCGAACCCCTGCCTTCATAAACCTCGTTCATGTCACGGTGTCTTCCAACTTCGACAGCTGGTGAACGATGGCAAAGTTGCAAGGCCTAACCCTTGCCAGCACTGCCCTAGCCCACGCTGCTTTGATGGCTGTAGAGAAGCAAAACCACTGAGCACTGGCATTAGAATACAAGGTGCCTGTCATCGTCCACCTCGAAAGTTACAGTCACGCAAAGTTGGCACTCAGGACCAGAAATGGAGTACCAAAGAGCACATGCCTTCAAAAGTTCATGATTCAGACCCCGGAAGAAAAAGGCCACGAAGTGGCAACCGTGAGGAGCTGGAAAAGTGCCCATTGCTGGGGCCTATAAGAGCCCTAAGCTAGAACATCCCCATCAATGGTCCACTCATCCTTTGCAATCTTCTCTGCTTCTTTAAAGCTGTCAGCTATGTACATTGATCTTGTAATTCTCAGAGTTCCATCAAATGGTGTTTAAAAATATGTATGCGCATAGTGCTGTACATTCACACATCATTCTCAGCAAACAGGACTCCCCGTAAATGGGGCAAATTTCTTCAGTCCCTTGAAGTTCCATTTATTGAGAGTACATTGTGCATGACCCATTTTCATTGTTTTGTTCCGGACATTAGTTAGCAGTAGTTATGGTGCTCTGTAACCAACCATGCCCTTACACCATCAAGACGCATTGCTTTTTATAAGTATCAAGGAAAGCTTTTTTACCTATAAAATCCTCCGTCTTATGAGCACTTGTCCTTTTGTAGCCTAATAGTTTCTTAGAGAAGTCATTGATTTCTTTTCTCTTCGTTAGCATTTATGCAGGAGCAAAGAGGTGCACAAGGAAGAGCACCCCGTGATCCAGCTCGACTATGTGCCCCAGACCCTCCTGGTCTCGACAACCAAAAGAACCGTCATCTGCCACTGCATGAAGGACAGCACCAGAGTAGTGCAGCTTGGTAACCACGAGCGAAAGTCGTAAGTAATCTCAACGCTTTGGCTAGTTACCAGTAACTGCCATTCAAACATGCGTGAGAAAATTGGGACGAGTGACGTTTCCTGGTGAAATGAAGACAAGCCATGGGTTTATGGAAGGGGTGTGTGGATATTCAAATTTTCAAATATTTTTTGAACAGCGCTTGCTCTTCGATTAGATTCCCACTGTAGTATGATTTGCTGCATAACACTCGTGTACTGTGGTGAAGCTAACACTCGTGTACTGCGGCAAAGCTAATGTTAGCTTATTGCAGCGAAGCTAACTTTCGTGTACTGCTGCAAAGTTGACTCATATGTATCCACAGTTCTTTGTTGTACTGTCCTTTAGCAATCGACTATTTTTTTTTCTTGGGATGATATTGTGGGAGTGCACTAGCCGCATAATAAATGTTTTTCCATGCTTATCGGTACATTTCTCTGTGATTGGACATGGTATTATTAAAAGATACTCGAACATTACTAGAAAAATATTTTTATAGAGAGAGAGAGAGATTGCGGACCGTCGCGTTTGTTGACATGCGGTGCGGTGAAAGGTGGAGTCATAGATGGTACGGCCTGCAAACACATATATTGAACTGGCCCTCTTACATAACTGCAAAAATAAGTAAAACAGTGAGGCTTGCATGCTACACGTTAGGGCCTGTCCTAAGCATGCATATTCCTCAATGTGCACAGTCACATGCATGCGTACATGCTCACGTCTCTGTCGACGCCAGTAGCGCAAGTCATTGATGGAGCAATTTGAGGGATGTGGCGGAACGACTTGCTGAAGAGCTCAATGTGTGGCAGCGACTCGGACGCTCAGGAGCAGCGTGAAGTCACGTAGGCCCAGAACAGTTGCGTGCAGTAACAGGAAGCAGGCAGGTAGTGGCCTGCTTCCTGTTAAGTTGCTCCTACACCATTCACACACCTCCACAACAATCCTCCCCTGTCCCCTTCCCCTCGTGCAGGGTAGCATACCGGTTGTCATACACTGGTTAACCTCCCTGCCTTTCCCTCTCTACTATTTCCTTCCTTCCACAACAATCCTAGGTCTGTTAGGCTGTAAGTTCTCACGGAGTCGTTCTAAATTAGAAGTAAAGAAAGTACAGGATGTTTGAATGCTTGTTTGTTGACCCCGTTTTTTTCCTTTTTTTTTTCTTCCCACAGCAATAGTAACTTTGGAGCTTGCTTCGGTCCCCCGCAGCGATACGGTGAAAGGCAGGTGACTGTATGGGCATGCCGACCGGGAATGCGGCTTTGGAAAGGCACACCAGATGGTGTTGTTCTGGAAACACTGCTGCTTCGAGACTCGCTGAAGCAGGAGTACTTTCAACCACAGATGCTGAGCCTACCAAAAGTGAGGCTTTTGTCTTAGCTATTGTTTGCTGGTTCAGTGACTGAAAAACCTCGAATTGTTCCTTTATCTTGCATGCTTGCAAGTTTCTTCAGAACTTTCTGTAAAGCAGTTACCGTATTATTTGCGCGATTTTAGGTGGACCCAAATATAAGTAGACCATCCAGTAGCGCACATAAAAAGATGCATGTGCATTCTGCAACAGACATTTAAAGGGGCCGTGAAACATTTTCTGAAATTTTTTTTACCAATTGTGTAATCGGAATCGTGGCCGTCCAAACTATAATATACATTGTTTTGTTGCACCATCTGCGTTCATTTACAGCGATAAAAACAGCGGTTTCAATTCCACAGTGCACGCTCCTCTCAACTCTCCAGCTGACATCCTGTTAGTCAACACCATGGCCTCTGAGATTCAAGCTCTCTCGGAGGCCATGGAAAATGGAAAACCAAACCGTGCCCCAGCCTTGCTGCTGTACGGCGCACCACACGAGGTGGTGCGCCTAGCTTTCACGTAAATTCACGCTCTAGCTTTCACGTAAATCTGTTATTTTAGAGCAAACAAACGTTAGCTATAAGTTTGCGTTTTTAAACGTCTTAAAGGGGCCCTGCGACACTTTTTCAACTGCCGTCTGCAGTACCGCAGTGCGTGTAGGATTGAATGCTGAGATGAACGCTAAACGAATTATGCAAATCGGTGGTCTAGAACTGGAGTTATTAGCCCTCGAAGTTCAAAACACGAGCAGACAGCATGAAACCAACATTCCCTTTCGTATTTCGCTCTCCCTCTGACGTCAGTGGAGGAGTCCAATAGCAACGCGCGTCTTATACAGCGACACCGGAAGACGCCGGGAGCAGAGCGCGCGCGCGCAGATGGCGTCCGGCCGTCAACACACCTGGTGTCGTTTTGCAAGTAATGTCAGATACTTTCTCTCTATCTTACGAAGCATAAAAGCTATTTTAGTACATTTTGGTACTGAATAGCGTGATCAAGCAGACACCACACGTGTGTAACAAGCACCTTGGAGCGTCAAGCCAATCAGAACGCCCGGCCTGGCCCCTCCTATGTCGTCACTCTATGTCACTTCCTGTAACAAATATCTCCGTTATGTGTCGCCTCAGTTCAAACAGAAGGCGATTTTGGGCGGTTTGTTCGCTGAAATAAAATTATAACCACTCTGCTTTCGGCGTTTCTACTCTCGCTGCGCCATCCCCGCGTGCAACAGTTCTAGAATCAGTGATAAAAACGGCCTACTCAATTTGTGTCGCAGGGCCCCTTTAAGGTGACGCTACTGAATAGTGCCTTTGCCGGCCTGTGGTGTCGCAGGGTTGTTTCGGGAGCATGAAAAAGCTAGGATTTCAAACGGCCGCTGTTAAATATTGACTGAATATTGCGCCGAAATGTTTCAGAATCAACATGTCGGATGCCTATTGAAGCAGTGAAAATAACAAACGTATGACTCTCCTTTCTTTTCACGACCCCTTTAATACCAAGATATAGCCTGGCAATTTTAGTGTGTAGCTTCACAACTGCAGCGATGACTGGTTGTGCAAGTTTCTGTGTCTATTATAAGTCAACCTCCCAACTTTGGATATCATATTTCAAGAAAACAGGTAACGAAAGGGGAGTGTATCAAGGGCTAATTTTTTTGTTATACACAACCTAATGGATCGACCATACAGTGAGGCCATGGAAGGCATTAGAGACATGAACTGTTGTTTCTAGCTGTGGTGTAGCAATTATGACAGAATGTGGAAAGGAGTTAAAGTGGACGAAAAAATCGCATCTGTCGTTGGTAGGGACCAAGCCTACAGCCTTCGGATAATGCGCCCGAGGCTCTACGAACTGAGCTAGAGTGGTGGTCGTTCCCCTGTCCACTTTTTATCGTTTGTTTACGTTGTAATTACTACAGTGCAGTTAAAAACTACAATAATGCCCCCTATGCTTTCCTTGGCCTTGTTGTCTGTCGGATTCATTAAGCTGTGCCTTAACAAAGAAAACAGGTCGACTTACAATGTTAAATATGCTGGATTTACGTTGTTGCTGCGGTTGTTACATGGCTTGGAGAACAAGTGTGGCTAAAAACGGGAATTGTGCCTCCTTGTGTAGTTCCTTGTTTCAACGCCGCTTATTTATTCGCATGATGGCTTTAATGGACACACTTTTGCACTCGTTAGCACAAGGAGGCTTGCGGCCATGTCAGCCACGTCTTTATGGAACTGAAGTGGAAGAAGTTATTGGAGTGTTATGTCAGCATTGCCACTGCTAAGTTACAGTAGCCAGAGTAACAGGCGTTGTAAATGGTAAAGAACGTTTGGAGTTGATTACTGGTTGGAAAAGCACTTGCGCACAGCGCATTCCAAGAACGTCTTGAGTCTGCCAGTGCTCACGGAGGTCTCGGTGCTCACGAGTGTCGGGTGACAGGAGTGAGAGAAAGTGGGCCAGCCAGGCGTATGGTTGCAGCTGGCCCTGATGCATGGGTTGCCTGCACCGATGTGCGAAACGGGGTGCGAGCCGTCACTGGTACGGAGGCGCGAGTCTCTCCTCAGTCAGACATGGCACAGAGATATGTGGGACTGCTTATGTGTTGGAATGCAAAAGTTCTTGTAGTCGGCCATGTGGCTGCCAAATGTAGCGTGCAGTCATGGTGCGCAGTTGGCGTACTTTTGGTCAACCACACCTAAGGGCTGCCGTGGACGAGCGGTACTGGTGTGCTTGCTTGGTGTACCTTAGGGCCCGTTCACGCTCGAGGTGCTTTGCCCTGAACGTGAGACGGGGACAGATGAGGCTGAGGGGAGAAAGGACGGCACAAAGTGCACCTTCCCCTCTCGTCGGACTAATTTCTTCCCTCCTCCTGGTCGCAGATCAAGCGATAAGTTACACACAAAGATGGGGCAGAGCTGTGTGAGCATAAGCAGGCCACATTAGAGGTCCGCATTAGATTATTGATGATATCGTAATATTTTCTTTTGAAAACCTTTTGAATGCCTCACCAATCCTGGTACGGTGAGAGACGTTTATTTTACAGAGCGAGGTGACGGATGGTCACGGAAGGCTTAGCACTCAGCCCACGATCGAGCCTCACTTTGTTGTCCTCTTTCATTCTTCGTCCGAGGAGGTGCGGTATCACTATAACTAGCTGTGTTTGCAGGAACCTCTTGGAGAAATCTGCACGAGGAACTAGTAGTGATAAGACGAGTGACTTTTTCCTGATGGTACCACAGGGCATGCCTACTGTATTATGCCATACAGTTGCCATTTTAGGCACACTACGGCAGTATGGTAAACGTGCACTGCAGTTTAATGACCATAAGTGGCGTCCATTGAACTGAAGTTAAATACAAGAAAAGCTGTTATTCTCGTGGTGTCATTTTGCTCTGCTGAATGGCTTTTTTATATAGTCAGCTTTGCGGCTGTACTTCATTGTCATGCGGTGAAGCGTGCAGTGTGGGAATTGGCTGTTACTAATTGTCAGGTTTTAACATGCTAAAAACACTGTGCGATTTATTGCGAAGCATGTTGCAGCAGTGGAGGGCTGTGGAGTCCTAGTATGATTGCAGGTGCCTTTAAACTTTAGTGGCAGTCATTCAGAGCTGTCTGTGAAGTTGTTGTGGTACTGCAGAACAGCAAATAAAAACATAGGTGAACTCTCTTTTGTTGCATCCCCCCCTCCCTACGTACACACGCACACATACACAACACAACAGCTTTTCATCCCCTTATTTGCTCCTATTTTTTGCTATTCTTGTCTGTCTACCACACTACTCTTCCCCCATGGTGCTGAGACATACTTCCTCAAAGGCTGCACAAACTAATGCTATTTTGCTTTTTCAAAGAGCCACCTCCCTCCTTGTTTCAACTTTCCTCATGCAACCTGGTTATAACAGTTATAACACTTAATGGTTATAACAGTGTAATTTTTGTGAGACTTCAATATTGTGACAGTTTGGTTCAATTGTATACCAAAATTGGCATGGAAAGGTACAAACGTATGACTGACTAGGCTGATAGGTCTTGACTTCTATTACATGACATGCAGGTCATGTTGCTGCTCGTTGAAAATAGGCTTTTTTCTCCCTTGCTGTTACAGTATGAGCAAATAACACTAGCTTGCAGCACAGCGGTATGGTCATAGCAGTCAGCATCCCTATTCGGGTGAGCATCTTCAGAATGGCATTTTTTTTACTATTTTGTAATGTTAATGTGTAGGCATAAAACCAGAACGGGATGGTGGTACTGGTTTCACAGAAAGTGACCAAAAGATACATATTGTAACTAGGGATAATATACTCGAGCACGTATTGGTCATTCATGACAATGAGGGAGTGTTCCCCTGACAATGTTAGCCGATATCTCCCGTTACTTTGTTGTTTGCCGTTCTAGGAATCCTATCTGGAGAAGCTTCCAGACTCTCAGTTCGGCCTCCTGAAGCCTTACCGGAAGTGTCTCCTCCTTACGTGGAGCTCGGAGACGTTTTTCGTGGTGGACCCTGCCCTGAGATCCTTGGTTGTTGTATGCCCCGGCTTTGTAAATATCACCGACGTTGCAGTATGTGGAGAAGAGATCTTTGTGCTGCAGGCAAAGCGCCACATTGTCAGGCTTGCAGCACATCCAGAGGACATATGGGACCAACCTGAAGGTATCTTTATAGTACTATTGTTGTTAGTAGTGGTAGTTGTAGTCATACTACTACTACCACTAGTTGTAGTAGTAGTAGTAGTAGTAGTATGACTACTAGTATACTACTACTACTACTACTACTACTAGTAGTAGTAGTAGTAGTAGTAGTAGTAGTAGTAGTAGATGTCCTCTGGATGTACTACTACTACTACTAGTAGTAGTAGTAGTAGTAGTAGTAGTAGTAGTAGTAGTAGTAGTTAAGTAGACTGTCGATAATTCAAACTTTCGGTCAATTCAAACAAATTTCAAATTTTGGTTAGCCTGCTACGTTTCCAATGCATTCAAAAGCTGTTCAGTGCAAACTGTACCTTTCGGTTAATTATGTTAATGCACACTTTTTGCTTATCCTTACCAGAAATATTGGCTGCTTTGGCTCATTCCAGGTAAACATTCATGTATTTTTTAACAGCCAGAAATAAAACTGACCTTCACTCAGCACTTGTGAAGGCATTCAAAATCACTAGCAGAGATATAAAAACAAAACATGGAGATGGCAGTGGTGCACATAGCGAATGGCCATCTCCATTTCTCGTTGTATGCTGCATCGTCATACTTCTACTTGCATCTGATAATTGAAACAAAATTTCTTTGGTCTCCTTTAGTTTGAATTAACTGTAGCGGTATAGTAGTGGCAAACCTGCCTACTCTCCCTCATTGCCCAGGAGATTCCTAATTTCGGTCAAGTCCTCCGTATTGTACAGGCATGGCCACAAATCTCCCAATATATACAACCCTAACACTGTGATGAAAGAAAATAAGTTAACTAAGGGCAGTGGTTTTAAAAATAATTGTCTGACCTTGACTGGATTTCGCAGGGTTAAGTGAATTATTTTTCTTTTCATGGAGAAGTAAATTACCTTTTCGCTTTACTAAATGCACCACTCTCACGAGAAGATGTTTGGTAAGCTAGAAAATGTGCAAGAAGAAAATACTGGTAGTGACACCTGCACGGAGATTCCTGCACTAATATGCGTTACGTCGTACACTTTTGACGATGTCCAGCAGATGCTGCATCACCAGTTATGGGTAAACGAGATGTAAATTGTGTTCTAAAGAAGCCAGAGACGACGTGGCATATTTCTGACAATTTGACTGAGCCAATGTGGCAAGAAAGCATTGAAATGGAATGGGGCTTGTGAAGCCACCTTCTTGAAGTTTTAGCACGGGATTCAAAAATGAAATTTTGATTTTTCCTTCTAGTATTGAACATAAACTGGCGATATTAATGACAGTGGAGTTCCTCAAATAATCATCCGTCATTCTAAACTACTCTGGTGTCCCTTTAACGCAGACACGTCTCTTTATTCCAGAAAACGACACGCTGCTTCCCGACATGACGGCCATAAAGAACACCATCGTCACCCCACTGGCCGAGATCACCGCGCTCCTTCGGGACACCCGTCTGCCCGACCCTCAGGTCTTGCAGATCTTCAAGAACAAAAACGGGAGCGCCATGCTCGACTGGTTCCGGCAGAAGGCGCCCAGACCGCATGAAAGTGACAGTGGCGGCAGTTCTCCCAGCGGCACAGTTCGTCGAGGGAGCACCGCCAGTGGCAACGGTCGTGTGACCGAAACGGCACTGGACGCCGAACAGGTGTCCAGCACCGAAACGGTAGCTACGCAACCGGGCGACGCTGCGTCATTCGTCCATCGATCGAGGAGCTTTGAGTCTATGCAATTCCCCAATGATTCGGAGAGTGAAGAGGACATAGTCTTTACTGCCAGAAAGCGCAAGACCAAGCAGGGTAAGAGGGACTTGATTTGTACGATGGAACAGCACTACACTTAACTGAAAGGCTACAGCGAAGCCTAGAAAGGCTTCGCTGTAGCCAATGTTTAATAAGGCCTTGCTCATTGTAAATGTAGTGCTTGTGGGATTCCTTATGGCACCCTATTTTTTGTTGGTGACATTTATGTTGTAATAAGTAGAATGGTGTCTTGTAACCGCAGCATGAAGCTGTAAATTCTCTAGTGTGATGGCCAAGTAATCCTAGCACCGTTACTTTTGTTTAGTTTTAGTGAAGCTTCGAAACATGTGCCAAATACCATGAGAAACTAGCACCACGGGGCTAGTGGAACAGCTGTTGGAACTAAGCGCCGACAAGATCGTGTGAGCTCAATATTTGGTTACATTGCTTAAAGCGCCAGTCCAGTTGGTGAATTCATCTGCTCGCTGCGCTCGCTATGCACCATGTCAGCTGTGAGAGGTACAGCCGATGTTGAAATGTACAGATTTCTGTCTTATTCAGATCGAACCATGTGATAGCCACAGTCAAACGGCAACAGTGTCGACGTATTACCTGAAACATTGCGCCATCAGCTGCCGGTTCGTTTTCTACTGCTTTGTTAGCCAGGCTGCCAATGCATTTCTTCTATCCCCGCTCACTATGGCATGTCAAATATTGACCACATTTTGTTTCTGATACGAGAAATCATAATTGTGTAAATGGGCCATTTGTTCTTGCAAAGCAGCGCCTGCTTCCAAGCCACTAGCGCGATCGGAAGCCTCGAAGCAAGGGCATTTTGCAGGTAAACAGCGGCACCAGCCGCTTCACGGAATCAACTCCCTTCATCACACTTGTTAGCAGAGATCAATGGACGCAAATGACGATCATGTTGGCAACAACAAGTATCATGTGACGATCTTGTGCTTCCGTTGAGTATGTTATCGATAACGGCGTTTTCCTAGCTAGGCCTACCAGTCGGAGTCATCAGTCTTATTTTGTGCTGCATTTGCCGCTCCCAGACCTATACATTTGTTTATTAATGTTACTGCAGAATCAAGGAGGGCTTTGTATAATTGTTTGCTTTGTACTTGATGACGAAAATGTAAATTCTGGTCACACATGCCGAAGTGCCGGGTGTGGACGACTCTAGAGTCGGTCATTGTTCTGACAAAACTTACCCACTGATCGCTCAGTGTCCTGAAGAACCGTTCACCGCAGTTTCGTTGCATACGGTGCCATACATCAGTTCAGACATCAAACAGTACTGTGTGTTCAGCATATGCTTGAGTAGCCAGAACAGAGCGAGGAAGGGGGAACATATGCCTGTTGGTATCGCGTATTGCTTGGCAGCTGTTTCTCGCTCTGACATTGATGGGTCGATGGCATCCTTCCGCTCGGGAAACATCACAGATAGGACATTAACAATGTCGTACAAGTGGCGCTCTCATGAGTTACTGCAAGCTCAGATGAGCATTTCCACCCTTAGACCATGTTAAATTACCTTAGGGGCGATGTTCACCATTAATACCTGGCCAGAACTGCGTTCTTATGTAGGACAGCCAAATAACACAAACATCTCGCATTTGAAATTTTGGTGTCATTGGGTGCTTTGACTTGTAACAAGTGATGAAAGAAAAAGAATGGCAGACACACGATGAGAATTAGCGATTGACCCGTTTGGTCCAGTGCCTTATGTGCAACATCAGATTTTCAAAAGTGAATAAATTATCAGAGTATCACATCCTTGTAAGGATTACTGCACTTTAGACCAGTCAAATTTAGATCTCTAAAACAGCCAAATCTACTAGCTACCACTGCTGTAAATACCATGGCCACTACTATCTAAAGACTAAGCGGGTATAATTGGGTCTTCATTCTGCCACAAAACAATAATCGTCATCTGTCGTGTTATTGCTTACTTCTTACTCACAAATGGCATGCATGCTATCAGTGTGGCATGGCATTCTGTGTAGGAAAGCAGCGAGCACACTGTTCTTGATAAAGGAAACATAACCAAGCCTGATGGCAATTATCATGTCGTTTTCTCTTCTCTCTTTTTTTTTTGAGTGTACAAAGCATTTCCTGTCGCTGACTGGCCATCTTCTCACTCTTCTTTGCAGGTTCATCTACAAATGCAGCACGGAGTACACCTACGCTAGTCTTGCCATCGTCATCAGAAGAACGTCCGTCTCCCGTCCCTACGTACGACGAGGTTTTTGCCAGCGCCAGCGGCACGTCACCATTGGACCAGAGTGCGTTGAACAAAGAAAACAAAAAGTCTGAATGCCCGCCACCATACAGCGCCTCTGAAAACGAGCTCGTCTCTCACATTCTCAGTCGTTACGGTCAGCTCAAGCAGCGTCAGCGCCAGGATGGAGCTGACGCCAGCCAACCTTTAGACATTCCCATTGACAGCACGTTGGCACCACAGGACTCTGGCAACCTCACTTCATCTCCAGCTTCGGCGTCGAGTGGGGCTGCTGAAGCTGATATCGAAGCCAGTGGTACGGAAAATGGTGCCAGTGCCAGTACTGCAGAGCCCGAGGACAGTCCGGATTCGGAACCGGAACTCTCCATTGAGGACATTTACAGCAAGAACAAAAACGCCAGCGATTCGCACGAGTTGCCAGAGTCAACCGTGCCCGACGTTGTGTTCCACGGAATTGTGGAGCCGCGCTTCCCCCGCTACGACTTCCACTGGGCCCAGGTTTGTCTCACGACTTCCTCATCGCAAATGCCACTCTTGAAATCTTCTGTCAGTTGTTTTAGAGATGTTTGTTGTTGTTGGCATCAAAACAGCATGGCGATTTCCGTTGCCACGCCACATACAGATTCAAAAAGAACTGATCTTGTGTTTTATGTCTCCATTTTTAACAGTATAGCTGTTTAAGTTTGAAGTTTGTTCGTGTGTCGTTTAAAGAAACTCAGCGGATACGTGCCAAGCAACACCTAACATAGCATAACCATGTATAGTATAGTGTAGCAAGGGGGTGGGAAAGAGAAGTGAGTGTGAGGAGCAACGGTGTGAAGATGAAGAGGGAAAGGAAGAGAGAGTGTAATACAGAAAGAGAGAAAGAAAGTAAGATGAAGAAACAAACACCACAATAACGAAATTGGCTGCGAATGTGCTAGGAGCCGCGTTTACAGGTACTTGGTAGCGGAACGAAAAGTTACAGACAGTAATGAGCTAATATAGGAATGCCTGCTCCTTTGATCTTGCAAGTAAATTTTGGCGAGCATTGCCCGAGGCTCTTCGGAACCACATTACCTGCAGCACAGGGTGCATCCCCACGGCTTGGTCTGCGATGGTAGCACTGGCATCGATTTTGCAATATCTCATGTTGCTTGGTACTAGATGTGGTGTCTCTGAACAGCAGGATCCCTGCAACTACAGTACGCCGTCTTAGCATGGTGTCGGGAATAATTCTTATGTGCTAGGTGGCACTGTTGACCCCTAATACCAGGGCATCTCATGTCAAGTCATGCGTGCAGAATCTTGCAAAAATGATTAATCTAGTATACATCTGTCTAGTGGTGAATCTCCATGTGGATATGCCAGGTTCTTGTGTGATGCCTGCTGGCCTGCATTGCCAAAAGCAGCCTGCTTGAAATGAAGAACTGTACTACTTAGCCAGAAGTGCTTCCATATGGCAACGCTTTTAGCCCAAAATCCAGGTGCGGTGCACTAAGCGCTTATGGTGTCTGTAAGCTTTGTTCTGTCAGCTTGCTTCATCCGTGTCTTCTCTTTGTCACGATTTAACCCAACCTGCCGGAGCCATCAGCATTCATAACAAAGTGCTCTAAAGCATCCCAAGCATAAGTAGAATCTTCAATACTATTCAATACAGTTGAACCCATTTATAACAATACTGATTTTATCAATATATCGGTTATAACAGTGATGAGCTTCTGCACCATCAACTTTTGTATGCTTGCTATGACCATGATGAGCTAACCCTTTTACAACAAACCACTTCATAATGAATGGGGAACTACCTTTACAGTTCGTATTTTCTCTCCTCACTCAGGTCAAAGGTCCTGGGGCCATAGTGTCGTTAGCTGCGTGTGATGGCTACCTCTGCTGCGTGGACAGTCGCGACAACGTGTACTACTCCCGGCTCATGGGACGCGAGTTCACGTGGCGGAGCGGGTCGCGCCCAATGAGCCGGGTGGCCCTGTCCCCGTCCGGCTGCGTCCTGTGGGCCATCTACAAGGAGAAGCTGTACGCAGCCCGCTCGCCTCGGTCCAACGAGCCCCTTGCCATGGGATGGGACGAGGTGGCCATGAACGTGGTCAGCGTCAGCGTCACTGAGACCACAGCCTGGTGGGGCCCTGCTGTTGTTGTCGTAACGGTTCTGCAAATGCAGGAGCCACATTTAGGTGTCATAAATGTTAAAGGTCGCTAGTTGGTGGTCGTTGAATGCATAGTGGCAAAGAAAGCACAGAAGATGGAGTGCCGTCTATGAACATTGCATATGCTAGTGCTTGGGTAGCTAAATGAAAAGCTCTCAGATGTGTCAGCGTTTCATGTGTGCTTCTGTGTGAGGGCACTATCGACGCTAAGATCCACAGAGACCATAGTGGTTGTTATTTATTTTACCTTTAATTATCAGCCATAGTAGCTTTAGAAGGGTGACTGGCTGAGTGCATTTGTATGTGTGGTCCTATCTCTTGTCTCCATTTAAGGTGGATTCACACCAGAGCTGTGCAAATAGCAAAGTTTTGAACACAAAGTTAATTTAAATGTTAATGTTTGTGTGCAAATTGAATCGAATATTTGTCAAATAATGTTTCGAATATTTTTCCAATGCCATATTAAATTACAGAAAAATTAACTGCTAAGCATGGTAGAAAGCACTAACAAAACAAATTTATTGCATGAGTTGCATAGTTCCACAGTAACAGTCCCTAGAAGAATAATAGTTAAGCATTAAGAGCAGTCCAACAGATAACAGTGCATATACATGAGTTTACTTCTCACAGTGTACAAGGGTTAACTTTTTACCACAGTACACTGAGTGTTAGCTTCGCCACAGTACACGATTGTTAGTTTTGCCGGAGTATGCAAACGTTATGCAGCAAACATTACTAGACATGGGAATGCGCTACTTTTTACGCGGCCTAGTGTATTTCGCCCTTAATTACAAATTTACAACAGTCTGAATAGAAAAAGCAAGGTGTGAATTGAATTGAATAGCAAACATTATTTGAAAAATATCTGAAAGTTTGAATATTCACACATGCCCAATTCACACGTGAAGCCAAAATCCTGCTCCTCCGCAGTCCAAACAGTCACGCGATTGCTTTCTTAGGCATTTCAAAAATTGGTGTCACTCAAGTAATGAACTGGCCAAACTATCCATGCTGCCACGATTACTTGGCCTTTTCATCTTTAACAAAGTCCTCTCTCGTTCCACACAGGTACTGTAACTGGTTCAGGCGACGTGTTCATGTGTCCCGACGTGACAGTTCAGGGCAAGCCGGTGACCTTCTACGGCGTCAGCTGCCTGTTCAAAGTGCAGCAAGTCACCTGCTATGACTGACGTCGTCTGGGTGCTCACGGCGCAAGACACTCTCCTCGCCCGCGTGGGCATCTCACCAAAGTCGCCTAAAGGCACAAACTGGATTGACATACCGTAAGTCCTAGTCCTTCTTGTGTTGAGTAAATCTCAGGAGGAGGCAGCAACGGAAGACCACCACCACGGGGCAAGTGCCCTGATTGGCTTCATTTGCTGTCCCTCTATTTTCGTGCTGATTCATGCTGCCCTGTATTTTCTGCTGTCTCTGTATTTTCGTGATGAGCCTACTCACCCAAGTCAGTTTTCCATTTGCCATTTGTCAGGCTTTAACCTAGTGCGCTGAAGCCGTCAACATTCGTAACAAAATGCTCTAAAGCACCCCAGGCATAAGCAATATCCTGCACAAAGATGCTTCACAGCAAAGCAAGATCGAACCTGTATTCAAGAAGAACACAGGAGTATACACGCCAACTTCGTTGTCCTCAGCCAGATGGAGGTCGTCACTGCTGCTCTTTAATTTTTTTTTCCTCTGCTACGTTACTGTAGCCTATGGTCATGACTATACGAGGGAGGCTACACCGACGCAAGTTTGTGGACGTTCCAAATTATTTTTACTTCGATGATAAGTCTTCTGGATTGACTGCCGTTGCGGTAAACTGCGGTTGGCCGATCAGATTGAGGGGTGCACTTGCACTTTTGGCAGTGAGTTTGCGAGATGGCCATTAGTCCCATTTTTGAAATTATTGTTGTGCTCTCTTGGATGGTCATTTAGGCAGCGACCGGTTTGCCCTGTATATACTTTTCCATGGGAAAGCAGTATGTTGTGCACCACGCCGATTTGGCATTCCACGAATTTTAATTCGTTGCTATGGTTGATACAGACTTTATGGTTGCTGTCCACTGTAAAGTTCTTAGGTACTTTTTGACCTGTAAAATCTAAGGGCTTTAGTCCACTGTACGTACTCGTTATCACTGCAGTCATCGATAGTGGCTACACAGATCCTAACTACGGTGCCAGTGCAGTGGTAGTACAAAGGCAATAAAGTTGTAAAAAGACACGAAGCCTTCCAGCTTTTCTGTCGTTTGCTGATGTCCATGGCAGCGCACGCTTCGGCACTTCGTTTTAAATTGACTAGCGCATGTAATGCAATGTGCATTCGCGACGATCTGCAGTCAGCGCTCTTCGAGGGTCATGTGAACAGCTCAGCGTGCAGCAGAGTGTGCGAGTTCAGTGGGAGTTCAGCGCCAGTAAACAATGCATGTGCTTGCGGGAACCAGAGGACAAGTTATAATAATCACATTGTCTGAACTTCCATGGCCCTATAGATTAAATTTCACTGTGACAAAATGACTTCACTACACATTTATTGTGCGTCCCGTCAGTTTCGTGGTAGTGAGATTTGACTGTACAGTGTGTACAGCAGCGCACAAGAGCAATGTGACGAAACCATCGGCTGTGGAACACACTTTCCATTTACATCTTTCGCCTGACTGGAGCAGTCCTTCATGGAGGAAAGGCTTGCCAGGACAAAATGAAAGCTCAGTAGACAAGGTGCCACACATTCGCTTGCCACTGGAGGAAGGACAACAGTATGAAGCTGAAGGAAAGTGTTTGTGCGTACTGCGCACGCACTTCACACACACGATTGGCATATGCTTTAGGAAAGCTTGTGCACATTAGCTATTGGCTTGTCTCAGCAAACTATCTCGCCGTTTGAAGTTCATTTTGCACATGGCCAGGACCATGATAAACCCAGAATACAATGCCCCCCCCCCCCCCGCCTTTTACTTTTCAATAATTTTTTTTTCCAGTCTCGCCTACTATACACCTCTGGCACTCCATTGATCACTCTAATGTCTGAATATACCCTGCGTCTCCTTTGCTTCTTTTTTGTCTACTTCTTACACGTGCCTCTCGTTGTCCTCCTCTGCTTGTGAGGTTGGGGAATGAGCGAGCAGAGCACACATAAACATGATTGTAAGGAAGGCACTGGCTGCCTTGACAAAGACAAGCCTACTTGGTCAAAACGTAGACTTCAGTGGCATTCCCTGTTCTTGCATCATTTTCAGTGTTTTTTTTTTTTTTTCACAACTTCAAGCTTCTGTCTTCTCATGAACTTCTGTTCCTATTAGGGCTTTGTTTGGGTGTATGGATTCAGCAGTGCATTACGCAGTTATGCTCTATTTTGAGGTGCACTAAAGGACACTAATAATTCAACTTAAATTCCAGTTTTAGTGTATTTATGCCATTCCATGTGTCCCTCACGTAGGCTGCCTTCCAAGGGAAGTCCTGCTTGCATTTCCCTTGGCTACAACAGCACGGGCTGGTTGATTGACAGCGAGGGGAACGTCTTCTTCAAGACAAACCTCAAGAACAGTGTGCCGTGTGGCTACAATAAAGAGTGGTGGCAGGTGAAGTGGTTGTTCTCACTACCTTTTGATTAGCTTTATTTAGGGGTGTGCGACTATATGCACTTTCAGATACCTTTTCCTATTCGATTTGATTTGCACTGTTTGGACTATTTGAAGTGTTATAATTAAAGGGGCCGTGAAACATTCTCTGAAAATTTTTTACGAATAGTGTAGACGGAATCCTGGCCCACCAAACTATAATATAGATTGTTTCAATAGTGTTGTCGGAATCCTGGCTCTCCAAACTATATTATACATTGTTTCGTTGTACAGTGTGCATTGATTTACAGAAATAAGAACATGGTTTCGATTTCACAGCGCATGCTCCGCTCAGCTCTGCAGCTGACGTCATGTTAGTCGGCACCACAGCCTCCGAGATTCCAGCTCTGTCGAAGGCCGTGGGAAACGAAACGATGCTTCAGCATTGCTACCACACGGCTACGCCACACGGGATCCAGCTATGTCCTTACTTTCCGGGTTTCATATAAATCTTATTTTAGAGCAAGCTAAAGTTGACAATATGTTAATGTTTTTAAATAACTTTAGGTGACACCACTGAATAGTGCATATGCCAGCCTGTGGCATCGCATGGTCATTTTGGGAGCACAAGAAAGCTAGGATTTCGAATGGCTGTTATTAAATATAGGCTGAATATTACGCCGAAATAATTTCGAATCTATTCTTGTTTATTCAGGTGGACCTAAATGAGTTTGTGTACCAGTTGCCACCACCTCTGGCCAAGATGCAGAAGAATCTCAGTTCGGTGTTCTCCTCCGAGAAGCTCTCGCACAAGGTCCTCGGCAAGGGCAAGTGGCACCTGGTGGCCGGGAAGCATGGCGTATGGTTCTGCGAGAGCATGTCCTCGCACCTCAACTCCTGTCGACGAGACATCACAGGTAACTCCCGGCCCCCGGCCACGGTGGTCTAGTGGCTATGGCACTCAGCTACTGATCCGAAGGTCGCGGGACGGAACCCCGGCCATGGTGACCGCACTTTGATGATGGCGAAACATTGAGGCCTGTGTGCTGTGCGATGTCAGTGAACGGCAAGGATCCCCAGGATGGTCGACACTTCCGGAGCCCTGCAGAACGGTGTCTCCAATAATGATATTGTGGGTTTGGGACGTGAAACCTCAGAAATTATTAATATTACACAGGTAACTTCAGCATGCATATGTGTATGTGTACCGGCACACATGTCCTTAGCAGACAGGACGGCGAGGCAGAAAAAATAGGGTTTTAGGGAGAAACCAAGGAGCTCAAATTTTCTTTAGTCTCAACCATATGAAGCCAGCAGACAGTTAACCTATGAAAACATAGCGGACATGAGCTGTTGTATTTTCCCTTAATGAGGGGCTAGGCCATACAGTAAGATCTTGTTAATGCAAGCCTCCTTAATTTAGAAAATCAGATAATTTGGAGGTGTCTTCTAGTGCTGGCAAGCGTATGCAGTGCTTGATGGCGTCACTATATAGAAGGGTATTTATACCCAGCAAAATATACCAGAAGAATAAGGAACGAGCAAAAGTGCTTACACTTGTGTTAGTTATGACCAAGTGAGTCATACAGAAAACAAAGAAGAATACTCTCACGTCTGACAAAATTCTTGAACTTAACTTTCAAAGTGACCACTATACTGATAAATCCGGAATATATCTCAGACCAAGGAAGTAGTGGGGATGAGAGTGACGGTGAGAGCAGCAGTGACTACGAAAGCAGTGTGTGTATATACCAAGCCCGTCTGCTTCTAGACCTTCAATGTTCGCGACGATCGAGTGCAGTGCTTGCAGGAGACATTCCCAAACGAAATAAAATAAAAAGCGTTAAAATCGGAACGTAATAACCTGAGTTACACAGGTTTCTATACGACGCTGTACACGCCTGTCCATGGTAGCAAAAAATGCACAGTACAGCTCGTGGGAATGGGCGCGGAGGCTGCGGAAGCGAATGGGTTAATGATCAGACAGGCAGCTGTTGCCAACTGCACGCATGTTGTTTTGGTTTCATACTCTGTGCTTATGCGCAGAAATTTTAGGGCTTGTTTGGTTGGAAAAAGCATGCTCATTATATGCGAGTAAACACGGAAAATTCTACCGAAGCTAGCTGCCTGCATGTTGAAGTACCGTATTTACTCGATTCTAACGCGCACCCGTTTCCCGCGACGAAAAAAAAAGAAAGTGGAACATCGATTATAACGCGCTCCCACTTTTCGCGACACGGAACAAAAGGTCCTTAGTAATCAACCTTCTCACATTCGTAAAAAAAAAAATGCCGTACTCGCGTAATGAACGCACTCGCATAATAAACGCTTTGAACCCCCGCCGTCCCTCGTACGGACGCGCTATGGCTTTCCCGCTTCACTCGATCCGCAGTGTCTCGAACACGTTCGGCGCGCCGATTCACAACTCCTCGGTCCCGAATAAAACTGCCACACGTCGCCGGGCGTAGCTGTGTGCAAGTGGCAATAGCATCATTTACTCGCAGTGCTGCATTCCTCCGTGCTATCGCAGTTCCCTCATGACCGCTGCCGCGTCCTGCGCAGGCTGGCGCAGATAAGCCTAAGCATGGTCTGGGCGTGGTCCCCGAGATTGCCGCGATGCAATCTCAGACGTCATGCAGCGCGCACGACTGAGAGGCTCAGGTGGCTCAGGCTCAGCGTATGAGGGAGAAATGCGATGATGAGCCGTTTTGCACGCGGTGATGGGAAAATATCGCCCTTACGGCTACGCGCGAACGCTACCGAAAGCTGGTGCAGCTGGGCATCTCCGAGGTTGCATCGGCGACGTAGTGACTTTGGTTAACCGCAAGACAGCCAAGCCGGCGTGGCGAGTATCATCGCCCTATGCATAATGTGCCTCGTGGCGTCATTCAGCGCGGGACCGGCTGTGATATAGACTACTGAAGCTATGCGTGCCAAAGACTGCCGCGCCGCCAGTTCGTTTTTTCGCCGGTGACCGTCCGACGGCGCTCGAACCTCGTAGGAGGCGGCCGTTTTGATGCCCGCGATATCGTAACGGTGTCGTTCGTTCGTACTCGATTCTAACGCGCATACAATTTTTGGACCCGTTTTATCGGAAAAAAGGTGCGCGTTAGATTCGAGTAAATACGGTATGTGCGAGTATCCATGAGTGAACATTTTACGCCTCTTCATGCCAGCCGCTGCTCAGGCATTGCTATCACAGCTGTCAATCTTTAAGTAGTCCGAGCTGATGCGAACGTTACAAATTGCTGCTATCTGGTCGACACTTCATTTGAGCAGTTGTTGATAATGAATTGTGAAGACACTTAACCTTTCGAACACCGTACTTTCTAGTTAAAGCGACACCGCTTCCAGTGCACTTAGCCTGTTGTGGCTGATGCAATAAAAAAAAAAAGAGCTATTATGGCAAGTGAAGGTGTAAAAGATGTGTGAGGCATTTTTTTTTTTCGGCAGCAGTGCACTCTCCCGTATGTGGCAGGTATGATTCATCGCAAATGCTCATCTGAAGACGGAGACATCGCTTTGCCTTTTAGGTGCTCTTTAAAGGTACAACATTCTCACATGGGAAAAACATGTCATTATAAAGTTGTAAACCAAAATGAATAAAAATATGCCGTTGGCGTGTGCTGCATTCTGTTTCAAATAGCTTCCTTTAGAAAATGAAGCAGTGTTATCTTTTGTTTCTTGCGTAGAAAACACATTCAGTTGTTGGACTACATTCTGTAGCAGCAGCACACACATGTAGTTCGGCTTTGTAGCCCTCGCTTCATTGCTGAGAAAAGTTGTCCACGAATATACTTGCGTCATTTTGTATGTACATTTGGCTTAACAGTGTTACAGTTGCATAACGTTTTCATACATGTCAGGGAAGCTGCATTTATTAGATGCGAGAGCGTCTTATGCACGGGGCAGTGTCCGCTCTGCGGCGTCCGCACCCATACCGCGCATGCGCAACTCTCCCTCATTCTCCTCCCTACGCAGGTGTGCGCTCTCCTCCCGTCTCCCCCTCTCCGCCACAGGTGCGGCGCAGCAAATCATTGCATATAACTCTCTCCCTCTCTCTCTAAGGGTACGCCGCTAGGCGGCGCAAGTGTCGCGGCGCAGTATAAAGGGCGCGTTCGCTGTGCTTCCGTCATTCTCTCTCTGTGCAACGATGTGCGAAGCGCCATGAACAACGTCAACGTCGGCGCTAGTTGCAGCGGCAGCGCCCCCGCCGCGGAGCAGAGGAAGGCCATCATCTTCAAGATACCGTACGCACCGACGCTAGGAATTACGTACGATCTATAAATAAAGACGTAACAGACCCTTACAAACGTCTCCTCTCTTCTCAATACATTCTCTCACTCTAACTTTCATTGGTTTGTGTTGCCAAGTGAAACGAAACGGAAACTCGATGCACCCCCCCTCCCCCCGCGATGCTTTTGCATCCCACCATGGTTGCCCGTAGGGGGAGATGATGTGTTTTAGGGGCGAAGCTCCTTAGGGCGTGGGTCGTTCTCTCCTCCGTACATAGTATGTAGCCACCTGTAGTTTTATGAAGTGCTCACTAGATGGCGTGATGGCGCTGCGGTGCTCGCTTCATTCAGATGTATGGGAACGCGTAGTATGGGAGTCTGTCTGTCCGTCCGTCCGAGCGCTGCGGTGCTGCTTAGCTAGTACGTGAATTGATCAATAGATGACGCGGAGGTGCTCGCTGCGTGCTCTAGTGTGATAGGAGAGCGCTAGGTGGCGACACACAGTGTGTGTCACGTCTTTGATGATGTACTGGGCAAGATTCACAGAAGATTCACGGTTTTTACCGATGAACCTCCGGAGCTTCGCCCACTCATCATCATTCACCTCGTGGATATGCTGTGAATTTTTTTGATCTACATGCAGGCATGTAATTAGCTGAATTTTTTTTTCATGCTTATTTTCGTACTTCGTTCAGGCTAGCACCAACGCGCATCTGTTTCATCAAGACCAGTGATTCTGTACCAACTACGTACTGTTTCATGCAGGCTACTTTTGGGAGAAGGCACACGTGAATCTCTTGCACCCGGGGATCAAATGGACGGACATCGCTGCCGGTGGGGTCTTCAAGGATGAGGGTGAGGTGCCTGTGTTGGCTTGTTTCGTACCACCTGCCATATTGGCTGAGTGGTGCGCTATGCATCTAGAGGTTGCGGGTTTGACTGCCACGTTTCAGTGGCATCTCGAGAGGAGTGAAATGTGAAGGTGTTTGTGCATGTAGCAGATGAGTCTGAAAAAATTTTCAAATTGAATCAGTATGGTAAAACCTCAATGTAATGAGTATGAATGTAACAAATTATTGTTTATAATGCAGTAAGCTTAGGCATGCCACTAATTCGCTTTCAACGATGTGAGTTTTCAGTAAATTTTCGGATATAAAAAAAACTTCTGTGAAAGATGCGACCTTGTTACACTTTAACTTGACTGTACATTTTTTATAAAAGTGGCATCTGAATAAAGGATGTTTGGCATTTCTCGCTAAGTAAATGCTAAAGTCAATGCAAAGTGTGCTTAGTAAAGTCAGTATGTGTGCCTTGTTCGATCTTTTATTTGTGTGCAGTGCATCACCTACTACACCCGTGAAAAATTTGTCCTGACCCTTGGTTCAAACCCGGGAAAGGGTGAAAGTTCAACTAAGACATTTTTATTTCTTAGAGATTCACATGCATTTCCTTGTAGCTTTGTGCTACAAGTGGGTGGACAGTAGTTTTTTCTTTTATAATCATTACTCCACCTTGTGGAATTCCGCGTAACTAATTTTCCATACCGATGCCCATGTGCTTCATGTTATTAGTCAATTCACCCTTGCATTGCCAATCACTAGCCTCCTAGTTGTCTCAATTGGTAGAGAAACTGCTCTGGACAAGAATTGGTTCTAACCCTGACCAGCACGCATGAATTTTCTTGTAGCTTTCTGCTACAAGCATCTGGGCACTAATTTTCCTTTTCATAATTGTTGTTCCACCTTGCAAAATTCCGCAGTAACTGACTTGCCAATAAGCCAGGTGATAAATAAATGCGTGGAATATACCTGACCCCTATACATAGCCTTCGTAGATCACGAGAAACCATTTGTCGCGCTCGAAACCTCAGCAGCCATGCACACATTGTGGAATCAGGATGCAGATGATCATTATGTAAGGATACTAGAGGGTATCTACGTCAGTACTCTAGTATGCTTGACTATCAGTCGCCTACAAGGTATTTACCAAGGTAATCGCTAACAGAATTCGTGCCACCTTAGATTTCAGTCAACCTAACAAACAAGCAGGGTTTCAGAAAGGCTACTCAACAGTAGACCATACTCACTCTATTAATCAGGTGATAGAGAAATGCGTGGAGCATAGCCAACCCTATATATAGCCTTCAGAGATTATGAGAAAGCGTTTGACACGGTCTACACCTCAGCAGTCATGTAGGAATTGTGGAATCAGGGCGTGGATGAACACTATGTAAGACTGCTGGAAGACATCTACAACGGCATCACAGTCCTCCATAAGGAGAGCTATAGAATATGTATAAGGGAGGGCATAAGACAAGGAGACACAATCTCTCCAATGTTATTCACAGGATGTTTACAGGAGGTATCCAGAGCATTGGACAGGGAACAGGTGGGTGTAGGGGTTAGTGGTGAATACCTCAGTAACCTCAGATGTGCTGTTGACACTGCCATGCTGCATAACTCAGGGGACGAATTGCAAAGCATGATGACTGAACTGGACAGGCAAAGTAGAATGGTGGGTCTGAAAATTAATATGCAGAAAACTAAAGTAATGTTCAATAGCCTTGGGCGAGAACAGTGGTTTGAGATAGGTGGCGAGGCATTGGATGTGGTAAATGAATATGTGTAGACATATTCGTTTACCACTTCCAATGCCTTGCCACCTATCCGTGTAGTAACCCCTGCTTTAAACAATGAGGGTGAAATGATTAGAAGGATAAGAATGAGGTGGAGGTGCAGGCATTCTCAGATAATGAATGGCAGCTTACCATTGTCCCTGAAGACTAAAGTGTATAACAGCTGCATCTTACCGGCACTTTCCTATGGGGCGGAAACTCTGAGACTAACTGAAGGTTCATCTTAAATTGAGGATGGCGCGACGAGCAGCAGAACAGAAGATGATAGGTGTAATGTTTAGGGACTAGAAGAGAGCGGAATGGGTCAGGGAACAAACGCGTGTTAAGGACGCAGTAGAAATGAAGAGAAAATGGACGTGGGCAGTGCATTTAACATGAAGGCAAGGTAGCCATTGGTCATTAAAGAGGGAACATAGTGGATCCCTGTAGAAGGCAAGTGTGGCAGGGGGTGGCAAAGGTTTGGTGGGCAGATGAGATCAGGAAGTTTGTGAGGATAAGTTGGCTGCAGTTAGCACAGGACCAGGATAATTGGAGATCTGTGGGAGAGGCCTTTGCTCTGCAGTGGATGTAGACAGGCTGATGGCGATGATGATTTGCCAATGTCATTGCCTTTTTGTGGGATGCAAGTGTTGGACTGCGAGCCCTTTCATTTCATGAAGCAGTGTGGGGGGTCATTTTTCCTGTAACAAGCAACCACAACTGCTGCTTCAGTACAAGGTATTAGTTCTGTCCACTGGTTGCCCCGCCAGGGCGGTCTAGTGGCTATGGTACTCGGCTGCTGATCCGAGGGTCGCGGGATCGAATCCCGGCCACGGCGGCTGCATTTCGATGGAGGCGAAATGTTGAGGCCCGTGTGCTGTGCGATGTCAGTGCACGTTAAAGAACCCGAGGTGGTCGAAATTTCCGGAGCCCTCCACCACGGCGTCTCTCATGATCAGATCGTGGTTTTGGGACGTTAAACCCCAGTAATCAATCAATCTTCACTAGTGTCCATCATCTTTTTCTTGGTTTGCTGTTCTTTTGCCTTGTCCCAGGGGTTGTGTGGGGCCTTCAGACAGGTGGTCAGCTGGCAGCGCTGTCTCCGCGTCTGCGAAAGTGGTACGCCGTTGGTCTGCCCCGTGGCACATCACTCAGCTGCATAGCACCCTCACCAGAGTCGCTCTGGGTGCTCACAACCGACGGTCACGTGATGGTGCGCACCGGCCAGACCCACCAATTTCCAATGGGCGAAACCTGGGTCCCGCTGGACACCTCACAGCTGGGTACGAAAATAAGCTTACACCCTGCACCGTAGAGGTTGTGAAATGACCAGATTTTCTGTACTGCCAGTCACATTTCTTCCCCCCCCTCCCCCCAATATTTTTATTTCTCCATATTAAGCAGTGCTGTAACATATAGATGGACACAGCTAAAGAAGTTGAAGATGTCCCACTTGGATGACCAAAATGCAGCGGTCAATTGCCTCTGTAACAACAGATATAGACCCTTTTCATAAACTGCAAGCTAGCTTTTCTGCAATGCAGCTTGCCCTACTAATGACGGCATTGGCAATCCGGCAAACAACGTGTGCAAGCGCAATTTGCTTGCGATAGGGCGTGTAAAATGTCGACCTAGCCCTTCTGATACAAACAACCCCAAAAAACGGGCCGCAGCATGTGCGACTTGAATTTTGACAGCATTTAAAAAAAGGCAGCTGTCGCCATTAGTAGGGCAAGTTGCACTGCAGGGAAGCTAGCTTTACAGTTTATGAAAAGGGTCTATTGTCCTGTTCGGAAAATGTGCTTCTTAAATTCATCGGTATAATTAATGATATTGTATCTTAAAAGACTTGTTTAGTATAGCTTGCAGGCTGGCAATGCTGCAGAACAAGCCTGATCATGAGAGAAAAATGACCCTGCAACCTCTACAACGTGGCGTGTTGTCTCCTGTGGTGCTAGATCAGTGACTGTAGACTGTCTCGTCAAAGAACCACCAGAAGTTTGCAGTCGTTTCTCACAGCAAAGCCCTGCATTCGGCATGACCGACGCTTGCTGCAACTGTTGATCACTGCTGATATGAAATGTCACAGTTCGTGTGGGAAGCCGTGTTCTGTGTGTGCGGGTCACCAACTGTCCCACGCATGACGTTAGTCTATAGACCGTGCACTGTTCAATGGAGGCTCTTGTTCTTCTGCCTATGATGTGCAAAATGCCGCTGACTTCTAAAGTTTTATTCATCTATAGATGGTCATAATACCACGTTTATTCATTGCATGCCTGTCCAAACTATTCATGTCGAGGCAGTTTCGGTAGCATGGCTATATAGTGTTGTGCAGAAATTATTCAAATGTTGATAACACTGACCCGCTGGTTCTGTTAGATGAGATGGTTTAAGTTTTTTGTAAGTGCATAAGAAAGATGAGACCTTTATGGACTGCAAGAAATGTTGTTTTGCGGCATCTAAGAGGACTACTGGTTGTAATTTTATTTGCTGCCAGACTTCGTAAAAAAGAAAAATGTTTCATGGAAACTTTTATGGAAAATCAACGAGTGCTGTATTTTGACTGTGTTAAAAGAAATACGTGTTATATAAACTGTGGAAACACACACTTAGCAAGCTTTTCTTCGAAGCTTAAAAAAAAAACAGAGAGCACGGTAGGGTGCTAGTATCTGTGGGAAACTCTGGTCGATGAGCTGCTGTGAGTTCAAAGTGGTCACAAGACCAGTTTCGTGTCAGAGCAGCTACAGTAGCTTTGAGCATGTAGCAACTGTGGTGGCCTTGGTTAATGAAGCAACTGTTTTGGCTCACTCACTGCAAGGTACTTCAGTCTTGCAACTGCAGTTGCAAAACGAGAACCACTAACACGTGCAGGGTCAGCATATCATCTTCTTTTACGAGGTAAACATATATTGACGGCACTACGCGCGAAAAATTCCAATTCAGCGATGGCTTGCACTCAGTTGTGCGCACATGCTGCATGCTGATTTCAGAGTGTTAATCAATGCTGTTCATATCCCTTCTCATGGCTGCCCTTCTTATTTGCTGTGCAATTGGTGGCCCTGGTGCTACTAACGTGCCTTCTGTGCACGACCAACACAGGTGACGTCCAGCTCACGCACCTCAGCTGCAGCTATGAGACGGTGTGGGCGTGCGACGCAAAGGGAACTGTGTACATGCGCATCGGCTCACTGCGGCCGCCTGCTCCCCGTACGTTACCACCGGCCTGGGTACCTATTGAGTCAGCTTACCAAGAGGAGTCTCCGTTTATCTCGGCGGTGAGTGGAACTTCTAACATCTGCATTAAAGAACTTTTGCTTCTTATAGTTTTTAGTCTGTTGTCAAGTGTTCGTAATGCCGTATTGGATGTGTATTATAGCTGTGCGAATAGCAAAATTCTGAGTGCGAAGCGAATTCGAATATTTATGTTCAAGTGCGAATCGCATTGAATATTTCCCGCCACGGTGGTCTAGTGGCTATGGTACTCGGCTGCTGATCCGAGGGTCGCGGGATCGAATCCTGGCTGCAGCGGCTGCATTTCGATGGAGGCGAAATGTTGAGGCCCGTGTGCTGTGCGATGTGAGTGCACGTTAAAGAACCCCAGGTGGTCGAAATTTCCGGAGCCCTCCACTACGGCATCTCTCATAATCAGAGCTGGTTTTGGGACGTGAAACCCAACATAACAACAACATTGAATATTTTTGGAATAATTTTCGAATATTTTTTTAATAATACCATGCCAAATTATGGAGAAATGTGCTGCCAAAAATGGGCAAAGAAGTTTATTGCATGACTAGCGTACTCCCACAGTGGTCATTCCAAAGTCCTGAACAACAGTCCGACAGAGAACTGTGCAACACAAAGCAGAGTTAACCTCACTGCATTACACGAGTGTAGGCTTTCCCGCAGTACACGAGCGTTAGCTTCGCCGCAGTACACGGATGTTATGCAGCGAAGCATACTACATGCGGGAATAAGCCGTAAGTCATGAGACATAGCATATTTTTTTCCTGTAATTTCCAACTTCGAAGAGTTCGAATAGTAAAAGTTCAGTGTGAATCGAATCGAATAGCAAGTGCTATTCAAAAATTATTCGAAATTTCGAGTATTCACGCACCCCTAATGTGTATATGTGTTTTAATCAAAATTGGCTGGGGACTCCCTTTAAAAAATGGTTTTGTGAAATCATAGCACGGACATGTACGTACCTCCATAGAAAGAGACGCTCTATTTCTGACTGCCAACAAACTTAATTTCTTCTCATGTGCTGTCTCTCTTTCTGTCAGTCTGTGCTGGCATTAGTTTATCGCAATGCTGAGCCAGTTAACCAAAACATCTGCAACCTTTACGATGACCTCTGTTAATGTGAATATCATGATGAACTGTGCAATCTAAACTTTAATGACTTGTTAACCCATGTAGGCCTTCGTTGAGCCAAATATGAAGTAAGTAGAAATATTAATGGTCCCTTTTAACAATTTTGGGACTAGACCATAGGGCCATCGATAGTATATATGGTTGATGATCGTATGGCTTGGTTTGGCAGCGCAACAAAAACTATCAGTCATATGATTCATGGTTTTTGTTGCGCTGCAGTCACTGTACCAGGCAGCCATCCCTGTCCAGTGCGGTAGAAAAAATTTTAGTTTGCCAGCGCAACAAAAACCATCAATCATATGATTGATGGTTTTTGTTGCGCTGGCAAACTAAAATTTTCGCGCACTGTTTCATGTATGGCTCTGTGTGTGGTGTTTTGAACACTACTCTACTAATTGAAGAGCACCTTGTCTTTCCTTTCTGAAAGGCGGCACATACCATATTTACTCGAAACGTGCACCTTTTTTTCTGATAAAACGGGTCCAAAATTGCATGCTCGTTAGAATCGAGTGTGAACGAACGACACCGTTCCCATATCGCCGTTGGTATCAAAATGGCTGCCGCCTACGAGGTTCGGGTGCTGTCGAATGGTCACCGGCTAAAAAACGAACTAGCAGCGTGGCGGTCCTTTGGTGCGCATAGTTTCAGTAGTTTCTATGTCGCCACCGGTCTCGCGCTGAACGACGCCATGACGCACATGATGCATAGGCAGATGACACTCACCGCGCTGGCTTGGCTGTCTTGCGGCCAACCAAAGTCTCTACGTAGCCAATGCAATCTCTGAGACGCCCAGCCTCACCAGCTTTCGGTAGCGTTCACGGGTAGCTGTAACGGGAGATGTTTCCCATCACCGCTCGCAAAACGGCTCATCATCGCATTTCTCCCTCATATCTGTGCTGAGCCTGAGGCACCTACAGCCTCTCGGTTGTGCGCGCTGCGTGACGTCCGAGATTGCATCGCGGCAATCTCAGAGACCATACCCCGACGAAGCTTAAGCTTATCTGCGCCAGCCCGCACAGCACGCATGGCAGCACGTGGCAGCGAGCGTGAGGGAGCTGCGATAGCACGGAGGAATGCAGCACTGCGAACAAATGATGTTATCGCCGCGTGCACGCGGCTACGCCCGGCAACGTGTGGCAGTTTTATTGGAACGTGGGAGTTATGAATCGGCGTGCCGAACGTCTTTGAGACACCGTGGATCGAATGAAGCGGGAAAGCCATGGCGCGGCCGTTCGAGGGACTGCGGGGGTTCAAAGTTGGTGGTGCGTTTATTATGAGAGTTTGTTCATTACGCGAGTGCGGCATTTGTTTTTATTAATGTGAGAAGGTTGTTTACTAAGGGCCTTTTTTTCCGCATCACGAAAAATGGGAGCGCGTTACAACCGGTGTTTCACTTTTTTTGTCGTGGGAGACGGGTGTGTGTTAGAATTGAGTAAATGCGGTACTAGTAGATTTTCTCGGGTGTGGCTGCAGAGGGTATGGCTGACAATGGATTCGAGTTTGCATCCCACCGCATAAATGAAACGACGCAAGTCTCACAATTCCACTGCATTCCTATGTTGGTGGTGATTTGTGATGGTGCACGTAGTGAAAGAGTCTGAGATCGATTTCAGAAGCTCGGATTGCAGTTCCAACAGTTATTCATGCGGCAGTCAGCCTGGAAGTTAGCAGAAAGGTGCAAAAACTGCATGCTTTGCTATCAACACAACAAAATTGAAGTAGACATGAACGTCGTTTCGTAAAATTTGCGACATGCGCTTGTGCTTCACCTCATCTTGAAATTGTTTAGTTCAGTGGCATGAACGACATGGGAGGCGATGTGCTAGTGAATGCACTGGTGGGATAGAGGTATGCCTGCCAAATATTTACACTTAAGAAACAAGACAATGTGGCAGATTTTGTATGTTCTGGATTTTTTTACTGTGCATTTTTTTGTGTATATGCATCTCTTTTTTAATTTTTTATGTTGTTTTTTAATGAAATTTTGATTTTGAGACTTTTTCTTGATAATATTTATTGTTCATGAAAGAGAATTCAGTTAGCTACATTCTGCTGTATAATACATAAAGGTACTCCATTATGTCATTTAATAAACAAGTTTGTGCAGACACCCCCCCCCCCCCGGACTGCTGCCTGTCTTCCCTTGGTCCTGAAAGTGTGAATGGGATTATATTGTCTATATGGGTTTATTTAATGTGTTGCAGTATTAGTGCTGGAGGAAAATTTGTCAACAATGTACAGTAAAACCTCGTTATAACGAAGTTGAAGGGGGAGTGGTAATTACTTCGTTATAACCATTAGTTTGTTATAACCAATATCAAATTCATCTATAGGAATTTCAAGGGGAATTTCAATTACTTCGTTATATCTGATAGTTCGTTATATCCGGGTTCGTTATAACGAGGTTCTACTGTAACTACAGAGGGGCCTCTCTTGTTATTAAGTATCCGCAAGAGTAACGCATTGTTGTCAGCTTACCATAGGTGTCATAGGATAATGTTTCCTAATAAATAGCAACATTATGTGCCTAGTGTACAGGCGGTTTCCACATGGACGTAGACGAAAGAGCAAAGAAGTAAAGATAAACTTAATAATCGTATACTTTAAGATTTCTTCATTTTTACAAAGGAGAAATGCAGACGCTTGGTCAGGGAAAACCAGCAACTGTAACAGTACCATGGTGGTGTTCTACATGACTCTAAAGTGCTAAAGGGGTTGTGAAAAGGATATGGAACTGCCTGGTTATAGTTTTCACTGCTTCAATAAGCATTCAATGTGCTTATTCCATTGGTACAATATTCAGTGTACATTTAATAACATCCCGCTTGAAACCTAGCGTTCGTGTGCTCCCAAAACAACCATGCGCCACAGGCCGGCATACTCACTGCACTCGAACCTCCTTATAATGAAGTCGAAGGGGACCTGTGATTACTTTGTTATATCCATTATTTGGTTATAACTGTTACTGTTGACTGCCATTTGGATGTAAAATCTTAAACATGAAAAGGCAACAATGGCATTGTGGCCAGCAGTAATGCTGTAGAACCACACGTGCAATGGTTAGTTTTGCAATAGCTGCAAAAAGAACAGTTGCAGTATGAGTACCGTTTGACTCGACAACTGGTGCGGCAGCCTCTATGGCGGCTATGTTCTGTTCATGCAATCATCTTTAGCTTCCGTTCAGCGTATGGCCCGTCCACATTACTGCGACGCTGGAAGAACAGTGACATCAAACATTCGGCAGTGAAAATATGTCATGAACGTGTGTGTGCCGTATTTGCCGCTGATTCACGCCGCTAAAACGTGCACGATGCGTAGGCTAACGACATAGCTGCGCCAGCTTGCCTTGGCCAGCTGTGGCCGTTAAGGTCACTACATCAGCGGTGCACTCTCAGAGGCATTCATGTGTAGCCGTAGTGGCAGGGTTGGATGGCCTAGTCATTTCTCACCATCATGTGCAAGCAGAGATGGTGGCACCAGCAACGTACTGTTGCATTCGTTCCTCTTATTGCTACCGCAGGCTGCTTCACTGTGCAGTTAAGCATGACCTCCGAGATTGCCACTATCTCGGAGGCCACGCCATATCACACTTGGCTGCTCCTGCCTGCACAGCACGCCACAACGAGAGAATAAAAGGGCCGGAGCGGGACGGTAGGGACTGCAGCAGTATGGAGAAAGGCAGCTCTTGCGAGTTGTTGATATGTTGTGTTGGTGGGTACGCACGGTCATTTCGTCAGGGCGCAAGAGTTTGGAATCGCCGTGTCGTACGGTTGACGAACACCACAGAAAGAGAAATTGTCAGTGCAACCGCACAAGGATATTTTTCTTCGTAAGCTTTTTCAGTTCGTTATATCAATTGAAAGGTCAATCTCACTTTGTCAAAATGAGGCTTCAAATGCTTGTACGTCTACGGGGATTTCAAGGGGAACTTGATTTACATTGTTATACGCCGTTACATTATAAAGAGGTTCGAGTGTATTCAGCGACATCACATCAAGACAATGAAAAAAGTGAAGATATCATTAACATTGATTGGCTTTAAAATAATAGGCTATTTAATTAATGCTAGAAAGTAAGAACATAGTAGGACTCCACGTGGTGCTGCAGTACGGAAGCAAGGCTGGAACACTGTTTATTTTTCCATGGCCTCCAAGGCCCTGCCAATCTTGCGGGCCATGGTGGCAACTAAAATGATGTCAGCAGCAGAGTGGAGGGTAGCACGTGCTGGGAATTTTGTTTTTATCGCTGTAAGTCAACTCTGACGATGAAACAAAAAACAGTGTATTAGTATTATAGATTGGAGGGCCAGGATTCCTAATATACCGTATTTATCCACATAATTAGCGCCCTCGCATAATTTGCGCACCCCTGATATTTAGCCAGCTTTACAAAAAAAAAAAAATTTCCTCGCATATTTTGCTCTCCCCGTCCCGCGCGAGCCAGCTCGCCGGCGCGTGCGCATGGACAGAGTTTGGACAGCCACGCGGCCACACCCCTCGCTGCGCAGGCGAGCGCAGTCATACGCAAAAGGGGCTGCGAGTGTGATGTCCCTTTTTCCGATTCTTTTCTCTGGAAGCCCCCCGAGCCCAAAGTACTGTCGCTAGGATAAAAGCACGCGAGTGGGGGCGACGAAAACGGCTGAAGCAGAGACCAAACGAGCCCGGCCCATCTCCATCGCTCGGAGGGCGCATGCGATAACATCACCCCGATCGGGATGCCTGCCGTCGAAGCGGACAGGAAACGCCCCGCCCGTCTTTAACGAGCATGAAAAGACGCGAGGGAGGGGGGATCGCTCGTCTGCCGAGATAGTGCTGGCGTGCACGCTATCTCGGCAGCCATCAGTGGGCACCTCGTAAACCCTTCTACGTGCTGCGCTGTCAACGCAAGGAGACTGCGAAAAGCATCCCTGGAGCAGCCGTATTCTCTTACACCAACGTTTTGGTGTGTCACGTGAGATCGTATGCAAAAGAGTTACCATATACCGCGCGCATTACATTACACGTTATTTTGAATGTGTTCGCGAAATCTCCGTGTAATTTGCACACCCCCTTTTCGTAGCTCTAAAATCCCCAAAAAAAGTGCTCAAATTACGCGAGTAAATACTGTATATGTCTTAAATTTTGGAGAAACGTGTCATGGCTCCTTTAACTTGTGTGTGGGAAGTAACGCACATGCATGGCACATACTATACGTGTTCCTGTTTTTAGAATGCAGATAAAAGTGTTATATAAGGGAAAGCTGCAATAAAAACATAGTGGGATAAGGCACAAGATCAATAACATCAAAAGAATACGTTGTTATAGATTGCATAATAAATGTAAGTGGGACACGCATTTGCTCGACTTTTTTTTTATTGTATCTTCTGCTTCCACATTTTTTTGTTGCCATGCGCCTGTAAGTTTCTTGTTCTGTTCCATTTTGTTTCATTTCTTGCTTAGCAATTTGTCACTAAAGCCGCTACACATTCACGCAACGTCACGTAGTATCGGTTTGATCAGTAACTCATATAGAATATGCTTTGGGAAGGACTAAATAATTTTTTAAGTTGTTTACACCCACCATGTTTGTTTCTGTTTCGTCATCCGGATCCCAAAGACTGCATCAGAAAACCCATTTTCGTTGCCCTTTGAGATTTCAAGGTTTCTGAAGCCCCACCTCACCAAGGTATGTCGGGCGTTGTACGAATGTTGTTGCGCATGCGTTAACGTCTCTAACCACACTTTCTTGCGGTCGCATGCTTCTAACATCTCTCGTGTTCGTCCATGGAATCTAGAAGGAACCTGGATGCATGCCTGCTTTTTCTAAATTCTTGCGGTTTCTCTGGTCTGGTCTTGAACACCAGTCTGTCAGCTACGAAAGGCTATCAGTTTTTATCTTGCTGTAATATGCCTAGAACAGCATATGTTTGTGTGCTGACAAAGATTAATGGCTGGAATTTGCAGAAGTTTCTGTTGTGGGGCTTTGTACATGACCATGAGTGTGTTTTCTGACCTTTTCTCTAGCCTGAACATCATCATTTTCTTTGTGTCTGCTGCAGTGACTGTATTGTCTTCAAAGGCAACCGTGCAGTAAAAGAAAAACTTGATAACGGATAGATTTACATAATATTTTGTCCACAGTTGATGTATTGCAAGCTCTTGGTTCATGAAGTTGTCCTTTTTAATAGGATATGGCAGCCATCTGTTACAAGGATGATGCAGAGGAACAGATAAACACGAGGGCTCATGTTTGTCTATTCTTCTGTGTCTTGTCTTTGTGTCCGACATTCATTGCCATTTTTCGTCGTGCATAACCAACTGTCCCACTGGTACACCTCAAGCAAGGTAGCGTTTTTACATAAACTTGTCGCTTTTATTTTATTTTTCAATATAATGCCGTGAGCATAAGCATATTTTGTTCTTTGTGGTACAGTTGCTTCTGGCACGTCAGTGTTACTGTGCCGGAAAGAGGGCAATGAACACAAAAACGTGCTCTCAGTGATTGGGTCAGCCTGGTCCCACGTTATACATACAGACTTAACGTACGATTGTGAACCACTCACCCGTGCCACTACTTTAGCACTGTGTGCCCGAGTTCTCAACAACTGTCTCCTTGTTTTCTTTTGTTGCTCCTCTTCCCTCTATTTTATCTATTGTTTCCCTCTCTCACTCCCCTGGCTAGGGGAATGAAAGAGGGGAACCTCTTCATTTCTCTCTCTCTGTTCACTGCAACCCTAATATAAAGCGACATAGTATAATTAAAATTAAAGTTGCTGATCAGTTTCACTGAGAATATACTATAGCGATTACTGCTTATAGTTAGCAAATTGAGTGCCCTTCCACATTGTGAAGGAGCCCACATAAGTCTCCGTCCATATGCACTTTTGGTCAGAACCTAGCCATGTACAGCTGAATTAATGCATTACGCATTTGAATTACTTTAACGTTTCATTCACTTAATTTGCATTTGATTAATGGGAAGTCTCCTTTGGTGCACTTAGTGCAACTCTGATCCACTTTACTTTTTTTACCTGGTTCATGTAATTCCCACTTTATTTTGCATATGTGCCGCTGCTGCATACTTTGCCCTGCCGCGAGCTTGACCGTGAGCTTGACCTATGTGTTGTTCTGTCCACAGGTATGATCCTAGGCATACAGTAAAACCTCATTATAATGAAGTTGAAGGGGGAGTGGTAATTACTTCGTTATAACCATTAGTTGATTATAACCAATATCAATTTCATCTATGGGAATTTCAAGAGGAAGTGCGATTGCTTCATTATATTCAATAATTCGTTATATACGGGTTCGTTATAACGAGGTTCTACTGTATATAGCTTCACTGTAAAGATGAACTCTGTATTGCGGAGTGTAATAAGACTACTAAGCGGCGGGGCAAAAAGTACTTTTGAATTCAAGCTCATTCTCTTCTGTTCGTAAGTGGTAAATAAGGTGACCTGCAGTAATTAACTTTCGGGCACTAAGGCATAACTACTAGACAAAGCGTTGCTAATTAGAGGCAGGAAAACAAGAGGGTCTTCCTGTGCTTTGTTGCTGCTTTGTCCAGATTGCCTGTGAGGTTAAACTTGACAACTGTGAGCCATGCGGTTCACCTGCGATATGTGACTCACCTGTGATTCGCCTGTTCAGTACCATCACTTCACAAGTATGAGCATTCGGATGGTTTGCTGATGTATAGTTGTTGTACCGCCAACGTGTATACTGAAGTTGCAGTCCTGGGGCATGGACGAAATCATAATGTCGTCCATGCCTTTTAAAACTGCTGGGGAAGATATTGAAACAAGGGCTACCCAATGCTGGCAGAATTCACAGGACATGGGTAGCACACGGTGATAATTTTTTCATACGCATTTCAGAATAGCAGACACAAAATAGGCATGACTGACACTATTACTTGCAGCTAATACCTTTCATGCCAGATTTCTGTACTTTCCACAATTTTTTTTTATTTCTAACACATGCTTCCCCTTGTCTTGATGAACTGGGCCTTGTTATACTAACTGCCTGCTTTGGAAAAGGTGCTTGACTTCTCTTCGTTTACTAAAACCTGTTGCGGGGTTTTCCAGTTCTTTACACTGAAGGAAGGACGCAGCATATCACTGACACAGAAGCGTGGACGTAGGCTGGCACAAAACGGAGACAGATCTCGCCAATCCGTCCCACATCAGTTCATGTTTATTCCTTCGTCTGTCGTCAGACGTTATCCTGCGTCTTTTCTTCGGTTTCGTGTACTCCCTGTGTCGAGTGAACAGCCTGCTGCCGGCCTTTCTAGGTGTACGTGGGCCCCCGTAACTTCATGGTGTGGGCACTTGACAACCGCAAGCATGTGTACGTTCGTGAGGGCATCTACCCCGAGCTCCACATTGGCACCAGCTGGGTGGAGGTTCCGGGCGTCCAGGCTCGCCAACTCTGCGTCAGCGAAAAGGCCGTCTGGGCACTGACGCCGTCGGGCGAGATATTCCGGCGCTTCGGCATCTCCAACAGCAACTTTGTGGGTGATTACTGGAAGAGGATACCGGGCCACGCTGCTTGTCTCGCCGGTAAGCTGCTGCCTCAGTTGAGGCTCGTGTTGACGTGATGTTAGGGACGTCGTTGAAAGTAGGAGGGTTGATCCAAAGCTGGCTAAATGAGGAGGCGGCTTCAAGTTCGAGTCCATCTTGTAGTTGTATATTCAAGCACAGTCGAAATACTGAACGGTTAAACACGAGAAAAATACAGTAAAACCTCGTTATAACGAAGTTGAAGGGGAGTGGTAATTACTTCGTTATAACAATTAGTTTGTTATAACCAATGTCAATTTCATCTATAGGAATTTCTAGGGGAACTGTGATTGCTTCGTTATATCCAATAGTTCGTTATATCTGGGTTCGTTATAACGAGGTTCTATTGTAAATGTATGGGAAATGGTAAGGAAGGCCGAGAACAGTCTTTGTCATGCCAGCTTGGTCATTAAGTGAAGAAGAAATGTCCTTTGTTGCGTCACAGATAGGCTGCATCGAGTGTTCACAAAAAGAAAAAAAAGCAATACAGTAGAATCTCGATGATACGAATTCGCAGGAAGAGCGTAAAATATTCGTATCATCCCGAATTCGTATGAGCCAAAACAAGTTAAAGCTGATCATGAAGATGAACAAGAACTTTATTTGGGTCAACTATTTCTTGCTCAAAAAGTCCATGATGTTGTCTTGAACATTTTAAACTTCGCTGTCCCTCAAGAAAGCCACCAGAAAGGAATAAAACCATGCAGCGTTTTCTTCACTCATGCTGCCGGTGCTTACGGTGCGACGTAGTACATCGAGGGCGTCAAGGTTTTCCGACATTGACGGTAGGAGATCACACTCACCGGCATTTTCACCATCACTCTCAGACTCGGTATCATTTGCCTTGTCGACCAATTCTTCGGTGGATCGCAGCCCACAGGTCGCTACGTTGTCGTCCGCGGTGACGAAGTCTCGCGCTGAAGCTCGAGTTTCAAGGTTCTCCCAACCCTCGATGTGCAAATCGTCGTCAGGCTCTTGGCCTTCCGTCGGAGCCGCATCCGATTCCGTAAAAAATCCACACTTGCGAACGCAGTTCGCGTTCGTGTCCTGGGTCACATTATCCCAGGACATGGCCAAGAAATGTAACGCGCGTCAAGCAGGCTAATCCGCAAGTTTTCATCCTTGCGCTCAATTTTCGCCAGGAGCCTCCGCACAAACAATCCCTTGAAATGGTGCTTCACATCTCGGATTATTCCCGCATCCAGCGGCTGTAGACGGCTCATGGTGTTTGTGGGCAGGAACCTTACGGCGACATTGCTGAAGTTGCAGTCTTTGGAATGGGCCGAACACTGGTCGACGAAAAGCAAATTTTTTCTGTTTTCCGCTGCCATTTCCCAGTCCAAAGTCGTAAGGAACTCACGGAAAAAAATCTGCAGTCAAAAATCTGAGTCAGTCGCTCGCGTGAACCGGTCATTTCGCGCGTTGTATCATCAACAATGGCTGGGGAAACTGTCCGTATAACACCGAATGACGGCGCATTTTATACAACGTAGTCCGTCCAAAACAACATTAAAATTCGCATCAACCGTAATCGTATCATCGAGATTCTACTGTATAGGACGTTGCTTTCGAGGTTTCTTTTACCCCTTGACGTTGCAAGTATAGTTTGTTCCGCAGCAGCTGTGGCAACAGCACTTTTGTGTGTTCCACGTGATATGAATGCACTGCAGCGTGCTGCGTTTCTTCCGAATTAACATGCCATTTTGTTGCTTTGTTCCCATTGGTGTGCTGCATCGCTGAACCCCGTTTTGTCGAGGAAAGATCAGTATGACTGCTTTAGCTTGATCATTGATGGTGCTCTCATGCTGAGCACTCGTGTGACTGCGCTCTCCGCCGAGAGCAACGCTGGCGAAGAGACCCCTCTCGCGTTGCGAAGGTAGCCGCAGAGGCGTTGTCCTCGGAGAATTTTGTTTTGGCACTGCAGACGGCATGGAAGCCGCTTAGCACCTTGAAGGGCTTAGAAAAGTTGTGTCCATGCGAATTTGCGCTCGAAAACATACAGGTATCCGTGATTACTTTGTGCAGTAAAGGTACGTTGAAAAAATTTGTGCATGAATTGTTTTTATTTTGACGATTCGATAATTCAGATATTCGGTTAATTCGGACATATTTTCCAGTCTTTATAAACGTGAATTAACAAGCTGTTACTGTACATAAAGGTTTAACTATACTGCAGTCATGAGTAATAATAGGTGCAGCAAGATAGTGCATATCGCCATGTGTCCTTTCGCTTTGTTTGGGCACTTGAACATATCTGTAATCTAATTGCTTGGCGCATGCCGCACCTCGACGTACGTGAAGCGTCTCAATTTTTTTCTTTCGGGAGCTGCACATGTGTTTCCAGTAACACTGTGCTCTTTGCAAACTTTGCTTGCAGAAAGTTCACATAGGTATGTCAAGGCATGGCATGCACCGAGTGGTAGTACAACAGATAACCTAGTTGAAACGTGAAGCAACACCAAAGAATGTGCTGCAGCATTTCTCGCTGTAAAGAGTTTTTTTTGCAAAACAATGGAGCATCTAACTCAAGAACAGTGTTCTGGAAAAACAGTGCATTCATTACAGTGCAGTTGCAATAGGGGTGAGCTACCAATTTTTATTTGCTTCTTTGTGTCAAATAACTCGTTATGTATTTAGGGTCACTGCCCGAGGGGATTGCAGAAACGCTGTCATTTGGCGGCTCCTAGTCTGGTTGTACAGTAAAACCTCGTTATAACGAAGTTGAAGGGGGAGCGGTAATTACTTCGTTATAACCATTAGTTCGTTATAACCAATAGGAATTTCAAGGGGAATTGAGATTGCTTTGTTATATCCGATAGTTCGTTATATCCGGTTTCGTTATAACGAGGTTCTACTGTAATAATGTTTCATCCATTTAGAAAGGAACACTGAATTCTACTGACTGTGATGTATCGCAAGCACAATATCGACATGGGCCATTGCAGCTTGTCTGACAACGCTGCTTACGTTGCACGCCGCAGTGTCCGTTGACGACAGGCTGTGGGCGATCGCCGCCGACGGCTCGGCCCTGCAGCTGTCCACGTTTGAGCTGCCGTCACGGATCAATGAGATGGACACGTTAGGCCTCTCTGCGTCCGCTATGAAGGCTGACGCCGACATGGACGGATGGGAGCTCGTCTGACGTGCCTTGCCTGAAACGTCCCCTAAACTACTTTTGCGGGCATTTCCATACCTCCTCAGGTCCTTCAGAAATAACCTTTCTGCTCAGTTTTGTTAGGTTCTCTTTCAACACTGGCATTACTGTTAGTGGCATTACGCACACAGTACTCGCACTTGATTCTAATGTGGTATTGTGCACAAATGCGGTGATGTACAGTCGCTGTCAAATGTTTGTAGGGTGTGGTTTAGCTTGCTGCGAGTAAGAAAGTAGCGTGGGTAGCAAATCTTGGAATGTAAGCTGCGTAGCTCAGGCCCAGGAAACGGGGACTTTTCTCGGATCCTGCACCTTGTGAACTTGTGACAGAAACTAGTATATGCGTTTAAGCATGCAGATGTGTACGTTTTGCGTAAGCGTTGCTACGTTAGATTGGCAATGGAGCTTTGCTCTTAAAATCTGAACCATGTATATATGACCTTGTAAGACTCCCACTTTTGGAGCTTTGTCAGGCCTTAGTGCAGTGTTTATGAGAAGTATACGATTGCATGATTACATTAGCGAACAGTGTTTGTCAGTATATTATTGCGTAGCCTCAAAAGGTACTTGTTTTATACTTTCGTACGTGTTTCCGTGTCTGCCTGGCAGTATTGCTGTGTACATGTGTTGTCTGTTCTTTTTCGGTCTTGTGAACTTTTCTAGGTGAAGTGGAAACGTGTAGCACAGTTATTTATTTTTTTACTATGCACTGATGCAATGATGAAAGTGTGGTTGTGGACTCGTAGGTCTAGAATGTATTGTTTTGTTTTCTATTTTTATTTTTTCCTTTGCACTGCTTGTGTCATTAGTTTCTTGGAATGTGGTTGTATTTATGCTAGGTTTAAACAGAGACGTTTGTAACGGACAAGCTGAGTTTTCACGTGCTTATATGCTAAGCAAATGTCAAGCGCATGAATAGCTGGCTGAAGTAGGACTTGATAAAGTTGATGCAGCGGTATACACTGTCGACTTTAAACGAATTGCTTACCAATCACTCACCCTTGTGTTGCTTTGTGCCTTGAAGTACCATATAAAAGTACCGTCTGCCGTGAACTGTTGACAGGTGCCATTAAAATACTACAGAATGTTAAATTGTACGTTTGTGGGAGGATGCTAGAAACAGAAGTTTACTGCTGTATGCAATCTTTCGGGAAGATTTTGATGAACTCTTTTGTAGTTCTTTTTGTAAGGCAGGCAATTGACGAATAGAGCGAAGCATATGTACATATATACCAGAATCGTAACCCTATTACACAGGTATACAACTGCCTGCAGTTTTTCGATTGTTTGTGAACATGCGAGCAGGAGTTGTTCACTTTGAAAAAGCAACATTGCCCTTTTGCATTGTGTGAACAATCTTCATTAGATGGATTTCATTGATTGCGAGAAAATATGCGGCAAGTTTATGATGTGTGCTTAATGATGTCACTGGCACAAAGGAAAAAGGTGCAACTTGCACAGTAAATACGTGCTGGAATATTATTTGTAGTTGGAGTGGTTTAAATGATCAAGCGTGCTAACGAGTTCATTGTATGAACATTTATTGAAGTCGTAGTTATGCAGCAGCATTGCACTAAAGGTTATGGATTATTTATCATGGATGGTTCCTTATGATAGCTTCAAACTAGTATTGTGCTTACTGAGGTGACAACTTAAACGGCCTAAATGTTCTGTGTACTGAAAGCAGAACAGCATACATATGTACCGTTCAACATAACATAAACCACATGCCTCATTATCTTAGCATACCAAAGAATATTTTCATAGCATGGCTTCACAAATTTAAACTTTTCAGCAGTTTACTAGCACCACCTGCTCTGTTCCTGCAGTTTCTGCAACATGTTGCATGTTAGAGATAGTGCATCTTATATTGGAAACAAAACAGTGTGAAGACATTCACATGGTCCAACTCAGCAATAACTTCATATAGTCACAATACTAGTATGTACTACAGCAGCGTTTGGTACACAGAATGCACATAGCGTAGAGCATTGTAAATTAATCTGTTACATTCACTAATTCAAGGGACATTTGATGAACTTGGAGGATAGTGTTCCATGTTTACTCCAAGTCATTGTTGTCACAAACCACTTTGCAATGTACTGCACACTGTGATACATTTCTACACCTGTGCAAAGCAACCTCTACAGTTTTAACCGGCTAGTTAGACATTGAGTAGATATGTTGTAATGGTAATTGTAATAATGTAGCAATAAATTTTAGGGGTATCCCTCACTATTATTAGAGCACTTTTTAGCCATGAAATATATGTTTTACTCATGTTTACTGTTGGAAGAAGAAAAGCTTTCAGCCTTTAAACAGTAAGATCATTAATAAGCACGGTCATACCTTGAGTTAACAAATGCAGGTATAATAGATCATTGGCTATAACTAATCGGATTTTGTGGTGGTTGGACTGGATTGCTATGAGGCTTGACTGTATTAACGGTCATGTGACTGCTGTTAATATCTTTAAAACTGGTGGTAGGCTGCAAAGTTTACTCCTGTCATATTGCCGCTGAGTCCCAGGAAATGCCCAATCGCACTATGCTTCCTCTTTTTGTGTGTGAGCTTTGTTTCTGAGAACCGTTACAGTGATAGGGTGGCAGCGGTTTTACTTCAAATGCAGTTGTTGTTTACTGTAAAGGAATGTTATGAAAGCTGTATTGTGTGCAATTGCCCGCTTAATTTGCATTTTTATAAATGAGTGAGCTGCATCAAGGCACACTGACCTATACCAGTAGTTTAAGCATGCTAGCATAGCATTTGGCAAGACCTTGACTGTAAGTTAAGAATGTATCTTGTCTTTCTTTTTTCAGTGTGTTGTCATAGCTTTTACTTCTTAAGCCACTCTAGTAATGTAGATTCTGTGATGTTGGTTGAAAGCATGAAGTGAGCTGTGTTGTTTAAAACACTGAAGTGTCAGATTGAGCACTAATATAAGGAAATGTGGCCCTTTAATGGAAACCTGACGTATTTTTCTATCTCTGAAGGGAGAAAAATAAATAAAGGAGGATGTTTATTGCCTCAAATATTTGCTGTGCTATTTGTGACTGAAGTGGTCTGGGCAGTATGCATGTTAGCAGTAAGCGAAAACCACCCGCCATTGTGGTCTAGTGGCTATGGTACTCGGCTGCTGATCCGAGGGCCGCGGGTGTTCGAATCCCGGCTGCATTTCGATGGAGGCGAAATGTTGAGGCCAGTATGCTCTGCAATGTCTGTGCACGTTAAAGAACCCCAGGCGGTCAAAATTTCCAGAGCCCTCCACTATGGCATCTCTCATAATCAGAGCTGGTTTTGGGACGTTAAACCCTACAAAACAACAACAACAACAGTAAGCAAAAAGTCATGGGAGCTCTTGGTTGGCTTATGATGACTGCACATTGGCTGCTCATTGGTAGTAGTGTACAGACCAGGTGCAGTTGGCATTGAATTCTTTTAAGCCATAGATTTCACAAAAGAAGATAAAATTTGCTCACATTTCTGGCAATCAGAATTTTGAGTTGGTGTAATGCCATAGTCATTAACAGCACTGCAGACATGTCTTGTGAACAGGCTGTGCATCCAAGCCGAGAAACTGTCTTCTCGTATACCCTGTAAACCTTTACATTCCTAGGCCCTTCGTTTTTACTGGTGATCATAGTACCTATGTGACCATGAGCCATGTACAAATAAATATTCAAGGTAAATGGGATGTGATTTTTTTTTTTTTCAGAATGAATTACCACTTGTCAATTTGGGGGCATTTTATTCATACTCTGTATTCTGGCAGTAATTGTAGTATTATTGCATTCGTGTGGTTTCCCGTCTTTTGTTTTCATAACCACTATTGTGGTGAAGTGTCTTCAAGAGTAGGAAAATGGACCACACCCTTAGATAATTCCACTATTCTGTAATGGACGTATGTAGCACTGTTTAGGAAATAATAATTAAGTGAAGCATTGTATGCATTGACGAGCTCTTTTAAAGAAGCATGTGCACATTGTATTCGTTACTAATTTACCTTTTAAAAAACGATACTGTCTCTCGTTGTATTTGTGGTTGAATGCTCAGTATCTCGTCCTTGTTGTGTTGCAGACTGCTAGCAAAATAGTTAAACAGGCTTTATGTGAATGCAATTACCAGAACATCTTTTTGCAGTGTGGTTCACAAAAGTGGTGATGCCATCTTATATTACTGAGGCCAACAGAAACACTGCGAACACGGTGTCCAAGATCATTCCCTGCCTATTTAGATGGTGACATCAATGGGAACTGTCATTAGCACATACCGAATGTATTATGTTCCTTTACGTGACAGAAAAAAAAAAAAGTTCCTAGTGCATTGCATTCAGAACAGTGCCGACGAATTAGCTGCACCTGCGGTTTCTTAAAAGCATTGAATAGGCACGCATAAGTAAAGATGCTAATATCAGAAAGCAACTTCAACAATATTTATAAAGGCACCCTGGCACAAGAGTAAGTTAAAAGCGAAGCCCTAGGAAGCTCATTTTATCCGATACATTCCATGTAAATAAAAACTGCTTTAGTTAGAGCATCTACTGCTGTCCTGTTAACTTTGAACATGCGGCTTACTTGCAATGTAAGTTTTATACGTGCAAAAATACAGTAAAACAGAGCACATTGCTCACTTGCAGCAAATGTATGCAAAGTAGTCCAGTAAGTGGCGTTGTCACTAGCATCATTATTTACTCTTCACCTGCCAGCTCCTTGCAAAACCTTCATAGTGATTACAATATCCCCTTCAGACGCGAGCTATGATAACATTTGTACGGAGGTGCTGAACATTCACACAATCTTCATAGCACTCTGTATCTACTGTAAGAAAGGAAGCACGGTTATATGTTGAAATGTTCGTTATCCTACTGTACATAAATATGTGGAAAGTATACGGCAAATAGCTTATGGCAAAATTTACGGACATCTTATGTAAATTGTGAGATTATTGGAATACGTAATGGGGCGCTTCCAGTAAGGTGTACAGTAATTATTCGTGATTAGAATGTAATTAAATATAAATTAGTTCTGATGTCTGTTATCCTTTCTTTTTGTCATAAGACAAATCAGAAGTCAGACTTGATATGCGGGTGCAGTTTTGTTATTCGCTCTGTTAAAAACGAGCCGAAGAAAATTATATTTTCAACATAACTCCCAGAACATACTACACCGACCCACTCGTCAAATGTGGTAATGCCTTCAAAGATTTAATTGCAGGATTGCACTCCTAATTGTAGTTAACTGACAGCACACCGAGTCGTCGGGGGTTCAGTTCGCCCATAGGTCAGTGTTTCGTGCACTTTCATGGTCGCTTGTCCACTGAACTGCCAAAAAAAATTTGCGTACACAATGGCTCTTTTTATGAAGGGAAAAGCGCCACCAGTGGCGATTGCCGAAATCAAACTTGGTGGCTCGTGCCTCCGTAATCCTCCATGGCCACACAGCAGTAGAGCATTGCGGAGGTACGGCATTGCACTCTTACGTAGAGACAATGATACTGTAATAATGCACCAGGTGTCGCCCATTTCATGCGATTTACGCGTGCTAACCACCACTGTGGCGCTGACCGCCAGAAAAACATGGCGCATGTTTCTTCACTGACGCCGCAAAAGCGCAGGCTATAGCATCATGAAAAACGTCTGTTGTGTACACCGCCGCTGAAGGGGATGTAGTCATATTTTTGGTCACTTTTGGGAAAGAAAGCATAGTAAGGTATTTTTAAAATGTTCTTACATAAACAGTATATACACTGCCCTCTAGCAGGTGCGATGCAGTGAAAGCCACGTGCAAGCAATGTCTGCACATTTCTCGCTTGGAGACTTTACATTCTGCCCAGCTGTCTGAAGCAGTAATCTTTTTAGACCTTTTTGTATTGCACGAGGATCTTAGGATGTAAATCATCGCCTCCGACCAAACTCCAATTTTCATGTCGTAGTGCCCGTCAGTCCAAATAAAATATTGCTCAAGTGATTTAAGTGAAGCTTGCTGGATTTGAGAGAGAAAGCTGCACATTACTGTAGGAAGCAGTATTTTCGGTTCCTGGTTGTTCAAATGCATCAATTGCCAGAAAAAGAAAGTAAATAAAAATCAGCACAGAGTTGACAAATAAGGAACTCGGTGCCGAGGACATACATTGTTTTCCTAAGGGAATTTGGTGTTGCGAAAGCCAAGTGAACTGATCTGGTCGTGTCCTTATATGTGCGTATGGAGATTGAAGCTTCTTGGGTAGACATTTGTAAGTTACTGCCCTTTTGTCTGTTCGTATGCTGTGCTATGTGATATGCACTTCTTTCATTCATGCGCAATAAAATGCTGTGTTTTCTTCTGATTCACCTTTGTCTGCTTAATGGGGCAGATAATAATATAATTTGTATTACGTCCAAAACCACCATATGATTATGAAACTGCATCGAAATTCGGCCGCGGGGGATTTGATCCCGCAACCTCTGGGTCAGCAGACGACTGCCATAGCCACTAGACCACAGTGGCTGGTAATGAAACAGAGCTCAACAAAATGACTCGGAAGAACTATATTTCGCCTCGGAAAAGCACGTCTCTTGTGTTCCGAAAACGTAAAAAAGAAGATCGCCACTGAAGGCATTCATTAAAACTTTCACTTTAACTAAGCTTTTCCGAAAGGCGAAACTTTGGAAAGTCATGCATTCAAGTGCTTGAAGCTCGCAGTTGTGAGAGCAACGGGAAGATTTTTGGATTCTTCGTTGGTAACAAACGCATTGTCTCATGCACAAAAGACACGTGAACTAAATGACTTTGCCGATGACTGTTCTCAGTCGCAGTCACATTGTCAGCATAAACAAGTATAGCATAGTTAACTATGCCAACTATGTTAGTATAATCGCTCCATATATTGTTGCAACAATATTAAAGCAATGTTACCTTCTAACATTGCCTAAATGTTGCTACTAATGCCCACTTTTTCCGATGTACCTGCAACATTCGAAATGTTGATCCTATACGCTTGCAATGCTGAAGACTACAGCGCGCTTCAGCAGACAGACCGATGTAGACAGCGCTCATCTTTGTCGGCCTGTCTGTCTGTCTGCAAAAATGCACTGGTCACCTTCGAAAATGGAATGCCACCTTTCCAATTCCCAAACCCTGCATGTAATGCTGTTTGGAGCTTTCCGCAACATTTAGGCAACTTGCATGCTCAAAAGCAAATTTGCTGTGCTCTTATTCTAGTATATCGAACAGTCAAAAAGAAAAGAAAGACTTGGATCAAGGAACGTAGAACTTGTTGTGCATGAAGGCAGCACACAGCCTTTCTTCGATCGCACTTTGCACTGGTACCTATGGCAGATCACCTGACCCTCAACACATCATTGCTCTACTTACGCCATCATCGCAGCTCCGAACCTCTCGCCACGCGAGTTGTTGAGCACTGTAACAGTCCAAGTGACTGATGCTTTGACTGTAGATAAGACATCCTAGCCACCCTACTGGGCTTCAAGATTTGCTCGTGATGCTACCTCCTAGTTTAACAGTGGAGCTGTTTAGGGTCGAGGTTGATCCGTAGTAGTCGCCGTCAGTGTCACTTGCAGTTTCAATAACAAAGAAATGGGGCGAAAATTTTGTTAGCAAGGAAGGATTCAAACCCAGGTACCCATGCACTGTCCGAAGGCGATCGTTGTATGCACCTGCAGTTGCAGAATGTGCATTTGTGGGTGCCCTATATGATTGTGTTGTACCAACAACTGTAATACAGCTTGCTTAGGGCTACAGAAAGTGAGAGTGAGGGAGAGAGAGAGAGAATGAGACACGCAGAGAGATATGTAAAAAAAGAAAAGAGGTCTCTGGTTGCACACAAGGGACTCGTGCTTGCGCTCGAGCCACTACCCACATACTTGCCGTCAGCTCACGGTTACATGATCGTGCCACATGATAAGAGTAGTGAACTTGATGCCCTTGCCCCAGCTGAGCTGTTTACCAGATTTCACAGGCCTGACTTCACCTTTCCCTCTATATCCTCCGTATAATCATGTCGCTGGTTGCAAGAACTGCAGTCTCAGAGCCTACACTACTGCGCTGACAGCGTCAAGGTGCAATAGCAGCCAGGCGTGACAGACACCAGGCCCTAGAATTACTGCAGATGCTCCATGAAGTTGCGTAAATCGCAAAATACGATTTAGAACAGGGAATGTCGCAGGAGCCCTGTGACATTCTCTGTGACATTCCCTGTTCTAAATCGTATTTTGCGATTTGTTCATCGATTCAAGCATCCATCTTTCCCTGAGCTTCTCTTCTACTTTGGATTGCAGTTGCGTAGTTGTGCGCATAGATCTGCCATCTTGAGCGCCCAAGCATCCAAGGTCTTGAGGGAAAGCCTCACATCACATTTGCAGCAGACAAGCTTCTCCTTACTTGTGTGATCACGGTCCAACTGAACTGCCTTGGTGTTATACACGCTTTGTCAGGCAACAATAAAAAAACATCCGATTAACGTACGTTTCACCGATGTGACATCGATGTGACATCGATTCGATGTTTTCTTGATTGATTGATTGTGCTTCGATTAAGGATAGGACGCTACACTCTGCAGCCCATGTTGGGAGCACGCCTATAAGAGTCCATAGGGAAGGGGAAAGGGAATGAAAGAGATAGAGAGGAGAGAAAAGCCGTAGTGGAGGGCTCCGGAAATTTTGACCATCTGGGGTTCTTTAACGTGCACTGAAAGCGCACAATACACGGGCCTTTGGCACTTTCGCCTCCATCGAAAATGTGACCGCCGCATTTTTTTGCCAACACGCCGCCCTACCGCAGAATATTTTTTTCACCCACGGCCTCGTGGCACCATCTCAAAAAAATGTCAATGAGTAGCGATAAAGGAATTCAAGATAAGAAAGAAATGGTATACTTAATGTCGAGCGATGTGTTGCTGGAATGGAGGGATAGGCCAGACAAATTTAGCAAACGATGGCCTGGGTGAAGGTTACCTAAAGCTCTGAAGAGTGGTGACGCGCTGGCGCTGCCATCGCAACCTGTATCTGTGCCTATTTCCTCCGCGCTGCACTGTTGAAAGCGGCGAATGGAAAAGAGACGCGCAACTCTGCCTCCCTGCGGGAGGCTATGCAGGAACTCTGTCTGCCCCTGGCATTTGGCGCCACCCCCGTCGCTCCGCATGAGGCTGCCGGGCAGCGCGCTAAAGCTAAACAGGGGCCTTTAACGCGCTACCTGGCATCAATATTGAACATCGATACCGCTGTTCTGGTGGCAGTTCTGTGTGTCTCCACGTGACAAAATCTGCATGAGCCTGCGTGCGGGAGGGCAAGCCCTGGCGCATTCTGAACTTCAAAGCCGAACCCGCGCAATATGCGACAAGTATCTGACTGGGCAACTCTGGCTGTGCCACGCAGTTGGAGCGCTTGTGTACGAGATCGTCCACTCTTAGTACACGCGCATGGTACACCTCGGCTGCCTTCTTTGGGGCACCAGCGTTCGCTGGCGACGTGGTCGCGCGTCGAAGCTAATAGCAGGCTCAAAGGCGTTGGAGGCATTACAAGAGGTGGTCCTCTTAAAGGGCCCTGAAACGTTTTTTTTTTTTTTTTTGACATTGCGTCACTGACTAGGCAACACAATTGTGAAATCATTCACACCATAAACAAAGCGAAGCACGCGCCGATACGCGTACTCCGGCGTCCGTCAACCCGAACGTGATACCCTGACATCTCCGGCAGCTACGCCTAGTGACCGTCGTTTTCCCCGCCGAGTTCTGGGGAAGCACGGAAACTACGGTCGCAAACATTCCCGACTTACCGCATCGTCAACCAGTACGACAACGACACGGCGAACTACCCCGAGTGTTACCAGTGCGGCGTGGTTTTGTGCTGAGTTCGAGCGATGCTGGCTGTCCTAGCGCCGGTCGTGGTGGACGGCGGCCAAGCGAAAACTCACTTTCGAGTATCTCTGCTCCCGCGCTTGTGCCTGTGTTTGTTGCGCTCTCAACGAGTGAAAATTTGCTTCCAATTTTATAAGTTCGAAGGGTGAGCCCTCGTTTACTGCTCAATAAATTGAGTGATGTCTGCATTTTGCGTAAGCTAGTTTTTACCCAGCCACAGTAAACCTCGAATTAGCTTTAAAAATAACTCAAAAAGAAAGCCGAGAAAACATTGTTTAGGCAGTAAAAGATTACTCCGCGTATGGTCGCTGAAAACCTCCAGGGGGGTAAATAATTACTGCCGTTTCTACGTTCGAAAACGCGGTTAGCGTGAGAGTAAATTTTTACCTTGTCTGTTACGTAGTAAAAAAAAACCAGAAAAGGTAGTGCGCTAGAGGACAAGCTGTTTACTCCCGTTCCTGGTTATTTTTGTTTAGTGTGTAGTATTATTTGCGTCATTCATTCACTCTTGGCGTCACCAGGTGTCGTTAGCGACTGCATGGTGCTTGAATATTACAACACCGACACTTTAACAGTACCTTGTGTTTTGTCTATTTCTTAGGATCGTAACCGGACGTAAACATCAGTAATTCCAGATCAAAACATCAAATCGTGAATATTCCAGTTTCCTATCGTCTAAAGTTTAGAAAGAGAAAGAGTTTGCACCTGATTCTATGCCAATTATTAGTTTTTACAACCATAATTACTCTGTGCTTCAGCTTATTTGTTCCTCCAAGATTTGACCCTGCTTTCTTTTTAATTAAGCTTAAAAATATCCAATTTATTCCACTTATTTTAACATGCTCAACATTGCTGAGCGTTTGTAGGGTCTCTCATATTTTTTTTAACTACCTGGCTCTTGGCCAATCCGTCAGAGTGGGTCTGCGCCATCCAGTTTGGTTCACATCTACTTCTACGTCTTCTATGCCGGCTGCTAGAGGTTGGTTGCATCATATCGCTTTAGATCAAAGAAGCAAGGAAAATGGGAGGGAACAGTTCTTCGAGTACACCTAGCGTCTCTGGCACCGAGGAGATGGAGACTCATCACTCTGAACCGCAGAAGACGAGTTCTCTCGTAATAGTGCTTGTTGTCGCGGCCGCCCTTGCTGTCCTCGCCGTCATCCTCGTGGGGCTCGTCCTCCGGTCTGCCACGACTAGCGAAGTGAAAAACGATGACAAAAGCTATGTGACTGGGCTTCAAGGTTTCTGCTGCAAAGACGAAGCCGCGCAAGTGGCGTCCGCGCTCAATTCCAGCGGCGACGTGTGCGAAGATTTCTACGGCTACGTCTGTTCCCGGCAAGAGGAACCTAGCACGAACTATATGTCGCCCATGTTCCACATCTTCATGAAATGGAGGCTCGTGCAAATGCTACGCCTGTCTTCGAGACGAAGCGACGCCGGTGCACTGATGGCCGCTCTACGTTCGGGGCTGGCCGCGAAGCAAGCGCCGCTTGGGCTGTCACCGGTCGCCGTTGTCAACATGACGTCCGCCATCGCAACATGGGCTAAAGGTGTTCTTTTAGCCACTGACCTAACAAGATTCGTTCGCTTCTTTGCGGAGGCAAGCCTGAGGTACGGGCTCCCGTCGGTTGTCTCTTTCATCCCGTCCTCACCGGCATCCGACGGTTCTCCGTCGACGTTGAGCCTGGTGAGAAACGACGAGTGCGACACTGTTCTGGCATCCAGGATCTGGACGGCCGCCGCTGCCCTCCAAGCTTTCAACAAAATCTGGAGCACCACAGTAGAAGTAGAACACGTGGTCAATTTCGGCAGGGCTTTGTCTAAACTCAGAAACGAGAACAATGCAGAAAACGTTACAGTAAGTCTCACGGCCTCCCCATTTTTATCTTTGACAAACAACGCGTGGAGTGAAATAGTTTCGGAGTACGTGTCTCCCGTATATCCTAGCGTGGGCACCGTACGTCAGCTCAAAAGTGACAGGTTGAACGAAGTGCTCGGCGCGATAGCAAATGCAGCTAATAGGGAAGTTGCTACCGCCTACGTAGTCACCTGCACATCCCTGAACACATGCAACGCAATGCAGTACTGCCACGGAGGAACGTCGTACTGGCGTCCAGATGCCGTCCTGCGAAGAGCTCGCTGTATGTGAGCTGGAGGAAGAGTTCAAAGCTGAAGCCATATCAACGCAGAAGGCCGACGAGTATGTTCGCGACTTCTTTGCGCACGTCGTCGACAACGTCGCGGCGAGAGCTGTGGCTTCTTCAACGCCAGGCCTTTTTTCAAGTAGAGACAAGAAAAAGGTAATTCGATATCTTAAAGAAATGAAGGTAATGTTACCAAAAGAAATAGTGGCTACTGACCTCCGCGTTCCCAAGTTTAACGCTTCACATTCGTTCGCCGAAAATCTGCTACTGGCTCGATCGTATTCATTCGACCTGAGGAAAGCCCGAGTAGCTGCGAGAATACCCAGCGTACATCACCTCTCGAGACCTGAAGTTGTCAGGCGGGACAGCGTCGTCTTCGTTCCTTCGAACCTTTACATGCTACTCAAGATCAACGCTAGCGCTATCAGGACAGTCAACATTCCGGCCATCGGCGTAGGTATGGCTATGGAAGTGTGGTCGTTCCTCCTTCAGATGACTACCTGGTCTCAGGAGACGCTCGTGAATATCGAGGCTCGGCGCAAGTGTTTTCGCGGAACACAGCAGGCAAACCGGAATGAAGACAATGACCGCAGTTGGTTCAAGGTGTTCAGCCTTTCTCTGGCCTTCGCTTCTGTCATTGATCCACAGCGTCAGCAAGGCTGGAGCAACAGCCATACTGTGGGCAGGGTGACACTGACTGAAGGACAGCTCAGTTATCTTATGTGGGTCTACAACCACTGTGATTCTTTTCTTAGGTTTCTTCCCGAAAAGGAAATTAACCTTGCCATAAGGAATTCTCCGACATTTGCAGACGCTTTTGAGTGCCGAGATGGCAACATCCCGGTGCGGCACACTACTTGTCTCCAGCTGTGACGTAGAGGACAGCAACAGGCTACAGGTTTCTTCAATCCACAATATATCAAAAGTAATAAATGAGTTGGCGTTCAGACACTCATTTACTCAAACATTTTTCTCGTGCCATTTATAACATGCGAAGTGTTTCTATTAAACCAAGCTACCGTGAATCTATCTATCTATCTATCTATCTATCTATCTATCTATCTATCTATCTATCTATCTATCTATCTATCTATCTATCTATCTATCTATCTATCTATGTATGTATGTGTCTCTGCCTACGTCTCGGTGCTTTCCTCGGTGTCACGTTGAATCCGCCTATTGCATGGTCCGAGTGCACAAACGCCGTACCCTGGCGGCAAGCGTCGGAAACGTTTCGTATGGCGTCGGCGGCTCATAGCAGACGACGCACACGCATGCCGAGTCAGCGGCGATCGGCAGCAAATTTGAGTTGTCAACATACACGGCGCCAACGCCAATTTTCGTTCGCCAGTCATCATGTCACTTCACTGCGAAACGTACTGCTGCTTTAAGACGACAACAACGCGACTTGTGGTGTGAAGGGTTTTCGTGCCCTGACGCCAACAATCTATCTTCCCACCTACGCGTTAGGCCTCTGAGCGAAAGCATCGCACCCATAACGCGTTTGCATGGATAGAACATGACTACGTAAAGCGAAGGTGTGTGCTGTTAAAGTAAACGTTTTCAGTTAACAAGGGATTCAGTTTACCATCGAACAAGCGGCTGCGGCGACTTCGGAAATACAGCGTAAACAACTGACCGATTCGCTGAATCTTCACATGTGTGTGTGTGTGTGTGTGTGTGTGTGTGTGTGTGTGTGTGTGTGTGTGCGTGCGTGCGTGCGTGCGTGCGTGCGTGCGTGTTTGAGGACGAGGGTAACAAGCGTTCGTAACACAACTTTTACTAACGTTTCGGCAGGTGGACCTGCCTTCGTCAGAGTAACAGAGACTGCTTGCCACGCAGGGCATATATAGCGTCCGCAAGTACTGGCCTATCACCGCGCGCTAGGGCAGCTATGGGCTTATTTCTGTCGCCTTCCTCCTTACCACTGCTGTTCCTCCTCAACTCGATCTGCTGCGGAGTGCGCGCTAGCGACGGCAGCGCCTCCCGCGTGAGCCGCTCTGCCAAGCCCTCCGTGGCGACATAGGGCCCCGATGCCCTTACTGAGGCGCCCGCCTCGGCAGTGCTAGTATAGAGGCTGGAAAGGTTTTCCCTGTGTACGCCGCCAGATGCCGCGACGATACCGTTGGCTGAAACGAAGGAGCACGTTGTAGAAGCACGTTGTTCGCAGTTAGGTTGGGAAAATTACGTACACGTGATGGCTAGGGGCCAATCAGCGACCTCCCATTCCATCGGTCGTTGGCGGGGGCGTTTGAAAACGCCTTTTGGCGAGCCGCTGCGATCTTTTCCGATGCACGTGTTGAAAACCTTATTGTAAATTCCACACTTTACGCACAGCGCTGAAATCTGCCCTGAAATGATCCTAATGACTCGCTCTACTGGACCACCATGTTTGCACAAAATCGTCAGAACCATTTCAGGGTCCCTTTAAAGAGCAAACTCTGGCGATTTTTCAGTGTGCATTAATCTCAGTGAAGTTTTCATTAGATGTCCTCTTCGGTACTGTAATAATATATGCCAAGCCAGGCGGTTGCAAGTCATTTAGATTTCCTGAAAATGAACTGAAATTTTTTAGCGGATTCCCATGCAGGCCACCCTGTGTTTTTCCCCGCCACGGTGGTCTAGTGGTTATGGCACTCGGCTGCGGATCCGAAGGTCGCGGGATCGAATCCCGGCCGCGGCGGCTGCATTTCGATGGAGGCGGAATGTCGAGGCCCGTGTGCTGTGCGATGTCAGTGCACGTTAAAGAACCCCAGGTGGTCGAAATTTCCGGAGACCTTCACTACGGCGTCTCTCATAATCAGAGCTGGTTTTGGGACGTTAAACGCCACAAATCATCATCATCACCCTGTGTTTTTGACGTCGTTACCGACAACGGAACGAGCAGGTGGGTGGTCAAGAGCAAAATGATGGTACTTCAGCACTCAAATCGCCGCTGTCAAGTTCGGCAAAGCCGGCATAACTCAATACATCGTCTGATGACCTGGCCGCTTTAATTTTTCTAGCACCAGCTCCACATTTATGATGGTTGGGAGGCTGTGACGTCACCGCATACGCTGCACGAATTATCTTAACCATTTCGGTTTCGGTTTGAGCACATCGTTCATTAGGTTATCTAAAATTATTCGTGAGTTTCTGAGCAAATTAAACCACCCTGCCTGCTAGAGCAGTATCCGTGCCATGCAGGGCTATCCGCCGCGGACCTCGCATGCTGCACTGTCGCCAACTGAAGTCAGTGCAAAGTGAAGTGATGTAGAATAAGACTCCATTAGTTTTCAATTAACGGCAAATTATATAAATTTAGAACGATAATTAAGTAGAATGAAATGCAGTAAAGACGTGCAAATAGTTATGAGTCACGTCATAATAGAAGCGCCTTCAAATTCGCGGAATGGAATGAACAGCGCGAACACAAGGACGATGAAAAAGGGAACACACACCACACCACGGAGCGCTCCGTGGTGTGGTGTATGTTCCCTTTTTCATCGTCCTTGTGTTCGCGCTGTTCATTCTATGATGCTTGACCAACTAGCCTGCAAATCCATCCTATTAGACTTCAAATTCGCGCATGATTGCGCAAGGTCCGAGCCTCGTCCGCAGCCGTTAACTTCGTAACAGATGAACACTAATGCAGAATATCTAGTCGTTTTAGACGAGTAAGTAATATCGAAATTCAATTTGAGTTAATTTCGTCACAATCAGATGGTTATTAGAAGACTAAATTAACATCATTGCTTCACTTTTCGTTCCCATTTCGCGACTGAACCCGGTGGCACGCCAGTGTAACACATCGCAACTTTCAATCCGCAATCTGTGACTACATATTTGTAAGCCCCAGCGAAACTCACAGTGCGGAAAGCGTGTAGAAGACCTTCTGGACCGGCAAGGATTCCGGATCCTTGCCCTGCGCCGTCACCTCGCAGAAGATCCGCTGCAGGCAGAGAGGATCTTCCAGACTGTTGACACCGAACTTTGCGATGGAGTCGAGTATCGGGTTCCGGTAGCTCGGAGCTTCTCTGCGCCTCCTTCCTGCCGCGCCCACTGCTCCGACCGCGGCTACCGGAAGGTTGATGACGCTGGGTACAAGAGCCGCCATGAGTAGGCCTAACGGCAACAGTCCCAGGAGCAGGGCCAGCGGTCCCTTGCCGCTGTGGTGCTTGCGCCGGTGGTGCAGGTACGGTAGGTAGTGCGGATCCAGGTCCGGAAATCCGAAGTCGTCCGAGTAGTCGGCCGCCACGAAGCCTCCCTTGTAGTCGTAGTGGTCGCTGGACGCCGTCGCGTACGTCTTGTCTCCGACGTCTTTGTCGCCCAGCCGGTTCCCTCCTCCGCCGCTAGAGGCACCCTTGTCGACGTCTCCGCGACTGACACCCGTCAAGACCTTGGAGCTCTCGCTGGTCATGAGCAGGGGGTTTCGAGCCGTGTAGCCGTACTTGGTCTTCACGTATGTCGGCGGCGACGTCTCGGCCGAGTCGTAGTCCAACGGCTTGAGCGCGTCGTTCCTGGTCAAGTCGTACCGGTCCCGGCGCAGTGTCGACGACGTCGCGGTCGTCTTCGTCGTCGTCGTAGTCTTCGGAGGTGTAGTAGCCGCCCCCGCCGCTGGACGGTTGCTTGAAGGACGACGTACCGTGCTTGAACGTCGCCGCCTTGCTACCGCTGCTTCCAGCGGTGTTCCTGTCGAAGTAGTGGTCTATGGGACTGTATGGCAGGTTGTACGAGAACGGTCGAGGTGTCGTCGTCGTGGTGCTCGTGGTGGATGTTGAGGAGGTGGCATAGTAAGTGGCGGCAGCGTAGGCAGCTTGGCTACTCGGCGAACCGGTGTAGACCAAGTTCGCTGAGCTCAGCTTGTGCGAGGCTGTAAATAAAAATAAAGTTTAATCGGTACACGAGCGATTAGCTGACCGATATCGAGCATGGTATTCTATTGCCCGTCAACGGGTATTCTTCAAAGTGCCACACAATGCTTGGTACACTTCTTTTATGTGGCCCAAATTTCAACGCATTGAATCTGTCCGCTAGGGGCGCACGCGGCAACTACTGCAGCTTAAACGCTTGTTATACGTTAGTGCAGAACTGGTAATGCAATAACAATTGTTCGCCTGACCTCTCAATCGCCACTTGGCACCACCGATCTGACCGCTGTTGTCTACGTTTCCGGTAACCAGCAATAAGCAAATGCCTTAGAGTTTGCGGAGAAGCTAAAAACCATCTATTATACGCACATATGTCATGGTGTATGCCTTGGTACCAAGCGTGCAAGAGCTTCATATTTAGAAACAGCTTGCCGAGTGTTTCTAACCCAAGCACGTACAACTCACCGTCCTTGTTTCCGGCGTTGACAGTAGGCAAGGAGTAGCTGGTCGCGTGGTTCTTAAGGTAGCTGGATGTTGATTCTGTAGTGGTCGAAAAGGATGGTGCTGATGATGGCAAGAAACTGCTGGTTATGGGAAGACTCCATGATGCGGAACTGGCGCCCACTCTGGAGACAGAAGCGCTGCTTCCGGTTTTGTTGCTATTCCACGAACTCGGGCTCAGAGACCGGGACGTCGCCAGGAGTCCAACCATCGCGGAGGAGGTGCCGCCAGACGCCAGCGTCCAGCAGCAGCAGGCTCCCAGGAACAAGAGCTCCCAAGGTGAGAATGCCATGACAAACAAATAGGTGCGTGAGCTGAAGTTACTGAAAAGAGACATGAAATGTTTTTTTTTTTTCATGGGAACAAGCATACGGCTTATAGACCTTCTATGGCGACGTCACAGGACCTCAAAGGAGCGTCACCAGAAATAATAATGCCATCTCCACAGCATTTGCCCTAAACAGACAGGAATGATGTCTTGCACCTACAGCGTTTAGGTAACAGACATTCATTTTAGGTTTTATTTCTCTTAGGGATGCAATTTAGGATTGTGCCTAAGAGGATGGAAGAGAACTAGTTGTGGGCAAGACAAAAATTTTATATTAACGTTTCATTTATAGGAATGCACTTTGTGATTGTGGCTTAGTGGACAAAAGAAAACGGAGTGGGCTTCCTTATCTCCGAGAATGTAGCTGATAACATAAGGGAATACCATGCATTATAACAAGAGGTGGCAAGTCTATTGTAATCAAGGTTAAGAGGTACAGTGTTAAGGTGGTACAACCCTATGTGTCTACGTTTACGACAACCAACTAGCTTCTATCAAAACGTGGGATCGGCTATGAGCAATGACGCAGTATAGCTGTATTGACGGAAGACTTCAATGCCAAGGTACGCAAATAGGCAGGAAGCATGCTGGAGACCAGGAAGTAGAAGAATATTACGGCATGAGTTCTTGTAACTGCATGTGGGAGTTGGAATTCGCAGAACACAAAAAATTCACAGGTCGCGAATAACATGTTCCGAAAACGGGACAGCCCGCCACGGTGGCCTAGTGGTTATGGCACTCGGCTATCAGATCAGATCCGAAGGTCGCGGGATCTAATCCCGGCCGCGGCGGCTGCATTTCGATGGAGGCGAAATGTTGAGGCCCGTGTGCTGTGCGACGTCAGTGCAAGTTAAGAAACCCCAGGGGGTCGAAATTTCTGGAGACCTCCACTACAGCGTCTCTCCTAATCAGAGCTGGTTTTGGGACGTTCAACCCCACAAATCAATCAATCGAAAACGGGACAACGAGAACCATAAGTAGAATTGGAGAATCCGAATATGGGGAGGCAAAAATAAGAGCGCACATTAGTGCGCTCAACATAGAATCATGCAGGACGTGTAGGTGCTCGGCAAGCCGCAATGCATAGTGACCATAGGATCGGAAGATCTCAAATCGACCTAGACTTAAGGAGGGAACGGACTGCATCGGTACGGAAGAGGCCATCATTGAACTATAGCACTAATGGGAGAAAACAGGTGATTTGACGCTCGCACTCGTTTCATAGTTTTCACGCCCCTAGCGGCCAACGTCAGCGACTCTAGGCCGTCCATTGAGAGGTAAACCTAACCCCTCTTGGCCTTTGGACGGTATACCTATAACAGGGCACCTCCTTCAGTCCGATATCCGGTATGTCGTTCGGTCGGTCTGTCCGAAAGACGGATAGGTAGCCAAAGAATCGCTTCACGCATTGAATGTCAAGTTGATCCCCATAAAGCTTGCGACGCAATCTGAACCCGTGATCGCACCCCGAGCACGTGACTCGCGGCACGTGCGGTCCGCCGCCACAGTGCGAAGCGATGGCCGACCGAGCAAACGGGCCAAGGGTAGTAGACGACGCCGCCGAAGCAGGGGATGACGCTAAAGTGCGCACCGTCACAGGCGCACACATATATTCGCAAAGAAAGACGACGCTTCCACAGCGCCAAATAGCGCGGAACGCCGGCGACCTTAACCGAGCGCGTGGCCACGACGTGTTCGCGTGACCGGACGCGACGCGACGCTCGCGTAGCGAGGAGCGAAAGGGCGCCGGTGAGGAGAGTGACCACGCCCTTCGGGCGACAGTGACCCAGTAGCCCTAACCTGGCCCCGGCGCTGCGGACTCTTGTTGCTGCTTTATACTTGGGTTTTAACCCGGCCCCGTCTGTCCCCTCCGCACGTGGTCCGAATGGGCCGTTGTTTCTTTCGCTTTTTTTTTTGTGTGTGTGTATCTACAATTCTTTCTGTGTTGTGACGTCGCTCTCTGTCGCTGCTTGCGACGAGTGCGGCGGAGCTCTCCCTGCTGGCAGTTACTTTGACATCTGCTTACCTGCGGATTGAATGAAATACGCGCGATGCTGCTGCCCAATTCTGCGTGTTTGATGAAACCTGCGCACTCTATAAAAAAGCCCTTTGCATTTTTTTCTTTGTTCTCTCAGCCATAACGGTGGAATAGCTTGCTTGCGGTTCCATCACTCGAAAACTTGATGTCGACCGTGTCATATGTAACGAACATGATTATATCTCGCGTCGCATTCCTCGACCTGTACCTTTCGTTTGACACCTATCTCGACACAGTAGCTTTTCTTGCTGAGTCATGCTCATTTTATGGCATATCATGTAGTGAACGCGCGTATAACTCGTGTCCTTCGAGCTTTGGTATTCGTTGGGCACCTATCTCGACCCCCTTCCAGTATCTTTTCTGGCTGAGTCTTGCCCATGCTTAGCATATAATGTCATGAACGCGAGTATAACTCGTGTTGAGTCCTTCGACCTGTACCTTTCGTTTGGCACCTCTCATTTGGCACCTCCCCGAACCCCTTCCTGGCAGTTTCAATCTATTTTTCTTTTATCGTAGGTCATTGTCATTCATTGCTATCTCACGTGATGCTTTGATGACGCCTAGGTCATTATCATGGTTTACTCTCGGTATTATTAGCGTTCTAACCTTGTGTGATACAAACATTAATAACTACAAACACTTGCTCGTGTTTACGAGCGCGACGAGAGCATGGATATTCATTCTAGATTAGCCACGCTTCAAATTTATACGTTGCTTGTTATGTCATGTTGCATGATTGGTCACTGCGTTCTCGAGATATTTTTTTATCTTTTTCCACGCATAATTTCGACACTCCACATTTTGAGGTTTACCCCAACACGAAACGTATGTAGGGTTTTCACCCTTGTATACTGGAAAAACACTTGGTAGCGGGAAGAGTACCTCAAGTTCATATCTCCAGTGGCCGTTGCTCATCTTCTCTATGGCACCCTTCTTGATCTCCCAAACAGGGAAGCTTACTAATAATTTCTGGCGCTTTACGTCCCGAAACTGCGATATATGATTATG
>CM023487.1:37295753-37363253 GCA_013339685.2 Hyalomma asiaticum | reverse complement strand
ATGCAGCAAAACTGTCTTTGTAAACCGTGTGTTGTCGTCGGCGTTATTGTAGTAGTCAGCAGGATAGCAGCAGATTCATTGGCTGAACCACCAGGTCGCATGACCTCGATTTGACCAATCAGATGGTAAGCGCGCATGTGTCTCAAATCCAGCGGATGGTATTGGTTCGGTTGAGGAAAGGATGATGATGATGATGGTGATGATGATGGAAATGACGCTAATTTCTTCAACCAATGTCGGGAGCACGGCTAAGCTCCCGAGGGGCGGGGGCGGGGGGTGCAGGGGAAGGAAGTGAAAGAGATAGAAAGGGGAGAAAATACGTAGTGGAGTGCAACGGAAATTTTGACTACCTGGTGTCTTTTAACGTGCGCTGACAACGCACAGTACACGGGCTTCGGGCATTTCCGCCTCCATCGAAAGTGCGATCGCGAGACGTTGGCATGGAGGTTCCTCCGTGGACGTTGGGCACCGGACATATTAAAGTACACTGTCTTTGTCTTGCGCTTGCGCGTGTAACACGTGCGCCTGCCAGCCCCGGTTTTTCCAGTGTAGTAGCATGCTGAAGGCACGAGCGCAAAAGGAGAAAGAAGCGCGCGTGCGAACTCCGCACATTGGACATTGCATAGAAATGCACGTGCACTCTTGGGTGCCCAAAACTAATGACGATGATAGTTCTTGCTACGCCGTTTGTATGGTTTGACTAACAGCTTCGCTGTTAAAAACCGCGGCAGAAATGGGCTGGTGGAAATTCTTAACGAGAACGGCATTGCTGAACACGAAAAACTTCCGTACGAACACGGCAAAAAGACTGCAACGGCGAACCGTTTTTATAGTACGTAACGAATTGCATGTAACTGATTACATTTTATCGGTTACATTTACGGCTGTTTTGTAATTACGATTACATTTACAAATAAGATTTTACACGAAACGCTTTTTGTAGTTCAATCAACTTTTAGTAATCAGCTACGTGTAATCATTCGCGAGAAGTTATAACGGTAAAGGAGGCATTGAGCAGTTAGCTTAGGCAGGAACTGTACGGTAGAATAGGCCCATGGTCGTGCCAAAGCGAAGTATTTCCGTGACACCAAGGAACGTCATTTCGCTATGCAGATCGCAGCTTTCACATGTGCTTTTTACTATAAAGAGAGTGAAAGCGCAGCTTTGCGCTATACATCAAAATGGCGGCCGTGGTGACGTCACTACGTGCCCCGTGTAGCACCTGTATTGGGAGCGTTGCGGTTGCACTTATTCGGAACGGCGAATCCCGACGGCCTTTTGTTTCTTCAAGTAATGATTAAATTTATCCTATGTTAGCCGACTAAGTGAACCACAGCGCTCTTGTGGCTCGACATATTCATGGCCGCTTCACACTTCCATTAGCCTTATCAGGATCACCTTCTTCGTGGAAATCCCAAGCACTAGCAACAGTAGCGCACCCAGGATCTCTGCCAGGGGGGGGGGGGTTCAATTTTTCACGAAGGACCGGGCATGCGATTACACAGTTGTTGCGTGTGTAAAGAAAAGTAAATAAAATGCCAAATAATAGTAACATCAATGATGATGATTATTGTATTAATTTTCGGCGTTTTGCAGATACATTAGCACCACATTCATCCAGGGCATAGGAGCAGTTACGGAGTGGGAGGGGGGTTAGGTCGGCCTCGGCGGGGGGGGGGGGCTTACAACCCCCAAAACCCCCCTCGTCGGTGCGCCACTGACTAGCCACTATAAAGCGCTGTGTTTTCTAAAATTCCAGTGCGCAAACATAACAGCGCAGCCATAATCCAGTGCGTAAGGACCGTGTTCATTTTTACTTTATGACGCCGCTAATGTACAATGGAGACCATCCCGTTCTATTTATTTTTGTGTACACTGTTAATAAACATGTAAAGAGGATTTCGTATGAGGACTTCCAGTAATGCCTCAATTACTTTCCTGTAACAGAGCATGCTAATTTGTAGTGAATTACAGTTTTGAAGACAGCAATGGCAATTGCAACGGGATATTTCTGTAGCGTGCCCAGTCCTGCACCAGACGCCCGATGATGATCTTCCGAGCCTAACTTCGCTTGCGAATTCCACGGCACAGTAAGCTGTGCATGTTTCCACAGAAAAACAGCTACACGCTAGGAATTCTTTCCTGGACAACTGGGCCTAAATGAAAGTGACTGAAGAACGAAGCTCACGAACTGTGCTCAGACAAGTTCGGCTAAAGAAGGTATACGGAAAGCTTTGACCACTTACCTTGTACAAACACGATGGACGAAGCTTTTAGTGTTCCTCTTGCGGCTAAGTCCAGCCTAGCGCACTGGGTTCATCCGACAATGTATATCTGGTCCTTCAGCAGTGTCCTCGTCTGTTACTAGACCACACGTCATGTGCCGCGACGTCTTCGTCGCGTCCCCTCGGTTTCACACCGCGGAGTCCACCAGCGAGACCGCTGCGCCACCGCTACCTCCAGCACCGCTACTAGGCCCGCTAGGTGTGCGTCTGGCTGCCCCGTCTCTTCTGCTTAGGGTCAGAAGAATAAGAAACAAGAAAGGTGCCGTCGTCACTCGCTTATTGTAGGGCATCGTGCCGCACGCTAGGCACACATGCAGCGCGCGTGTATGTGTGCACGGATTCAACCGGGCTGGCGCGAAGAAAGGACAACCGCTGTTCCACTCCGCTTGTCCCCGTCCCGGACGTGCGACCGCCATTGTCATACGGCTTCCCCGGCGGCGGCTTAGCCGCGGCCGCCATTGCTGGGGGGCGAGCGAGTCCGCGCGCCACTGAGCAGACGACAACGACGTCGCATCGTCTGCTTATAGGGCGTTCCGCGGATTGCTTGCCTTCCGAATAGAGACGTACACGCAACCGGCATTGACTTGTATTATACAGCCGTTCCTTTACCCGGCCCGGCTTCTCCAGAGGAGCTGTACACATTGATGCACGGTCCTTGGGATCCACAGCGTAGCTTGCCGTTTGGAAGGCGTGGCGGCGGCCCGGCACTCGACTTTCATGCTCTTTTTGTCTCTTGCGCTTGATTCAACGTAGGCTTCGCGACTGCTTCGGGACGCTATGTGAAGCTGTGGTTGTGAGCTGCGTTTGGCAATCAGTCACACAGTCGGTCCTGGTTCGACGCCGCGCGAGAGATGCGCGAGGTGCTCGTCATCTCACGTACGCACCTCGGTAAACTACGTGCCCACTGAAGCCAGGAGACTGGGTCGTCGCACTGAGGTGGCGGGCAGAGCTTCCACGAAGGAGGCGACAGGTCATTTATCATACCCTCGGGACTGCGCTTGCCCTCTTTATTTCATTTCTGTTCGTGTCTTGGCACGTATAATGTAATCTCGGGCACGCGTAGCCGTTTCTTGTGAGAAATTTCGCATTCCCATTGTTACCAGCACATTGGTTTGTTTGTATCTTCGTGTACACGCGGAGGTCTCACAGGAAGTAGAAGAAACGGCATTTGATCGAGGCTATGCAACAGGCAGGCACACTCGTACATACCCGGTGTGAGCTGTATGTAAAAAGAAAGAAAAAAAGAACAGCGCCAAAATTATTGCGATATCCCTGGTGCCACAACATTCCATCATGGGATCCAAACTACTTGTGTCACGAGGGCAGATAGATGAGAATAAGCTAGGCCTTGGTCATTCATATTGTTACGAAGCGATACGATCTGCATTTGCAGACAAGTCAGGCACGTAGGCAAGGGGGGGCCCAGGGGGGCCCGGGCCCCCCCCGAAATTTGTCAAGTCAGCCATTAATCCAGGGGTACAGAGGCACAAGTAGCGCCATGCGCATTTAAACAAACGAAGCACAAACGATAGTAAAGGAACTCACGAAAAACAGCTACCCAAGAACCTTTATTCCGAAAGCACTTCAATTCCAAAAGCACGGCAACGCTAGTTGAGAAAGTCAGCGTCCGGCTCCTGAATGTACACCACAACAGAAACACCACTCTCCCATATGTCCGAGGCGTTAGCGAAACCATCGTCCGTATTCTCAGAAAAGAGGGCATCCGAGTGACTCATAAGCCTACGAACCCATGTTCCCTACATATTGTCCAAGACCATCCACCGAGGGAGAGAGCCCAAGGCATTGCATACAAATATACTTGCGCTGACTGCGATGCGAGCTACATCGACTAAACGAAAAACCTCACAGAAACCTTTCGACAGCACGGGAATGACCACTGCTTGCAACAGATCGGAACCCGATAGCCGGACATTCCCAAGATAGTGACCATCGTATAAATATGCCTGACAAAACGGTCATACCAACTGAAACCAATTACCGGAAACAGTTACTGCTTTGTGATTGTGGAAAAAGACAGAAAACTTCGCAAGGCGGGACATTTTAATATATGTATGGCAAGCTTGTTGGAAACGAAATTACCAGGACGAACAAATGTTGCCATACGGCTTTGAAACCAGAGAAAACGACGTTATCTGCCCGCACCTTGTGCGACTTTTCTTCGTCGCATCAGTCGTGTTTAGGAAGGTGGTTGGTTGGTTGTGTCGGGTTTTCTGCGCAAAAGCGACCATGGCTATATATTGCGCGAAACGAAGATTTTCATCTACGGTCAGGGCGCTCGGTAGTTGGATTGCTTCAAGGAACAGCGCAAAGAATGACAGGACACAGAAAATGATAGCGTTGACTCCACCGGTGGATTCTCTGAGGAAATGTCCTCCTTAACGAGAGGAGCGGTGTCATGGTTGCTGCAGAACTAGCAGGCGGTATAATGCGGGCGTATTTATACAGTCGCGTATAGTGGCGGCAACTTAGGAAGCATTCAGGTGCTTTGTTTAACTGATTGATGCGCGGCGTGGGAACACGCACGCATAGGGCTTTGCTCTGCCGCAGACGCAGAGTTTTTCCACGACTGGACGGCGGAAGCTAATGGAAAGCTTGGAAAAGGGGACTTTTCTGTGGAAAACAATGGCTTCGACGACCCATTAACCCGTTCAATCCCCCTGGCACCTTTGCGAACCCCACCACCCTTTTTCCGCCGCCTGTGTCGTGTGGGCAGGCGCCCGCGTGGCGGAAGGAGTAAAAAGGGTAAACAAACAAGGTAACCAGGGTCGCCTGTAGTTCTGCGGAAGGGTACTGTGAGCCACGTTCATTCTATAGATAGATGACCTCAAAGCTTTCTCAAACGGCGCTTCGGAAACCATAGGAAAACACTGCAAAGTTTGCAATTTGTGTTGTCAAAGCACGCCTGCGAGGACAAATTTGAATCTGTTCAGCTGGCCTTCGATTTTTACCTTAAAGATATGACAACAGCGCATATCGTTACGCTAAAAGGTGAATGGGAAATGTGGAAAACTGCATGGCAAGCCATGCAAGAGGAGGAACTTCCCGTTCTGCGACGGGCGCTTTAACTGAATGCAACAAAGCCCTCTTGCCGAACGTTCACACACTCAAGATATTGGCGACGATTCCAGTGGGTACACCTGTTGCAGAACGCAGCTTCTCGACACTGAAAAGAGTAAAAACATATTTGAGGAACCGAACAGCTGAAGAGCGGCTTAATGGCCTGGCTCTTACGTCAATTCACCGGATTCAAGTCAGTGTCGACGAAATTATCATTGGGTTTATAGAGAAAGCGCGACGCATGAAAATTGCAGGGTGAACCACTCTTTTCGGCCAAGCTGCATGGTCTTTTTTTTTCTTTTGCATTGACTTTTACTATATTGTAAAACCACTCGCAATATCATTCTTTAATATTGCTTCCTAAAGCGAAGGTTAGCGTTCTGCATCTTTTGTGTCATGAAAGCTCGGTGTTTTGGTTTTTTGTGGTTCAATAAAATAGTTTTCGCGAATATGTCTGCTTTTTCTTTTAAGAATTGCTGTCATAAAGTGGCTCACGTCCTTCTCACACGCCCGTAGTTGAGACAAAGTGTGAGAAACTGAGTAGAGAAATCGCCCGACAAGTATTTTTTTCTTTCCTGCACATCCGTAAGTGGGGCGCGTGATTCCTTTGCATTGCTTTTATCTTTCTTTTCGTCGCTCCTCTTTCCCTCACTGACTCTGTATGGCCCTTCTTCGTCCAGATTACTTGGTTAGAAAGCATTCTTTCTCGTGCACACACACTGGCTTTACTGTAGTGTAAAAAATTTGCTTTCCATCTCGGATTAACTCGCCTCTTGGGCTGCATTGCACTCTGTTCTCTTTCTCGTCTAATAATTAAGCGCCTTCTATATTTCCTGGCAAGTTTTTTTAAGCATTGTATAATAATGACCATGCTGTTTTGAGGCTTTTGTCGCCCCCCCGCCCCCTTTCTTTCTGTAATACCCTGAAAAGGGCCTTTAAGGGTGAATAAATGATGATGATGATGATGATGATGATGATGGTTATGCTTTTGGGCCCACCCCGAAAAAAAATCCTGGCTACGTGCCTGAGACAAGTAATTAATGAACCACAAGCAATATCCTTAAAGGTATAGCCACTGAAATCCCACTCTGTAGAACCAAGTACGGAACAACTTAAATACCTAATATCTACTTACCGAAGCCAACATCCACAAGTTCTAAATATTGTGAAAGCGTGCATGTCAACGTCTTTTATCAGCGACGCTGTTTAAGCTTCTCGTTTTCTGTCGTGTCACGAAATATGACGTTGAAATGACATTACCTAGCAACGAAGCGACGCTACATCTAGCAGGATAGCCTTGTATGGCCTCGTCATCATGCTACACCACGTAACATGACGTCACAACGACACGTTACCGGTAGAAGAAGGAGAAGAAGCTGATAATGAAGACAGTACAGAAGAAGAGAGACGCAAGAAGATGACGATAATGAAGATGCTGAAGATCCCGACCAGCCAAGTGTCCATTGCCACAAGGATGTATGCTCTACTGTTGAAAAATTCGTAATTGATTCAGGCCGGTCCTGTTCATAAATTCGTACTCTTCACCATTAATTCCATCCTGATTATTCGATTCTGATTGGCATTTCACACTACTTATGACTTAACTCTTTCAATTTCTCACATCTTGGCCAATCCCCCAGGGTGAGTATGTGCCAGAATTGAGGACAACAACAACAACAACAACAACAACAACAACAACAACAACAACAACAACAACAACAACAACAACAACAACAACAAACTGTCCATCAGCTTAGCTAGCCTTGTGCGAGGCGCGCTAAGTTTTTAAAAACATGTTGTTAAATCATATATATTGTCTTCTATAACTTAATCGCGTAAGCAAGACCTCAAGCACAAATTTAGCGTTTGACGATGTATGTAAATTGAATTTGGTTTTGTACGTATTACAAACTGTCACTATTTCTGTGCTGCCAGATTTCTTTTTTTTTTTTTTTGCCCTGTACAATGCATCCACATTCTATTGCATAGTTTCTTAAAGTATATTCACGCAACTGCTGAGTAGTGCACGGTTGGTAAGGTCATTGTCAGGCAGTTTATTCTGCCTTTGGCCTACCTTCCTTTCTCGTGTTATACGTCGAAAACAATAAATGATATGAAACGGATAAGGATAGTTCTGTGCTCTTCGAAGTGAGAAAGACGACGAGCGTTTACGAAACACTTGCGCGTGTGCATTGCCTTTAGTAAAGTGCATTGCTGTTATAGTAAAAAGCAAATCCACATCCAGCGTTCACATTTTATATATGCAAAGCAGACTTTTTGGTTAAGTTATTGTAGAAGTTACGGTGTAGAGATAAAAACTTGGGAACGTTGGCTGCAGAGCCATAAACATGGCTTCATAAGCTGTCTGTAGCGCACTATAAAAGTCAAAGGACAATTCTTCTCACTCTATCCTGGTAAATTGGTTGGTATCTACCTGTACTGTAGCCGAACCAATATAGGGCATGCAAATCTGTGCGAAGTCACCCAGAAAAGGGAAACAAAGTGAAAAGACGTGCGATGGACGGTGCCGCTCTAAGTGGTGCCGTTGGACATGCAGCACCTTGTAGACTCATTAGTCTTTTTTCGCTGGTTTTTGTTTTCTTTTGCGGATAAAAAAATATTGAGCTTTCGTCGGAAATGTGGGCAGCGATATCATCGACAAGAAAGCGCATGTTATATGGTTACGTGGCCTTCGTTGTCACGTGTTGCCATATCCTCGGTTGAATTGTCAAAGAGGCCATGACCACTTGATCATTGTCGCAGGCATCGAAGCCTACGAGATGGAACGAAAAGGACGTGCCATCGACTATTTGTAGCCCGAGTGTAGAGAGAAATTGACCAAGATTTGGAGGGACCGGGGGAGCCTATTAATGGGAAGATTTTTCTGCCCTTGGATTAATTTGAAGTGGTCATTTTATGTAGGCTTTCTAAATTGTCGCTAAATTTGCAGTAGAATTACGCAGGGTTGTAACATAAAAGGCCAGGCGTCGCGGGAGCCCGTTATTGGGTATGTTTGTCTCCCCTTGACTTAATTTGAAGTGCTCATTTTATGTAGGCTTTCTAGGTATTCGCCAAAATTGCGATAGAGTAACGCCGGGTTGTGAGGCAAGCGGCCAGGCGTTGCGGGAGCCTGTTAATGAAAATCTGTTTCTACTTTACCTAATTTAAAGTGGTCACGTAGGCTTTCTAAATTGTAGAAAAAATTGCCTTAGATTTACGGAGAGTTGCGAGACATGCCGCCAGGCGTCACGGGGGCCTATTATTGGTAATGTTTGTCTTGCCTTGACCTAATGTAAAGCGGTCATTTTATGTATAGTTTCTAAATTGTGGCGAAAATTTCCATTGAGTTACGCAGGATGGTGAGACAAACGGCCAGGCGCCGCGGGAGCCTATTATTGGGAATAGTCGGAGTCCTTTTGAGGGACTCTGGGAGTCTATTACTGGGTATTACTAGTGGGTACGGAAGCTGTTGTTGGTATAGTCAGGTCCTTTTGACGGACTCTATATAGTGTCGCGAGCAGTGGGATGGAGAGGTGAGGGTGAGAATGAGGGAAAAGCCCAAGGGAGAGCACACCGCGTAGCACAGGCTTGTACAGCTTAGTGTAGCAAGGAGTGGGAAAGGGCGGTGAGTGCTATAGGAAGAAGGGAACGAGGAGTGGGTAGGGTAGAGTATAGCATAGTCTTGTACATTATAGGGAGCACGTAGTGGGAATGTTGTGTTTAAGCCTTGAGAGACTTAGCGCAGACTTCGCATTCTTTTTAACACGAAAGTGTTTTATGCCGGGGTCCACCAAGAAATCAGTGACGTACTTCCGTAACGGGAGTGGATTCTTGAAGAAATGAAGATACATTCACAATAATAGTTCCCCCTGCTCGGACTCGAACCCACCTTCAACCGGGATTTGATTTGACGAGAGGAGCTGGAAGCTCATATAAGGAACAGATGGGTCTTATATGTTCACTTCAGCGCTTTACGAGTTGCATTTTGAATTATCTTCGCCTCTGCCTTCGTTCGCGACGACGGCATGCACGAAAGATGGAGAGTAAGTTGCGCGCAACGTGCATTATGAATGCGGCAAATTGATTGCCGCCGCTTTCTTCAGCAGCGCGTTTTCCCGGTATCTCATACAGCGATGAAGCCGGCACTCGCCATGAAGCATCAAAGCTGTGTGCCAGAACTGGCAATGAATAGGCGAATCTTTGCGCAACTAACAATCCAGGGTAGTGCGCGTTTTCCTTGAAAATTTCTTCGGATGTGATCTGGCAGATCCCACACACTGTGGGATGCCTATACCGAATTATTTAGCACCGAGATAGCCTTCGCCCCTGAGGGGCCCTGGCTCGACGCATACCCATTCACAGCCTTGTTGGTTGCCTTATGGTCATTTTAGTGCGCCAGTCTGTCCCTGTGTGCTTGTTAAATGCACATTTCAATCTCATGTTACAAAAGCGTTTATGCTATTATCGTGTTACTCTTCGTAATGTGAGTTGTCATCGAATGTTTAATGTCTGTTTCGGTTGGTGCTTGACTGACGTATGCTGCAGTGTTTACATTCAGTCGTACTCGCGGCATCGAATTCCGGCCGCGGCGCCTGCATTTCGATAGAAGCAAAATGGAGAGGCCCGTGTGCTGTGCGGTGTCAGTGCATGTTAAAGAACCGCGGGTGGTCGAAATTTCTGGTCCCCTCCACTACGGCGTCTCTGTTAATCATAGCTGGTTTTGGGACACACAAATCAATCAATCCTTCAGTCGTACTGCCAAAGTAGCTTCAGTTAGCCAAGAAATGCTTCGCATTTTGAATGCGACGCCAAAATGGCAACAATCGGAAGGTTATATAAAAGGGCGACAATTCTTTGATTCCGCGACTCTATGGTCCGTGATATGCACCCTCCCTTCCTTTCTTGGCCCTTGTATACTTGAACGTTCTTGCCAGAAACAAATAGAAAGAAAGAAAGAAAGAAAGAAAGAAGAAAGAAAGAAAGAAAGAAAGAAAGAAAGAAAGAAGAAAGAAAGAAAGAAAGAAAGAAAGAAAGAAAGACGCCCGCAAGTTCACGATGATTCGGTCACGTTGCGCGCACGCACGTATGCATACGCCGCCGCCTATTGTGCGGGCTTCTCGAGTTCTCCGCGTCACAATGGCGGCGCTACCGTCGTGATCTCGTTTTCTCTTTTGTCAGAGTGCCCCCCCCCCCTCTCCCTTTTCCCACCACCACGCCGCGTGCTTTCTTATCATCCTCTTCACCCTGCTACGTGCTGTGTCCCGCTCTGTGTACAGCGACGCAACGACTGTCATAACGAATTGTATCTGTCAGAGACCTCGCTGTCGAACGTAACTTTTTTTTTCATCAGTTCTTACAATCGCGATTCGACATTCCTAAACCATGACGGGCAACTGATTGATGTCCCTTGTGGGATACTCTCATTTCGCCAGTACCAGCAAACGGGGCAGGAACTTGGACAATGACAGCGGAATTCGAAAAGAAGCATAGGCGTAGTCAGAGGGGTTCAAACGCCGGCCGAAATTTTTGGAGTTTGTATACACATATGGTCATACGAACACGTGCATGCACACACACATAAAAGAGGCCTACGCCATTTCTGAAATAAAATTCTGGCTTCACTCCTGCAAAGAATTTACGCAATGCCGGCGCGCGATGAAACAAGATACTACAGACACAACATTTAGAGATTGGAAGGAGGCAGGGTGAAACGTAATCACGCAACATGTAGCCGATTTTATGGTTTACATTGCCAATTAAATCTGCGGATAGATCATCAACGATCACTTAGAGCAGCGGAATAGGCACAACGTAAGGGTTTGATTGATTGCATGATCAGTTGATTTCAGGAGTTCGACACCCCGAGACCACGATGTGATTATGAGAGACGTCGTAGCAAAGGGCCACCTAGAGTTCTACCACGTAGCGTTCTTTAACGTGCACTGGCATCGCATAGTACGCGGGCTTTGTCATTTCGCCTCCATCTAAGGGCAGCCGCCCGCTGCCGGGATTTGATCCCGCGACCTTTCCGTTTATCCTACTGTGTTGGAATATTATTCGGAAGTGATAATGCGTTTTGGTCTATTTATTGTTAATGTGATTTGGTCTATTGTTAATGTAACGTGAAAACGCATTTTTATAATGTGATAATGTGTTTTCATTTGTTCATATTGACTATTTTTTGTTGCTGTTGCTCACGTACGCGCCAATGATTACGCGAAGCCGCCTGTTGGCAGGCTTTTTTCCGTTGTCCTCCGTCTGTATGTCAAAAGAAAATAATCTGACTTGATTTGACCTTCAGATCACCAGCCGAGTGCTGCAGGGCGCTGTGGCGCGGCAAGGTATAAGGAAAATGTGGCCCACAATGGCAGGGGGTGTGCATGGTATAAATAAGAGGTTTGTAGGCATAATAAAATGGCTACAGCTCGCACAATTAAGATAAGATAAATTAGAGATTATCTGGAAGGACCTTCGTCTTTCTGTGTACATAAAAGCTCCCAGGGCAACCTCAATCTTCACTATGGTCTCCTGGATGACCCTAACCCTTAGCGCTAAGTGCGCCTTTGGCTGACTGAGGTGGACTGAGGTGCACTGAGGTATCGTGAACCCTAGATGGACAGGCCCATAGCCACATAATAAATGTAGGTATAGGTAACACATGACTTCTTTCTTTCTTTCTTTCTTTCTTTCTTTCTTTCTTTCTTTCTTTCTTTCTTTCTTTCTTTCTTTCTTTCTTTCTTTCTTTCTTTCTTTCTTTCTTTCTTTCTTTCTTTCTTTCTTTCTTTCTTTCTTGAGTGTTGCTCATATTCGCATAGCACTGGTTCATACCTTCATGTCCGATGCGGTGCGCACCTACCTCCATGTAATGAATTTTTATTTATTACACCAATGGTTAAATGACCCTTTCCTGCACCAAACTTATATGCTCTGATATCGCAGCTACCTCAGACAACTCTAAACTCGATGTTTTTGCTGTACATTTACTTTTGCATATATGTATTTATATATTAAATTTCCGTAACTACCTCCATCCTGAGATGAATCGAGCGTGCCGAGCAGAAAAACTGTGGCTAGGAGCGAACGCCATCAAAAAGGCAGCAATAGCTACGATTGACACTCATAAAACAGCTTGCATCCTGTATGAAGCATTTTGTGTCCCAGAAAACCTCATTATCTCTGGTGTTTTACGTCCCAAAACAACGCTATGATTATGTCTAGCGCACACTCGTGGTGCTCATCCCAAGGTATATTTGGGTACTCCACAGCTGTTTGTATTTTACAGAGCCTATGTCTCCCAAGAACCAACTAAATTAACATGTGAAACGCCACGGCTGCGGGGATCGAACCGACAACTTCGAGCCGGCTCTGAAGTATTTTGCACCTCACGCAGGGCACTGAGGATCGGCCCCTGATCTTTTTTTTGTTTTTTTTTTCTCGTGGTTGACACAGGATGGGCGGCTTGAAGAGCTCCGCTCCTAAAACAAGGAACGCCGTTTGTCCTCGCTTGCGATTTAAATGTAGACATACACAGCACTTGTACACACATGAAACTTACCAACCGGTAGGGTGTATCGAACTCAGACCGTCGGGGTGCGAAGGAGGCACGCTACCACAAGGCTACAGCGGCTCCTCCTACACCGTTATTTTTTTATTTTTTATTTACAGATACTGCAGGCCTTCCCCAGGCCCACGCAGGAGTGTGTACAAACAATACAAACAAATAAAAAGGCAAATACATTGAATGGCTTGGCATAAATGTAAGAAAGAAATGAATCACAAGTACATAAATGGAAAGTATACGAAGGTGCTGTACATATATTGTTAATACAAGAGAGTTTCACTCAAAACGATATGTTTCTATGTCCGTCATTTACATCAAGAAAATTAATGTTACTGATTTTATGAGTATTAAAAGTTCTTTGTCTGTCTGTCTGATATTATGAGTAAATGAATCCAAAGAGACAGGGTTCACTGCTTCTTCAGCTAATCTATTCCAATAAAATATTTCTCGAAGAAAGAGGGAGAACTTGTGGACATTAATGTGGCTAATTGGTTGTCTGAAAGTATTACAGTGATGCGTCCTGGCTGAAACTTTTAAAGGATTTTGAAGGTAACGCTCCCGTGTTAATTTGAAGTCGCCGCAATCAAGCTATAAAGACTTATAAAGTTATAAAGAGTAACTAAACCTATTGCAGCTGCAGTTGTAATGACGGTTGCTTGTGTTCGTTCGCTTGTTTCGAGCCGACCTATCTCTTTGTCTGAGAAGAATGAGCAGACCTCAACAAGGATAGGCGAATCTATTTTAAGAGCACGTGACTTAACATACACTGTTGGATTGAGAATGAACGAAGGTAATGTCGCTGTCCTATCACAGCATTAGCGACCAATTCATCCGACTCAAAAGAAAAAGAAATAGAAAGGAAAGAAGCACTAGCTGGTATTGACCAGTGTTGGCAGTGTGCGTGAAAATATGGTAGGGCAGAACACCACAGTTTGTAGTTCATCGTGGCCAAGTCAAGCTGGAGCTAGAGGTGCAGCACACTAACAGGCACTATCACACATAAAAAACAAAAGCTTTTTTATTACCATGGCTTCATCGTTGACAGCTAGCTGCCCACGAGCGTGCATTAGTCCAGCTCAACCATTCCTCAAGACTGGCGCCACTACCTCGTCGAAGCCGACAACGCAACGGAACCCACAAAACCTCGCACGTCATCCCATCGGCCGTAAGCAACGCTCTAAGCATCGTTTCCTGCGTGTACGGTCAGTGAGTGACGTGTCTCTCGCCCATCAACCAATGCGCTTTCGCGCAGCGGGAGACGTCACGGAGCGCGTGTCCTCGGCCTTGTGTCCCACGTGTCGCACGTCGGTCGAGGGAAAGGAGGAGAACGACATGAACCGAATGAGGAGTGGGTGGAGAGCACGGTTCGTGTTCGTACCTGGCTAACACACGTGGGACGCGCCGACGAGGGCAGGCACGAATTCTTGTCGTCGTCTCTCCAGTTCATTTGCCTGATGCGTGATTAAGAGTAAGCCTATGTTTGTTGGACACGCAAGCACTGGGCGCGCGCAGGGAGTAGCCTTGTTTGTATGCGTGTGTCATACCTGCATCGAAATTAACTTCGCCGTGCTTCCGGATTCTTTTGCGCTTCTTTTCGTTTCTGCACTGCTTGGCGGCGATTCGTCCCGCCGTTGGCTCGGAAATTAGGCGCCCATGTCTGACCGAACGGGAGCTCGAGAACGGGTTCTTTTGTCAGCCTGTGCTATTTAAACTCGTTTTTTTTTTTTCCTTTCCGCACTTCCTTGACTTCGAGCAGTGAGAGATATTTGGTCACTGTACCGATGGAGGACTACCTGTAGAGGCGGTGCCGGCTGATTACGGCCGTCTAAAAGAGGTGCGCTTTCAAGGTGCGCTTAATTCAAAGCCCACCCTGAAGTGATTGATCGCCTTGAATGCAAGAGTCCCCTGTGGAGGCCATATAAGCGAATGACCTAATGAAAAGCACGTGAAGATTTCGAAGACCTCGGGGAGAAACTTAGGACGGTGTTAAACCGTGGTTTAGGGATCATGGGCTTTTCTGTGTTTTGCCTTCGCCAATATGGCGATCCTCCTGGCCGGGAAATTGAAGCCGAGGCATCGCGACTTGTTGTAAGGCGATTCACTTGCTTCTGGATCACTGCAGCGGCTCACAGAAAAATCGTGTGTATATATATATATATATATATATATATATATATATATATATATATATATATATATATATATATATATATATATATATATATATATATATATATATATATATATATATATATTTATGTATTCATGGGTGTGACCTTAAAGTCGGGCGCTCAGATTTAAGGCAGAGAGAGAGAGCAACACTCCAGAGGCTCTTGTTTGGAGCCAACAACGGACTGGCGAACAAAGAACGTTGTTTTACGAGGTTGTAGCCCGCAGTCTGTTTTTCTAAACAATGAATACCTGATAAACACTTCGATAGAGGCTCATACAGTAAAGTAAACCAGTAAACAGTGAAACCGAATTATCTACTCGTTCACAGGAAACTCAACAGAGAACCAGAAGTGACCTGGAGACGCTTTCATACACGTATGTATTCGCAAGGGGCACATCTTAACGCCACGTATTTCGGATCCCAAAGCAGGAACTGCGAGTACTGGTTGTATATATTGAGGTGCCACAGTAACCCAAACATTCCATCCGTTGAACAAGAAATGACAGAGAGCCAGATTCATGCTTTCTGGGTCATCATGCACCATTATGTTCCTCATTATCATCACCGTAATCACCTTCATATTCTTCCTTTTCTCCGCCTTCATTCTGCATCTCGTTCACCCAACCTTTCTCGTCTTCGTATTCGCCTACTGGCTCTTTTCTCCATTGTGCAGTCTACTGCGATGGGTTTCCTTTGATATATCCATATTTGTCGCCATCACCACCATCACCAACACTACCACTGCAGCAAACATTTCTACTTTTGAAATTTTATTGTGACAAGATCCTCCCGCGCTTTTCGTTTTCCCCTTTGGCCTAGAGCGCGCTTCTTGCATGGCTACATATCACCGTTTTGGGTATGTACTGGCCGCTACCTGAACCCACCATCATCGTCGCCTGCGCTGCCCCGCCATCCTGAGTAGCGCAAACGACGACGACACAAGGTAGGAAACTATGATTAGGCAGGTATCTACCAAGTTTCTAATAGCGTTCGCGGCTAGTTCAACCTTGTCGTTTGTTGTTTCCCATATGGCGCCTTCCTCTACGATCCTCCATCGAGGAATTTAGCCAGCACCAATTCGCCCAAACGCCAATTATTCTGGAGATCAGCATAATTCTTCAATTTCTTTTCACATTTTCTACTTCTTAGCTCCGTCCCTTTCCTTTTTTTATCCCTTCTTCAATGTCAAACTCACGTTCTGGGTATCTGCCATTGTCTAGGGTCATCGTCGTCGTCGTCGTTAGCACTCGGAAAAGAACCAGTGGGTCGGCTGACAGGAGCCATGGCGGCCGCGGATCTGATGTACCACAGCTCGCCGGTGGCCCAATTCCGCATCGACAACGAGCGTCTCAGGATGCTCATCGAGCAGACCGCTCCCAAGTCGGTTCTCATCTTCGGAACGGGACCCTTCCAGAGACGCGTGCTCACGGGCACCGTGTTGTGCCTACTTGTCGCAGCGCTCCACCATAGCGTCCTCGTAGTCCTGGCTCGACCTGTGCCGCACTCGTGCCGACGACCCGACGAGTACGTCAACGTGCCCGTCGATGTATGGAAGAGCTCAGGCCTGCCGCGACAGCCCGATGGTTCGATCAGCCAATGCAGGCGCTACGAACCCCCGCTGCTACCGACGCCTCGAGGGTTAACGCCATCATGGGCGGTGGTCAACAGGACCGAAGTCCCTTGCGACGCTTGGGAGTACGACCTCCTTTCGGCCGGGGGACCCACAATACAAAGCCAGTGGGACCTGGTATGCGACCGGGGCCGTGGAATCCTGGTAGCTCTGGCGGCGTCGTACATCATGGGCGGCGTGGCTGTCTTGCCCTTTGCGGGCCACGGGGCCGACGAGATCGGCCGTCGTCCCGTTCTCTGCGTGGCCGTTGCAGCGTTGGCGTTATGCAGCATCGCCACCTGCCTTACCCGGTCCCTGTACGTTTTCGTCGCGCTACGAGTGGTCACCGGAGCCGCCGCTAGTGTCGCCGAGGTCATGTCCACGCTCATCCTGTTCGAGGTATGCCTACTGCACGTCCTGCGTATCACTGTTTGGGGCGCTACCCCAAGCCTCTGGCTTTAGGCTTTATTTCCAACCTTTGCTACCAACCCTTTGGGATGACCATCACTGGATGTCCAAGCGGGCCTCTATAGAGATATTAAATAAGGCTTGATCCATCCATCCATTCATACATATTAAAGTGATAAGTTGTGTAAACTAAGAAGTTCCCAGTTTTATTCGCGAATATTCAGAATGTATCTTCCTTATGTTAATTTCTGACCGTGGACTGCTTCCGTGAATAATGAACTAAAAGAAGCACGCCATCTACTGGTCTTGCTGTGTGTATACCACACACTGTAGTATCACGCACTACAGTATTACAATACTGTAGGCACCGATTCGGACTTCGTCTTCATCACCTGTACAAAACCATCATCAGTCATTGTCTCGTGTGTTTTCTTCGTCGGCGCCATTTTGGCTTCACGGAATAAAGCGTTACCTGAACCGTGGCATTTCAAGTGGTGGAGGTGCTGCATCCTCAATACATTGTTGCAGTGAACCAGAAGAGTTCTAGTCCACTGTAACAATGTGTAGAATATACAACATATTTTTCTTGCCGCGGCCACACCGTTCCTCCTGCTGTGAAGACCTGTGTCTTCAGGCAGCCAGCTTGGTCCTCGGTAACACCGTCCTATCCATAATCGTGGAAGAACCTTCTTTTTTTTTTTTTGTTCATTTTACATCTTCGTGCCCGATATCTCCTCCTGTTCGAAGGTTACGCCTCGCGGCGGCCGTACGGCGTTCACGACTCTCGCCTTCTGCGGTCTCTCCATGCTGGGGCCCTTCTGGCTGTCCATGGTTGCCCGCTGCACCTACGACTGGCGAGCCGTGCAGGCTAGCCTCGCTTTGGCTGCTACCCTGCTGGTGCCCACCACCTTCTGGATGGAGGAATCCCCGCGCTGGCTGGTGGTCACGTGGCGCTTCGCCGAGGCCGAGCGGGTCGTGTTTTGGGCGGCACGCGTCAATGGCCTCAACGTCAAGGAGCTGCGACCGCTGTTCAGCGAGGTGCATTCGTTTTCACGGCGTTATCGACTAGCGTGCTTACGTTTCTTGCGCAGCACACATGCAGTCAAATGGAAGTGAGCGATGTTAGGAAGTTTCGAAAACCCCAATAAAAAAATCGAGACGTATAAAACGGGTAATGGTCCAAGTTAAGAGCTATACGGTATACACATGATACAGAAGTGTAAGTTTAGTAAATAGGCAATAGAATATGACAAACCAGTGATGCGGAAACCTACAAGGCAGAGTAACGTTTATGAAAAGGAAAATTAGCGTCCACCCGTTTGCAGCACAAAGCTACAAGGAAATCCATAGAGATTTTGCAGGAATTAAAGTTTATTAGTTCCCGGAAGAAATTGCCCTGGTCCGGGGTTCGAAACCCGATGGATTCGATGGATTCCCCCTCACGTAGTGAATCGCTAGCCTCCTTGTTAGCTCAGTTGGAAGAGCGAGCGTCCCCGACAGGCGTTGGTCACGGGTTCGAACCCCGGACTAGGACGAATTTTTCGCCAAATAACGAGTTTCATTTCTGAGAAATCCGTATAGATTTCATTGAGCTTTGTGCTACGAACGGGTAGATGCTAGTTTCTCCCTTTCATGAGGTTAGTAACGATAAAGGCCAACGAACCGTAAGGGTAATTAATGACAATTACTTGATTGGTGGTAGGTGAGCATTGGAATGGCAGAAATGGCCAGATTTCCTTGCACTATTGCAACATAGTAAGTCGGCGTTTAATGAGTATGAGAGGACGCGGGTGATCATAGCCACGGCAGTCGCATATCGACGGCAGCCATGGGAAAAGAATACTTGTGTACACATAGTTAGGCGCGTTAGAGGACTCCACGTCGCTCACTTTAATTCTGGGTCCCATAGTTTGGCATGCCTCTTAATCATACCAGTATCATGGTATGTAAAGCCGAAAAATGTACTTGAATCAATCTTTAATATGGAAGGGGAAAAGAAAAAAAAAGCAGCGTGAGGTACTTGACTCAGCCTGAATTGCTGTACACCGTGAGACCAGCAAAATCAGCTTGTGACAATTATGAGATTGCTATACAGACGCGCTCTGTAAGAGAAGATATACGTTGAAAATGTTATTGTTAATTAGCGTCACGAATAGGGTGTTCATATAACGAAACTAAGGTGAACGAGAACAAAACTGTTTTTTCGGAAGTAATGAAGAAAAACGAAAACGTTTTTCATCAAAACAGAAGAAGCAAAGTCGTGCACGATAAGACGGTAATAAAGTAAACCATTCAAACACTTCGATGTAGAAACTAGGGACTCTAAAGCTTCCGTTAAAAGAAAAAAAAAAGACAAGTCGCGTTTCCTCACGACCAGACGCACAGAATGTCATAGCACCATACCAGCATCGTGCCGTGGCAAGACAGCAGAGGGTCCACTCTGTGAGTGAGGCAGATTCTGCTCTGGCGTTAATCGCAGCTGCTTAATAACCTTCTAAACCTTGTAAACGTGTGTAAGTGCACTTCATCCCCGCGATAATAGCGATGGAAGCGCGTGATATCGACCCCACTACTCCTCCTAAGGGTGCGAAAAGATAGGAGGAGGTACAAAAGAGAGGTACTGACGTCATATCGACATCAATAGCTCTCCTCCTATAACAATATGATAGCATACGTTACATGCAGTCCAGAGTTCGACGGAGCACAATCTGGAAGGGCGTACGTTTCTTGAGAATAAAACACTCGCCAATGCAGCGAGGAAAAGGAATGTTTTGCGATGTTTCGAGACCGTGGCTCTACAGGTCTCTCTGGTTTGGGCGAGCGCTTTGATGTGAACAAGAGAACGTTAGTTGTCCTGAAGCGTCATTTTCCTTTTCTTTGCTAAATTGGCAAGTGTTTGTTTATTCTCAAGAAATGTACTGTCACATGGTCGTGACGATTTGAAAGCAGCAGAACTCAAGACGATGTCAGGCGAACTGTTTATTGGGCGAACCTGTGCCCAGGAATATGTTACATAATAACTTCGTAATGTTGTAACCAGTGGTTTCTTGAACGTAGTCGTCACTCTGTCCGTAAACGTGAAATGTGTAAGCATTAGTGAATATAAGCGATGAACGAAGTATAGAGGTAGACGTTTAGTGGCTGAGGATTAACGTGCCCTCGAGGCGCACAGTACGCGGGCCTCTAGCACTTTCGCATTCACTGTACGTGCGGTCCCGCGTCCTTGTGGTCATCACTGAAGCACAACAACCACTGCAGCACCGTGGTGGACGTGCTTTGGTTAAGTCAGCTTATTTTAACGAGGCGACTCCTGTTAAGGCTACGGCACGAAGTAACTTCCTCCGTATATCGCCTGCACGGAAACTGCTCTGTGTCTGTCCATTCCAGCCACCCTGGTTGGCTAAAGCTTGAGAACATGTTACGACTAAGAAGATCCAGTGGCCTATGATCTCGGAGTCTGTGCATGAAGTCTGATTCTTCAAGGACGTAAGACACAAGTAGATATGTCCACTAGGTGGAAAGCTACAGAATAGCGCCCCAACAGGGCATTTCAAAGTGCAAGAAGAAAGAATTGTGCTTGCCTGAGCTCGTTGGTTTCGCATGGTGAGGAGGGTTCCAGCCAACTACTTTGACGATGACAGAAAGATTGAGGACTTCATAAACCGAAATAATACAAGTTCCTTTAGCTTCTTTAGACGTTTCCCGTTGACCTCCAGAACAGTGCAGTCGCACAGTCGTATGCACGGGCGGTTCAATCTACTCTCAATTAATCGCTTGCATATTTTACAGGTCGTCGAGAACGTCAAGAACCGACATTACGACTCCTCTCCGGGCACTCCGCCGTCTCCGCCGTCCTTCTGGGACCTGTTCCGCTGCCCCAGCATTCGGACCCGCGCGCTCATCATTTTCGGCTGCTGGTTCTTCGCTCATCAGGCCGCCGTGTGTCTGAGGCCCCGCAACCAACTGCGCCAATTCGGCATTGTCGAAGTGGTGGTTACATACGCCGTGCCTCCCCTTCTGGCTCTGCATTACGTGCTCATGAAGGTATGTGTGGCGTAGTACGATACCGGTCATGCAATGCCTCGCGCATGCCTCGCGTTAGGCCTAAGACACATCCGCATCGATTATCGGCGCATACCGGCTAACGCCTGACGCCTGTCAGCAACCGCGCCCAACATGCGTACACCTCCACGAGCCTTTACAAAACGAGAGGCTCCTGTTCTCGCTGTTCATTATGCGGTCGTGATGACATATGCGGCAGGTAGTATACGCGATAACGGGCGCTATGCTATTTGCATGCATCGAATTAGGCTTGAGACACATTGTTATCGTTTCGCGGTGCATCATGTGCTGGACACTGCCTGGTGTCTTATACAAGCAGCCGGATCCAAAATGTGTACGCGTCTCGCATGCAGCTTTAATGGTTCCTCTTTTTGTTCCTCATTACACGCTCATGAAGGTATATCTGCAGGAGTTCGCGATAACAGGCACTCCGCCAGTCGCACGCCTCAGAATTGGCACCATGAAGTGTGTAGATTAGGGCTTGTTGTGTGTGTCCTCTTCTTTGTCCTGGTGTCTTGCGCGCTGTAGTTACTTCAGAATTGGCTTACTGTATGCGATAGAATCCTTTCCTGGCCTCTTACGTACCTCGATGGTGCAGTGGAGGCTTGTTCTCTGCTTTATTCTGAAGTTATTTTTCATTTCCTATAGATATACCCAAGAAACCCTTGCGCGGTAGTGTGCATGTCTGAAAGGAGAACAAGGCACTCGAGAGAAGCTCATGTACAGAGTGCCAGTACTCGTAGGAGGAATGTGTGAAGTTCTCTTAAGTGCGCATGCTCCCGCATCTCGTTACACACATAATGAGCCACACTGTTGCGGAAGAGGGAATAAAAGCAGAAGGGCTTAAGTTGGCACCGTTCTCCCGGCCACGATACCTTCCCTAAAATGCGTTCTCACCCGTTTTTTAGGTAAGTTCTCGTCTGTACAGTGTCATATTCCCGAGAGGTCGGCCATTTTGTGTAGGACCCACTAATGTAACACGTGGGTTAACGCCGACTTTCAGCCGTATGCCCTCTGGAGCTGACAAAGTACCTGAAGTGCACGACTTCTTAGGGCGAAAGCTTTGGTTGCCTCATGTGAAGCTGGATGCGACCGTCCGTATTACCGGCGGTTGTAGCAGAAGTACGGTACAGGGAGCTTCAACGTAGGTCTCGTTCACTTGGTGTACACCGAAATTGGCAGTGAATGCTACGAGTGTACGACTACAGTGACTGATAGGTCACATCAATAGTACTACACGCTCGTCAGTAACGCAACGATTAACGATACTGAATTCACCTGTGGCTCACACAACTATTTATCGGTAAGAAAGACACTGTGTTCTAAGGAAGCCCTGGACTTACACAAGGAACTTCAGAACACTTGAGGGAGCGAATTTGGCGAGAATACGAAAAAAATAAAGAAATGGGCCTTCTGACGTCACGCAACCGAAGTTGCGGCACGAATTTCAACACTGACACTTTGACATTCATTTTCTCTTAATATTGCGCATAAATTGTCGAAATTAACGACAATCGAATTATTAATATACCAGTCATCATTCTCAACCACTTCACCTTCTTACATTTAGTGCCCCACTGGTAGGAACTCGTAGGAATTTCTCTTCAACCAGGTCTGGGGCCGGCGGCAGACTCTGGCCCTGGGCATGACCGTCGTCTCGGCCCTGGTCACCCTCCTAGCTGTGGCGCTGGTGCTGAAGCACCGGTCCATGATCACGTTTATGGCGTACGTCACGCTGCTCGCGTTGCTGTGCGTGTTCACCACGCTGTTCGTCTACACGGCCGAGGTGTTCCCGACCGTGGTGCGGGGCGCGGGCTACGGGTGCTCCTCCGTCAGTGGTCGCCTCGGTGCCCTGGCGGCTGTGGGCGTCCGGTACGTGACCACCGGCGACCCTCTCGCTACCGACGTGTTCGCCCTGATCGTCGCGTCGCTGGGCACGTTCACTTTCGGCCTTCTGGCCCTACTACTGCCCGAGACGAACGTGCTCAGGGTCCCCGACACCATCCAGGAGGCCGAGCAGGAGGAACCAGTGCGCGTCGATTCGCTGCTGCAGATACTGCTGCATAGACGAGCCGGTTTTACCTCGCACACCAAGATGTGACACCCTTCGCGAGGTCGCTCGGGCCCGTCACTCAAACACCCACGGGCCCGATAGCCGACTGTATAGCTTCGTGCCAACGCTTGTCGAAATTTTCGACATTTACTTTTACACGTGGTTTCTCCTTAAGGAAGCAGCAGGGACGTTGACGCTGGAAGCGGTGACAGTGGCGCCGTTTTGCGACGTTGTGTTGGATTAGAGCAACCGGAAGTTGCTGAGTGGGTGGCTGGTGTCCACGTCGATTCTTGTTGAAGGAGAACTGCTTTTTTAATGGATCTTGGACGGACCGTACCTTGTGCTTTGCCCTGAATGTGGCTGGGCACGGGATTTTGTTCCATCGATGTTTGTTTGTCGCCTGTTCTCGGCAAGTGATTTCGTTACCTCATGTGTTGTGAAATGAATCTTCCCATTTCGAATGATTAAAGCTACGCGATTTGAATAGTTGTGAGCGTGAAGCTTTTAGAGAGCGAAAGTGGAATACGCATTGTCGATGTGAGACGCGCGCCAAGCCTATACGTGTCAAGTCATTGAGGCAGTTTCAAGATTTTGTTAGCAGGTATGTTCATTCCTGACGCCCTTAGGTTGTCAGCTTATGTCATACTTGAAGAAAGGGTACCCCTTGCCACTTCTATCCTGTTACCGCCGTATCATCACGCCTTCCCTATTTTGCAGCCTCCTTTTATTCAACCCTTAAAATCTGGCATGCGTTGTGTCTGAGCCACGCCGTTATCAAAGCGTTGGTCATCTATTGCAAAGACCACAGTGCCACTTCCGCGTGCATATTTTCAGCCATCGTTCATTTGTGAGCGTGTAAAGATTGCATGGAATGACCTTGCTCATCAAGCTGCTATACCTTCGCCTGTTCATCAAAATTTGCCAGACATGTGGCAACTCCTTCTATCTTGAAAACTGTGGTAACGTCTCTCTTGTAAATATGCACCCGCCCTTAATGCTTTGCCCATAGCGGTGTCTACAAGGCAATAAGATGATGCAATACATCTCTGTGCGCGACTTCACCGGAGAGTGTAACTTATACTCACAGGATCTCCGCAAGGATAGGTGTTGTCCACCAACCGTACAAGAAATACGCGTCGCCATCGTCCGCATGGGGATTATGACGATGATGATTGTGGTTCGGTTAAGGAAAAGACGCTAATTTCTGCAGCGTACGTCGGGAGCACGGCTAAGCGTCCGTTGGGAAAGGGAGTGAAAGAGTTAGGAGAGAAAAGCCGTAGTGGAGGGCTCCGGAAGTTTTGACGACCGGGGATTCTTTAACGTGCACCGACACAGTACACGGGCCTCTGGCATTTTTCGCCTCCATCGAAAATGCGACCGCCGAGGCCGGAATCGAACCCCCGTTTTTTGGGTGGCAGCTGAGCACCATAACTACTACACTACCGCGGTGGACCCGCATACACTAACTCCTATCACATGCTAATGACAGACACTAGTTCTCTTTCTTTCCAAGGAATTTTTCTGAATGGGATTCTCTGCGCGCACCGTACAATGCATGTATTCTTTTTTCGTTATCGAAATTCCTTTCTATATTTTTTTTCTTGTAATTCAGCTACGGTCCTTCGAATAGGAATGTATTTACGCGCATTTTTGTGTCTGTATGTACCCAATATTGTAGTCAATGTTTTTAATATGTACGTTTATTTATATAGTTTTTCGCGCGTTTGCAATTGACTTACTATCCTTACAATGCACCTACACGCATTTTTGTACATATCTATACTTTATTTTCCTTCATAATAACTTTTTCTCTCTGTACACATCTATGTATGTATAGGCTTGTAGGTAACTATGTATGCCCGTCATGCGTGGGCCACAGTGATGATGATGATTGGATTGAACATCCATTTTACTGCAGTAAAAGAAGAACAAACAATTTTCTCCCCTACTTAGTCACGCACAGAAGGCGCAGCTCACAAAGTAGGAAGTGTCTTTATTGGTTTTTTAAATATAATGAAGGCTTCGCAGGTGTCTGCACTGCAAACGATGCCCAGCGTCGCAGCACCGCACACTTCATCAGTCTGTTGAAATTGAAGCGGCACCTTGATGCGTACGCAGATCCTTGGGGCAGGAACGCACATCGTTGAACCTGAAAGAAAACTGCTGCACTCTCGAGTTAGTTTCTTCGTCTGTGTTGCACATCTCACAGACGACGTTGTCCTGGGATCGCATTCAACCAAAGCACCATACCAGTATATTCTCATATACTCATCTCCACAAGGACCAAATACACTCACGAAATACGTCGTAAGCGTGCCATTTGAGTGATAACTGTGACATTTACAGTGAGGCTGCTTAGGTGACGACGTCATGCGGATATGCTGCCCACTTGGGAGGTTTTAGCAAGGAGGTTTAAAGAAAAATTAATTTTAAACCTTCTTGGGTTTTAGCTCTTGTGTAGGCCTAGCTTTTTGTCATCTAGGCCTCGACAATGTGACCATGCATGTGATCTATTGTCTTTTCTTTAACGTTAAAGTCAACGGCTTTTGGTTCCCGACTTGGTGGGCTGGCTTGCTAATTATTGAACTAAAATGGCTGCAATAGCGTCAGCAAAGGCTGTCGTGTATTCGTTCAAGTTGCCCCGTTCGCCGACTTCGTGCAAAAGCAGGTGGACTTAAGGACACGTCACGTGAACAAATGCATTTTGAGACGGGTTGTGTTCAAAAGACCGACGTGGCACACGAACTCCCTGAGTGTAGTACACCTTTCTGCGTTGTTACGAAACAGGTACACGCTACGTTGTCGCTTGCTGCATTTCCGTATGGTGCTTTTATTACGTGGCCATTGATTCCTTTGCCGCTTGACTCACGTCGCCTTAGATAGGAGGCTTTAGCACGGTTCTCAGACTATGCGACTTTCTTCGGCTGAGTACACTATGTAACAAGAACGAAAGCCAGTAATACCACTAATTACGTAAGCTCGAGAAAAAAGCAACGTAATATTTATGGAGCTGCTATGCCGTCTTAAAATTTGTGACTGTGTAGCGAACGTTGGCGACTACGCGTTTACACAAATGTAAAATCTGCCAGTATTTGTATATTACCCGAATATATGGGGGCCTATGTCGGGGCGGAAATGATAGTGTTAGGTTAATGCACACCATTTGTACGATTCACATTTGGTCATATGGAACCCAAATAACCAAGTATTTTTTTCTTACAAACTCTATCTGATAGGCTACTAGTACAGTGGTCTGGCTTCTCAAGGCGCAGTTATAATACAAGAGCCAGTGTTCAATAAACGAAGAACATGTGGCCTAACGAAGACAGTAAAAGAGCACCTGCTTTAGGTGAATTCGGCGATTAGCAATAGATCCTTCTAAACAAACTGCAAGAGGAAGTTTCTTTCCTTTTATCCAGCACATTTCTCTTTTTCACTCAGCTGTATCTCGTGGCTGATGCATCATGGTCTTCGCTGCTTTCGCGCCAGAACATCCAATATAACTAACCTTCCCAAGCATTTAGCTGTAATAAGGTAATAAATTACAGAGGGAAAACGGCACATACGTGTCATAGGCACTGACCGCTCATGATCACACGCCATTTGCATCATCATCGGCCTGTCTGCGCCCACTGCAGGGCAAAGGCCTCTCCCGTAGATCTCCAATTATCCCAGTCCTGTGCTAACTGCGACCACACTATCCCCGCAAACCCCTTGATCTCACCTGCCACCGAACCTTCTGCCGCACCCTGCCAGGCTTGCCTTTTCTAGGGATCAACTGTTACCCTTAATGACCAACGGTTGTCCTGCCTTCGCATCACATGGAACACGTCACTGACGAAAGCGCGTAAACTGTGCCAATGTGCCTTGAAAGTTGACAGTGTCATCGCTCTGGCACGTTCCATGCACGTTCCAGAGATACGCGACGCAAATCTGATTCTGTATCTGTCCCCCTCTGCATACGTGAACAGACACGTAGTACTGCGACTCAATAAAGCTGTTTGGTCGGAGACTTTCACGTAGGAGCCATACTCTTTACTCCACAGTCCGTGGCCATCACCACCATTACTTTTACGTCAACGCTGTACCGGACGAAACTGCAAAGAAAGACTTCTCTATCGTATATTGTAACGTAGGGGCACTATATCTTACGGAGTACGAATTACATAGGAGTAACTCTCGCGCCATGCGAGTAACGGTGCACTCAGCCACGTGTTCGTAATAGGCAGCTGTTAGGTCATCGCAAAAGCGACCAACTTCACGGATTTTGGGCGTGGGGCAGGAGCAGCTAGACATCGTGTTGGGCCAGTGTAACCCTTGGTGGCCCAGTTGTGTACTGTGCTTGGACGAGATGATTTGATGTTGAGCCAAAGCCATTTGTTGTTGCGCCACTATGCATATCTGCGGTATGAGATAACCGAGTTAGCAACGGTAACCCGTGAGAGGTATGTGTGGGTGATGTTCAGCTGAAGTTAAATAATGATAGGCGTGTTATGTGATGTTAGGCCTGTGTGGATCAGTGATTGACGAAAATGGTCCTGCTTTAGCAATAACTTGATTAGGGCTAATTGGGACATATCTAGACCTGCGGTTAGAATAGTGCAGCTTAACTAAGGACACAAATGGACGAATATTGCCGAACAAGCGCCGACTTTGCGGTCTCGTTTAGTGTAACATAGGGCAACTGCCCTCAGCCAAACTACTGTAGTGATCGGATTACATTGGTCCTTCTTCCTGCGCTGCTCGAAAGCGGGTAAATTGATGCCTATAGCAACAACTGAGGGTCACCATAAAACCGGATGTTCTGAGAAAATGTGTCTGTAAGGCGTACGTACACTTCAGCACATTAAAACACACTGACTACAGCAGAATTCCATGAAACATGACGCTGCATTGTGCATACATCGTGCCATACGAACTAGCCGATCGATAATCTTTCCTTCTCATAAAACCATAATAGACAGTTCCTAATTGGCGAAAAGTAACTCGAAATCTAGAGCTGCGTAATGACGTGCTTCTTGCGCGTTGGTGGTGATAGGCATCATAATGGTTTTCGTTTCTTATCATATCCTTCTGCAGAGGCATGACAGACGCGAAAACAGACTATTCTGCAAGTCCATTCAACATAGTACTCCCGGTCACTCCCTGTCAGCATGAAGTTGATCCTCATTTTCTCCGCGAAATGCGATCTCGTCTACGTACCGACCTGACCTATGATCAAGATGTATTTTGGCTGCGCAATCGTTAACACACACGGTAGGCTCTGCGTCTGAGTGCACAGTAATGACGGCACCGTCGAAACCATCAGTCCACCTATGCGCCGTTTAACTTCGGTGGGACCATGACTCCTCGTCTCTGGTTAGGTTGACAGCACCTCATCGTGAAGTAATCCTTTCCAGGCAGGAGGTAATCATCTGCATGCACATGACAAGTTTAGTTCACGAGGTTGGTCTATCCAGCATCAGGGAGAATGATTTCGCTCTGCCACAGTGGACGCGGTGTCCCTATTCGTGCAGGATCGTCAGAAGTGGAACGCTCAACTGTAACAGTATGTAATGTTCTGTCACCAAGCAGTCAGCTGTCGAAGCACTATTTGCCATGACCGCGCCGATTTATTTCGGCCTCATATCCTCCTCTGACGACCATGCAATAAGAACGTACTTCCAGCCACGCCAGAGGTCGCCGAGTTGCTTATACGAAGAGCAACGCCGTGAGTAAGAAGGCGGCCAGCATCGTCGGGAGCACGGCCATGACGCGTCCGATGTTCTGGAACATGGACAGCGACCCCGTGGGGAACTTTTGCATGAGGTTGCCGATGGGACCCAGGATTCCGGGCATGGAACCGATGGGCGCCACGAGACTCGAAGACGGGGCAGTCGTCGTGACCACGGGCCTGTGCTGGTGATGATGCTGGAGGGCCCAGTCCGGCATCGGCTCGGTTGTCGAAGGCCTTGACGGCGAAGACTGCGAGGACGTCTCGGTGGACTCGGTCATCGCCTCGGTCGTGGTGCCAAAGTCTTCTTCTTCCATGTAGGGCGGAGACGACGTGGTGGTCTGAGACGGCGAGTACGTTGAAGAGGAGGACGAGGACGAAGACGAGTAGGTCGGCTTGGACAGGGTGATGATGTTCTGATGGACGATGGTCGTATTGGCCACCGTGTCGTACACGGAGAGCGGCACTGAGGCGATGGTTCCCTGCGGTGGGTAGACCGACGTTGTCGTCGAAGGCGCTGTGGTCAATGGGTAGATGTGTATGGAGGTAACGCCTGGGTAGGGTCTCTTGAAGGACGACGACGCGGAGGGAGGACGGTGGTTGTTCATGAGCACAGCGTGTGAGACGCCGTAGCCCGACGGCACGGCGGTTCCCGCCCAGAAAGGCGGGGGTCTCCTGATGATGGATGGTTGTACCAAGTTTGACGACCCCGGAGGTCGCAGAGTCGAAGGACGCCGGGATGGCCGGTTCTTGACCACCAGGACGTCGTGGACGACCCGAGTGTTGTCCCGTTCTCCATTGCCGTCGAGTACCATGATGGGAGGCGAGATGTAGAGACCCGAGTAGTCCCTAGTGAATGGTGGTGCCGTTGTCGTGGTTGTGGTGGCCGGTGACGGCGTTGGCTCCTCCATGGTCCAATGCCTGGGCTGCTGGACTGTGGACAAGGCGCGGTCCGTGGTATTAGCTTCATCCTTCTTTTCCTGCGTTTGGTTCAAGTAAAAAAATGAAGCAAGACTGTCGTGCCACTCAGGATGTCACAAAATAGTTTCGGATAGTTGTGCACCCGCTCAACTGTGCTGGTTTTTAATACATGAAAGTTGGTATAAGGACCAAGACAGAAGAGTGGTCGTTCTGTGACACCACCTTCATCGCAATTGTATTGCCTGTTTTAGAACTGATTCATCAAGACAACATGATTTATATACCTAGATGAAACGTCCCACAAGCTATGCCCACTGCGTATTACTTACATATGCCATATCCTAAAAGACTGCAGGTCAGTGTGCCCCGAAACTATCAAGATTTTTCTGCATTACAACCACACAAATTTCAACTTTTTGTTCAGACACCAAACGGCGCTGAATTTTTCTAGGGTTCCGGCTAGGGCAAACATAAGCTCTTACATGCATATTTATGAACGCACTATGCTGCGTGTCTTATAAATTTGTAAATTTATTAATAAGGTGCTCTTTGAAACAAATATAGCAGAGTTCACAGGAAGAATAATAATTACTGTTTGTTATTGTTACTCGTTTGTGAACATTCCGATAAGTATCATTTATGTCTTGTTAGGACGTTCCCCCGACATTTTTCACTTCGGTACCTCCGAATCTGTAATCACATGACCATTTTGTATTTTCTGCTGCCAAATACGAAACACACGTGGAGGCTTCGGGAAGCTTGCCGAAATTATGAGCCTACATTATTTATCTGTTCAACGTGTGCGAAAACCAATAACTAGGCCTTGAGAACATTGAGGTAGCAGAAGAACATCGAGGCCGCTGATATGGTGTGCTTAGTATTTTGCCTTACTAAGATTATGAGCAGAAACTTGGAGGATGATAAAGCAACTCGAAGAGAAGTTAACGAACACGCAGTGCGTGATCGCAAGAAAAATGAAAAAAAAAGAAACACTAAGCCACCGCCCGAGGCGCCAAATAACATTGGCATGTTCTTCAGCACGTGCTCGCTAGGATAAGTGACTCTTCCCCGTCGCTGTAGAACGACAGACGCGTCCTATAAGTGAATGCTGCCGCGGTGGTGTAGTGATTATTGTACTCGGCTGCCACCCAAAAAACGCGGGTTCGATCCCGGCCGCGTCGGTCGCATTTTCGATGGAGGCGAAAATGCCAGAGGCCCGTGTACACTCTTAGCACTGTAACTTTTAGTTTATTTTATAGGTACACAGAAATGTGAAAATATGTTCGTTTACTGAAGCTTAAAGCACTTTAACTTTTGTAAAGGAGCATATTTTCACATTTTTGTGTACCTATAAAATAAAGGTTACCATGCTGAGAGTGTAGTACTGTGCGTTGTCAGTGCCCGTTAAAGGACCCCAAGTGTTCAAAATTTCCCGAGCCCTCCACCACAGCTTTTCTTTCCTTTCTATCTCTTTCAGTCCCTTTCCTTTATACCTCACGGACGCTTAGCCGTGCTCCCAACATGGGCTGCCGAAATGAGCGTCCTTTGCTTAGCCGAACTACAATCATCCCGACAAGGGCTGCAGAAAAATAGCGTTTTTAGACGCGAAGCAGCTTATGGCGGGGGCTTTGTCCGTTCCTCCCTCCGCCGTGTGGTGTCCACACCCGCAATGCGCATGCGCATCCTCCTACCCCTCCTCTCCTTGTCTCATATCGTCTCCTCTCGGCATTCCTCCTCTCCTCTCCGAACGGCGCGCGTTGCCCATGGAAACGCTCTTCGATGAACGCTTTACCAGCTCGCAAGGAACGAGAACGCGCACTCGCCTGCGAGAGACAACGCTGACGCAGGCAGCGTATGCTAGCGTCAAACCAATGCAAACGCGGCGTGCACCCCCCGTGCTGCATCGCATCGCCTCATGGTCCCCTTTAGAGGGAGATGGAGTAATTTTTTTTTTAAATGCGGAGCACTTCTTAGTCGCACGATGTCGCGCTTCGGCGGCGCCGTCCACACCCCCACTGCGCATGCTCGTCTCGTGCCGGCCCACCGGGCGTTCAGCAAGCCGAGCATGCGCAGTGGGGGTGCGGACCTCTCCTCCGTACTCCTCTCCCTCGAACGCGGGCGCTGTGTATATAAGCGACGGAGCGCGCGTTCGGAATTCAATCCATCACTCGGGAAGCGCGACGCTTCTGCGAAACGGCAACGCCGAGCTGCGGATTCCGAACTTCATGCACGAGAAGCAGCGGCGAAACGTGAGCAGCGAGCTTTAAGACCCCAGGTACGTGAGCGAGAAGCGGTGTGCAAACGTCGTCAACGAGACGCGGCTCCGGACGCTGCTCGTGGACGCAAGCGCCCACCTTGGTGCCGTCCAATACAACGACGGCACCAAGCAATAAAGACACACTTTAACTTTACACTCCTTGCCTTCGCTTCTCCTTCATTCAATAAATAAGAATAATAAAGACGGAATAACAATTAAGCATTCTCAAACCATACCCAATTACGCAACATTCACGCGGTACCCCCACCACTCTTCGACGCATTTACTCGAGTTCCCGCCGTGGGAAGATGCGGGCGGCATTTTTTAGGGGCGAAGTCGTTCGTCCCTTGTAGTCGTAACCACCTCGTTCTAGGATTGCGCTCGATAGCTCGCGCGCCGGGAGGAACGCGCCGAGGGCGAGCGCGAGCCTCCCAGCGCGCGAGCTCTCTCACTCTTCCATCTGCTGTCTTGTGTGAGAGAGACAGAAAGAGAGAGAGAGAGCGAAAGACTGTCCGTTTCTAACGATGATGATGGGTTTGTGCTAGCGCGTTACGGCGCGTGTAAGAAGCTGGTGTAAGACGCTGTGGCCTCTCCGCCTTGTACTCTTTCAGCAGTCATGTGATGGCGTCGGCAAACGCGGTGCGCGTTCCGGCCTGTGTAAGGGGCTGCGTAAGACGCTGTGGCCTCTCCCCCCTTACTAGAGTGTACTGCATGTTTCTAAAGCGTTTGTGCTAGCGTCCCCTTAAACGCGAGATCCCAGCGTTCGAATAGAGTGTTTCTCACGTCTTTACATGATGATCGACTGGGCGAATTACACGGAAGATTAACGGTTTACCGGTGATTCACTCCGGAGCTTCGCCCACTCATCATCATTCACCCCGTGGATATGCTGTGAATTTTTTTTTTATTTAACCGGACGCCAATTACCACCATTATTCCTATGTCCAAGATGCCGCTGTCGCGTATCTGCATGGACATTATCACACTTTCGCCTGTGTGAAGTTCTGCGCGCCGTAGTTGACTACGGATTCTTGTTCTCGATTCGCTCAAATGTAAGAAACTGCGAATGTTGAGAACGCGCGTGCATGAATTTTTGCACGTTTCAATCTAAATCTCCTGAATAAATTTGTTTCAACTGCGCAGGGAAATCGGTACCAGTTAGATGGGCACACATACTTGAAGTTGGTTGTATCGCACCGCTCTGATCGTTAATGTCGTAAGCTTTTTCCGCGTGCTTGTGGGGCTTGTGGGATACCTCAGAAGCTCTCCCATAGTAGAATGCAATTGCTCTAAATCGTTCCCGCTTGTTCTAAACACACAATGAATGTATCGTTCTTGTGAGAGAAGCACTCACAATGCGTGCCTATATAGTCTATAGCATCAGGCACACCTCAACCAAGCTCTCGATTACTATGCACTCTGAATCGTACACTTTTGTTCCGAACAAACACACACGGTACGCTTTGAATCGTTCACCTCTTGTTCTAATACACAATAATGTATGTTGTATGGCAATTGATTTATGTTAACTGTAGATTTTTTTTATCCCTTCTGTGTTGACGACAACGTGTAAGCTTGAAATGCATGAGCCGACGTGATTTAGCGGCGTGGAAATTCGTCATATATATAGTGCTCTACAGAGTCTTTGTACATCTCGTAGTTATTTTTGGTCCTCAATGCTCGTGGTGTCAAACGTCGGAATAAACTTTTTCTTAAGACATATGACATTGCCGAGTAACTTACAGGAAAATTCATGTCTTACACACTAATTAATGTGGACAGAGCCTCATACAGCATAAGAGAGAAAGACGATAAATCGTATGTAGCTCACAACCGCATTGCATATGTGGGTAGTGTACATAAAGTGACACAGTATGCTCGCGACACCACCGCGGTGCGAGTACCTTTAACACATCCCGGTCAAGGATTATGGACTCCTACAAATTTTGGTGACCAAACCGTGAACGATCGAACTCTTTTATTGCGTGAACTTGCGCCAAGCACTTCAAGGAACTATCGCTGTATAACGATTATCGACGACCTATGGTTTCTTTTTGTCGTTAAATACGTCGTTGTAAAGTAAGTTTTGCTTTGTTGGCTGGGCACAAATTCGCCCAAGCAAAGAGTTCGATCCTTAACGGGCTACGATCCTCCGAGTTTCATCGTCACAACCACGTAGCAACTACGCTTTGGTTTCCTGCCGGTACATAGTACATGCATGCATTTCTTAAAGGGCAACTCCGGTGAATATTTAGTGTCCACTGATCTCAATAAAATTTTCATTATATATTCTCCTCGGTACTGTAATAATATATGACAAGTCAGGCGTGCGTAGGCCACTTAGTTTACCTGTAAATGAATTTTTAAAATTTTTAGCGGATTCTCACGCGGGCCACCCTGTGTTTTTGACGTCGTCACCTGCGCGCTGCCAGCCCGAGCCAGCGGGCCTTCGAAAGCAAACGGCGATACTACAGCGCTGAAATCGTCCGCTGTCAAGATCAGAAAAGGTGGCATAACATATAGTCGGATGACCTCGCCACTGGCATTTATTTGGCGCAAGTTCCATATTTCTGGTGACGGGAAGGATGTCACGTCACCGCACACGCTCCACGAAGCATCTACCCCTTTCGTTTTCGGTTTGAAGACGACTTTCAGTTGGTTATTTAAAATTATTGGTGCATTTTTGAGCAAACTGAACCAACCTGGCGGTTGCAGGACTATCAGTACCATTAGAGAACACTGATATCAGAACTTGGGGAGAAAACCCAGGAGTTGCCCTTTAAGGGGCTCCACTGTAGTACGTCTCACCTCCTTGGTGACCTTGGCCACCTCTTGCAGCGTCGGTGCTCGGGCAACCTCCTTGCGCTTGCGCGCGTAAAAGTAAAGCGTACTCCAAGGACCCCTTGCTTCTCTGAACTCGGCAGGGACTGTTGGTGCAGGGCCTCCTTGCCTTGTCGACGCCGGCAGCGCAAGCGCGGGTCCCGGGAGCAGGGCCAACAGCAGGAGTAGTCTATAGACCTCGGCGTGCCTGCATCCTTGGGCAGCCATGCCTGCACATGTTAGAAATATTCATGGCTCCATACACTCCCTCAAGGCGGCCGGACAGCGAAGCCGACGTCACACCGAGTGTTATACTCGCAAGTCGAAATTCACAAGCGATCTAAAAATACTTTAAAGCTTTTATTTCACCGTTGCGACATCGTCACTCCGCGGTGGTCTAGTGGCTATGGCACTAGGCTGCTAACCCTTAGGTCGCGGGATCGAATCCCGGCCGCCGCGGCTGCATTTCGGTGGAGGCGAAATGTTGAAGCCCGTGTACTGTGCGATGTCAGTGCACGTTAAAGATTCCTCAGGTGGTAGAAATTTCTGGAACACTCCACTACTGCGTCTCTCATACGTATATCGTGGTTTTGGGACGTAAAAGCCCAGAAATCAATCAAATCAATAAATCGACCATTGCGAGATGACGTAATGCACTGCTAGCGTTTTTGAAGGCGCGCGCTTACGTCCGGTTGGTCAAAAGCGAGAGCACGTGACTCGCTGGCTCAACCAATGACGTTTCAGCTGAAGACTACGGTGTACGTAGGAGGCAAGCATCCGCTGCTGGTTTTGAAAGCGAGCGCTTACACCCAGTTGGCTGAAAACGGTAGCACGCTGCTCGTCGGCTGACCCAAGGACATTTTTAGCAGGCATCTGTGCCGATGGCATATGCTAGGCAAAGGCAGCTGTAAAAAAATCACAGATAAATGACGGATTTTGCGACTGCGACTGTGAGAATGTCACACAGACGCAAGGCACACGCATGCGTAAGCCGGTGGGTCACGGGACGACTACTAGGTTATAGGGGATCCGTTTGTCTCGTAGAGAAACTTATTACGTAAAGAGTGTCCACAAGGGCCATTTCGCGGCCGAGCAATCGAGGGTCTGACCACCCGCCAGATGGCGTAGCGATGGCCGCTTCCACTTCGCTTCAAAGATAGACAGCTTATCATGCCTCCGGCGGGCTGCATCGACGTGTCACATATTTCTCTATGACGTCCCTTCTGTGGCGTCCCGTCTCCATAGAAACGTTGCCGCTCTGGCTGCTCCGGTTATGTGCCGCAGGTTACGCCCACCTTGCCACGCTTTTCAACACGCCGGTTCGCTGCTACGGTAAGTTGCTTCCTTTTGTCTGCTCAAATAATTTGCAGTTTCTTGCGTTCAGCATTGTTAAAGAGGTGTTTATTGATGCTGGCGTAGTGCGTTTTGCGCGCGTAGCATACAATATGTGCTTCGGCGCCCGCCGGGGCTTGTTCGTAAGCGTGGGTGGTACTTCACGCGTTGCTGTCATTGCTAAACCATTCTTGTTGTGGCTCTCATGGATTTTTAGACCAAATAGACGCAGCGCCTTCGCGCTTTTTAATCTATCTATCTATCTATCTATCTATCTATCTATCTATCTATCTATCTATCTATCTATCTATCTATCTATCTATCTATCTATCTATCTATCTATCTATCTATCTATCTATCTATCTATCTATCCGCCTACGACTTTGTGCTCTCCTGGCCGTTTCGTTAATGGGATGTACACGAAAATAGGTATGCCACAACATAACTGCATGACGAACATAAATGACAGTCATAACATGAAAATCATGACGTGCATGTCATGAGCGGCATGATTTACATGCCACGGTCTCGGTGCTCTCCCGGCCGTTTCAGCAGATGACGCTGTCTTGGTGCACGCCGCCGGGATCAGCCCACACATGGACACACCGTCTGACTGCACTCATGACTGCCGCTGTGGAAGAGAGAGAGAGATCGCGCGCCGGGAGGCACGCGCCGAGAGCGAGCGCGAGCGTGGCTACGACACACAACAGGAGACAAGCTTCGACCCTAAGGAGCTTCGCCCCTAAATGAAACAGATTTGGAAGCGCTACAGTAGAATTTGCCAAGGCAAGTCCACATTGCAGGTTGCTAGGAAAAACTTGACGGGATCCACAAGAACCAAGTACATGAAACTGGAATGCTAGAAACTCGAACTTCTTCATTCATACTTCTTCATTCATGATAGTTGGAATTAAGACGAACACTAAGGATATGAAACAACTAAAACGACGCTGGAAAGTCGGAGTGCGATTTATCGTTTTGCCAAAGAAGACGTGTTAGAACGATCCAAAAATATCCTTTCGACACGTTTGAAAAATGATAGCCGTCCGCGCAAATTGTTGCTCGCCGTCGACCGCATTCCATTCTTTCCGCTGCTCGCTGATGGTGGTGATTCGCACAGAATCCTTCCGGGCAGACCCCCCCCCCCCCCCTTTTTTTTTTTCTTTCCGATGTCGATATTCTGCAACAATTCATTCCAAGTTTCATCGAGCCCGTCGTTAAAATTGCTCGGGCGAGTTCGGTTCGACCGTATATACGGATGAATGATATTAATACGTATGGAGTGCGAACTCCGTTATTCATTAATTCATTTTATTTCGCAACGTAAATGGCGGATATAGTCCAAAAAGCAAACCCATACACAAGTCATTGTAGTGTTACTTATCTTTCTTTTACTGACATCGTGCGGCTTTCAGGGAATATCTGCGCGGATATAAATGAACACTACACGCTATTTTGGCAGACGAATGCCAGGCTTCATGGTGACTGTAGTACATCCGTGATACTACAAGCCGTGTGGTGTGGCACAGTGAGGTATAATACAATGATAATTTTCCATAATTTATAGCTTGTAGCAGAAATAGCACATAAGTTTCCCATGAACTCAGTAAGCGAAAGGAATCGAGAGACAAGTTTGTTTTTTTTTTCATATGCACAACCGTATAGCCAACAGATATGAGGTACGTAAAATCGTAAGGGGTGTCTTCGTAATTTATACTTTGGGTGTAGCAATAATGAGACAACTTGAAAATTAATTAATCCGGACGAAATAAAGCCACCGGTGTGTATTGAATCCACAACCTTAGCATTGCGGGCGCTGCTGTCCTTGTGACGCTCAACAGACTGGACTCTGGGCCATTTTCAACAGCCAAGATTCTGAGACCGTGGCCATGTGCCTCGATGGCACAAAAGGCAACCAAGGCGTTGTTAGTCCACCAGAAGGCGACAAATCCCTGTGGTCGCCTGCAGAGGATGTGTTCCGACAAGTGTGCGCGTTTGTGCTCAGTACTCTCTCCCTTCTATCTCACCCCTTTATCCTATGTCACCCCTTTATCTCTCTCCCCCAATGCAGGGTAGTAAACCTGACGTGCGTCTGGCTAACCTCCCTGCCTTTCCTTCCTCCCTTCTCTTTTCTCTCTTTCGGGCCATTCAACCTTCTGTTCGTTTCAAAGCGATGGTCTTGACCTCGGCTGGCTCGCTACCTTTAGGTTGCATGCGACGGTTACTGGCCAGCTGCCAGTTCGTGAACGATCACGTGCTACGTGACGTAGTAGTAGTAGTAGTAGTAGTAGTAGTAGTAGTAGTAGTAGTAGTAGTAGTAGTAGCAGCAAAATCTTCGCGAGCCAACTGACACACATCGTGATTTCTCAGCCTGGTAACTCATAAATAATCATTCATTGATTGACCACTTGATTGATTAGTTAATTCTGAGGTCATCGCTGTCATGCAGACGCTCGGCTCGACGAGAGACCATCGGCTTCAGAATCGCTCTCGAGAACCGAATCCGGGCCCGCTCGTCCAGCAGCAGACCGTAAGTTGCAACCTGGCAACGGAGTGACAGTTATAGAGTGTTCTGTAGTCGCTGTCTACGCAAGTGTTTTGTGCATCTTGTAGTACATACCGACCTTGCGCAAAGGTCAGGCCACGGAAGCGACCGCCTTGGCGGCCGGGGCCATTCGGTCGTGAGTTCTGCGAGGCGTGCGCACTCATATATACGTTCATCCGAGCGTAGCAAAGGTGCGCTTATGCACGCAGCCACTGAACCGCGCGGTATTCGCTGAAGTGGGCGACCCCGCGCAATAATCGTTCGAGTATCAAAATCGAGAATTCACTTCCGCTTAGCGTGCCGTGCGCATATGGAGTGGAGAGTGGCCCCCTATCGAAAGTACCTTCGTGATGATGGCATGGGAGAGGAGAAGGGGGGGTGCAGTAGAAGCGGCAGAGGACGTTTGCAGGAAGACGTTCATGCTAGTAGTAGCACTTGTATGGATACCATATATATATATATATATATATATATATATATATATATATATATATATATATTAATCAAGAGATTCACACGATTAACAAAAGCAATATGACTTTACTGACGTTGCGGCCGGTGGACCGGCCTTCATCAGAGTGAAAAGATGTTGCAGAGCACCTTCCTTTTAAGGATACAGGAAGGGTAAAGAGTGCGGCTACAAAGGCGTATGTCTGTACGGGGAACGGCCATGAAGCCTGCCTGGAAAGAACACGTGATCGGCTGCGGCGAGTCATGAAGCGACACCGTAGCTTCTCAATTAACAGCAAGGCGGCACACTTACAACCCCGAGGGATTCTACTAACTGTATGTAACGCAACTATAAAACCGCTCCACATGGTAAAAATGGCAATCACCAATCTTCTTTCCGTAATATATATATATATATATATATATATATATATATATATATATATATATATATATATATTTATATATATATATATATATATATATATATATATATATATATATATATATATTAATCAGTGCAGGCAACTTACCAGCTGACTGCATGGCATCACATCGATTCCTACGATGCGTGGGATGTGTCGGATTTTTGACCTGATCAACTTCAGTTCATAAGTCTACACTTCAATTAAATATTCCTTCCCCTATACACAACTGCTGGTCTGTTCAGTGATGCTTTAGCACGTATCCGCAGGCTTGCTGGCGGCGTTCGCATCTCGAGCACTGCAATATTCATTTCGACTCATTCCAGGCGATTTATGGCGCGTGCGCCAACGACATCACTTACTGCTACATGCTAATATTGTTGAAAATGTGGAAAAAAAAAGGAGAAAGGAAACGGTTTTTACTACTTCTACTGATGGTTCTACTATAGTTCTTCCTACCACGGTTACTGCTGCTACCGGTACTACTACTACTACTGCTACTACAACTACTACTACTACTGTTACTACTACAGTACCACAACTACCACCGCTGCCACTACTACTACTACTACTACTACTACTACTACTACTACTACTACTACTACTACTACTACTAATCCAGAGCCGGAGAACGCGGAGAGAACGAATGTACGTCATCTACAAAAGCGACACTTGTCACCTACGTGAAATAGTAAACGGGCGCCAGTGTAGATATTGCTTGCAAGGAGCCACGACAGCTTAATCATACGATATCTTACCCGCCGTAGGCGTTCATGCGTTTCATCAACGTACTTACCGCCGAAGTGTTACCTTTACATAACGAGCTATGTCACTACGTCCGTGCATCACGTGTGGCCCTTCACCCGAAATTTTTCCCGATGTTCTGTTCCGCAAGGTGGCGCAGGCGCAACACGTGGCTTACACTATATGTAAAGAATATGCGGCTTCGCGCATCGCTGACTTGGACTCCAAGGTCACGTTTTCTGCTTCGCCAAGTAGATACATCGCCCACTTCTCGAAAGCAATGCGGCCGCAGAAAGGCAAGCTTGAGTTTAAAGGGACGCCTGAGTGAGGCACCATATTAAATTGTACTCCTAAGTTATCCATCGAGGATATATTGTTGTTCATTTCGCAGTGATGTGTTCTTTTCTATAAGATAGAGCAGCGGTCAATCTTCCTTCTTTTTTTAATTTCGTTTCGAAGCTATGAAGCCGGTAAGTCAAAGTGACGCCAAGGAAGATTCCTTTCTTCCCTTTTACGTAGTTTTGGTAACGTTAAATTAACGAACGTTTCCAGAATATGGCATAAGTTTGCCGACTTATGGGACGTGTCGTAAAATGTAGTGCCACTACTGCTAGCTACTTATTCGGCAGTGTTCACGACTGCCGGCTACTATTGCCAAACTGCTGGATATAATTCTGGCTATGATTTATATATAGAGGTATATAAAGGTAGCCATAACGCATTCGCTAGTCATCATTTACTTTTCAGTTACTATTGACGCTCTGTTATTTTACAGCATGTTACAGCGTCCTACAGCGCACACTGTTAAGGGATCGTTACAATGGGCAGTTTTGGTGGTGATGGTGAGGGAGAAGACAACGAAGAAAAAGGGGGAAGCAGATGACGACGGCGAGGAAGACGAAGAGGCAGAAAAAGAAAGCAGCGGAAGAATAAGAAGAAGAGGTGGAGGAGGAGGAAGGGACGGCAATCGACAGAGGATAAGAAAGCGCTGCAAACTACTCTCGATAGGGTGTCTACTCTAGCCACCCTACTTCTAGCCATTCAAGATCCCTACTTACGCTGTCACTGTCCTCTGCGCAAGCCTGGGAGTTCTTTCTTTCTCTTTTTTTTTCGTGTTCTCTCGTCGAAAACCAAAAGAAGATTTATGTTCAGCAGGAGATGGACGCTTGAAGAGATGACAAGCCTTCGGGCAAAAATGTCGCAGCAACCGACGTTTCCACAACGTGTCCTTGAGAAAGCGTCGGCTCCAGGGAAATTTCGCCTTTCTAAGACATATCATCCTTCGAATGAAAAGTTATGCTTAGAGACACCAAATCATTTGAAGTGCGCGAGGAATCATACCCAGCTGTATCTCTGAAGAAGGGTATTTCACACGCAAGATAAGATGAGAACTAAAAATAGACACCAGCATGCCCAGAGCTAGCCTGATATGGCGATGCTTTCATATGAAGAAACCACGCGGCCATACGAACATAGCGAATAACTTAACGGCTTGAGCGGACAGAGATCTTTGAAAGCGATGTAGAACAGGGGACGCCGCTGGAGCCGACGTTTCGATAAATGGACGAGTCGACTTGTCCGCCTGTCGGAAAGTCGACTTGTCCACTTGTCGAAACGTCAGCGACACCCCCGATTTACATCGTTTTCAACGATCTCTTCATCAATTCAAGCCTCGATTTTACAGTGAGCTTCTGTTTCTATTTTTGATGAACAACGGCTTGAAATGGTCTACATTAACACGCACGCACGCACGCACGCACGCTAAACTTGCGTTTGTACAGCACTGAAGAACGCCCGCTGATGCGTTTTGCACCAGACATTCTTAAATGGTGAATGCAGTACTTATTTATGTATTCTCAAACATTAGTAATTCATTTCAGCGTCGTTATTTGTTCATTATTTATAACTGATTTCTTATTTTCTTACCGACTAAGTCGCTTGAGGCAGATATAGCATTGGCTGATTTCATGATCGCGGGAAGAACACCGACTACATGCTTCATTTGTTCGTTTTGAATTCAACGATTGGAGAAAATCCGCGTACCTCTCTTACAGAGCAGCCACAAAAAGAGGTCAAGCGGTGTTGTCGGTGCTCCCGGTGACGTCATTTGCTGAAGGAAGAGGGGGCACTTTCCAGCTGAGTTTGAAAGCTCATTGCGAGTTTCCTGGTGCGTTCAGTGGAGTAATATTTCGCCTACATGTTCGCAGCACCCTCCACGACTGATTCGCACCGTTTCGTGACTCTGCTGAAGAAGTGTTACGGGGTCCGATTAAATCCCGATACCTCTGCGAGCGTCTCCGCCATAAGCCCTAACGTTCATCACACGCCGTCGAGGAAAGAAAGTGACTGGACAAGGCACTAGAAGGGAGCACCTGCGAAGCGTTTTTGTTTTAATGGAAAAACCTTATGTGCCCCAGCAAACCGAAAGTTTAGGCGCCCATTCTGTGGCGAAACGCTTTAGCACCCCCATGGCAAGAAAACTCACGTGACCAAGTGACGACGTAATGTGATGACGTCATAACGAGAGAAAATAGTGCGTTATACGGCCCCGTGGTACAGACGTGGAAATATAGTGTGGACTTCGATGTGGTCATACCGCGGAGAAACGCCGTGCTTTTTTCCATTCAGTACCTGTAAGCAGACTTGGGTGCCACGGGGACATATCACGCGGCGAGATGCCTGCCTTGTGACGACCACGATTTGGTCAGTGCGACGTGACGTGCGCTGTGGTGATAAAAAAACACGTTAGCTGTGAAGAATGGTATTGCGTACGCGGTGTATTTTACGAAATGAGTCGAGGCGGCAAATCTTGCTAGTGGTGGCGGTGCTTTCGTTTTTCTGGCTGGCAGCTGCTGTCGTTCGCAACGCTGATCGAATAACGAAATCTGTCCTCGGATTTTCACGATGGGGGAAATGACAGATATGGTTCTGGGACATATATCGTAGTTGGGTGCGGGGAAGGGGAAATGACTCGACGTTCAATACCGACCACTTAGGGTAATTCTTCGACGTGCAACTGAACGCAAGTGCACGAGACATTCTTACATAACACCTTCATCGACTGTGGAATCGAGTCCTTGTCCTGGATCTTGACAGCTCAAGACTTTTAGTCGCTATGCTACCCACCACGAAGGACAATGATTGTTGTGGTCATTTCGGTGGGTGCCGACGGAGCGCACAATGCATCGGTCAAGCGCCCAAGGCAACGGTGTCGGTGGCGTCCCCTGGTTCGGACACGCCCGGCCGCTCTTATCGAGCGCCCAGACGCACTGTAACCGCTGTGGGCGCCTCACAGTGGTCACGTCCGGTACGAAAGCGTTACCCGTCTCTCACCCTCTTTTTCACCCCTATCAGGCACATCCTCTCGTATAGTCGACTACAGTGACTGTGGCTTGCTCGTTGACTCGCTTAGCAGCAGTGCCGAGCCCGCTATATCGTATTTTACCGGATATAGGCACATCAGGTTTACACTGCATTTCTACATTCAACATAATTTCATTAAAGGAAAGTCAATGTCTATAAGCGTAGTGCTGATAGTTAATTGTCTTAGATAATAGCTTTCTCGCGAGATCGCCAACAATCACAGTTATGAAAGGAACGCGATTCATGATTATGCATTGCTGCGGTATACCTGCAAATGTTCGCGAAGCGGCAGTGTTCACATTATGCCAATGTTCAGAAAAGGAGAAAGCATCGCGCATCACTGATTCAGTGCTTGCATATGAGGCCTATCTCATCCACGTTCTGTCGCTGCACTGAATGCGTGAATACAGTCCAGCATCCACGCGGTCGCAGCGGCTACGCTCTTACACACCGTCGCCAAGTCGACTATAGCGTTGACATAGCCAAGGGCGAGGGATCGAGGGGTTCAAACCTTGCTTCTCCCTCCGTCCAAATGTTTTTGCAGTTGTACACACGCGTACACTAAAAAAAAAAAAAAGGGGGGGGGGGGGTCAACCCCCCCCCCTTTTTTTTTTCCTTGGTAGTGTGCTGGCTCCGCCCCTGTCGACTAATGAAAAACACGTTTTTTCGATTAGAACAAATCGCAAGCTCGCAATGTTAATATTTACCGCACATAACGACATCGGATATAAAAGTCGGTTTCATTTTTTCATCAAGGATAAAGCGCAAGTTCAACGTGATACAGGGGTTGCTGGTTTTACGCCTTCCCTCCCTTCTTTTCCTCTTACAGACACCCTCCCTCAGTGGCCGCCTCATTTATCAGCCCAATGCCACACTAATGCAGTTGACTAGCCAACCCGGCGGGTGATTAATCGACTATAGCAGTAGGAATGGCGGCAATGCACTAATAAGCATGATGTCATCAGGCTCGATTTCCAGCCATCTGCGCTTTAATAAGGGAGGGAAACGCATGGATGCCCGTGATTTAGGCCCAATACGAAGAACCCTAAGTAGTCGAAGTTGTTCTGGATTCCACAAGATAACCTTTGTACACAATATCATTATTTGAGAATAGCCGTCTGTCTGTGTCTGTCTGTCTGTCTGTCTGTCTGTCTGTCTGTCTGTCTGTCTGTCTGTCTGTCTGTCTGTCTGTCTGTCTGTCTGTCTGTCTCTCATCTCATTTATCGAATCCTACCATCGAAAGAGGTCATGTTCGAGCTCCACGAACTTCGTTGAACACAACGTCAAAGGTGTCTAGACCTCTTTAGCTCGCTCTATATGGCGTGCGACGGGAGTTATGGTTACATCCGAGGCAATACGGCACTGCGATCGGATCACGTAGCACGCTGACGAAAGGGAGGGTGCATAGAGAGGCTCTAAACCCCTGCGCAGCATTTATGTGGCCGTGAAATGCTCCGTTGTCGGTCGCAGCGTCGCGCAGTGTTTGTTGTGCTTGATGGGCACGGGTAGAGAGCGAGCGCTACGCAAGCGGAACCGTAAAGCGTGCAGTGGCGGACGCTCTGTCGGGACGTCTGCACTGTCGTGTCACGTGACGGCATGACGTTGTTTTGCTGGCCCAATGTTCTTTTTCTTTTTCTGCATCAGTTTAGATTGCAACGGCATCGCTGCCGTCAAACGTACACGGAGGTCATGACGACTTAAATTGGAACTGCGAAGTAGTAGAAGGTAATGGTCGTAGCTGGTGACAAAAGTAGTTATGGTAATGGTGGCGGTGGCGGCAACAGCAGCAGTAGCAGCAGCAGTAGTTGCAGTTGTTGTTTCTGTAGCAGTAACAGTGGTAATCTCATTTAGCATGTGGTAGTAGCGACAACACTACAAGCAGCAGTGGTACTATTGGGAGAGTATTCGTGGAAATATGCAGAGTGCTTGTAATAAGTAGAGTAGCGTTATCAAATCAAATCAAATCAAATCAAGTTTATTCATCTTTCGAAAGGAAAGATAGGAGCTGTCACAAAAAGCTACTACAGTGAGTAGCTTGACGAAGGTGACAGCACCTCCTTGATAGGACAGCAGCAGGCAGTGAACAGAACAAATAATAATAACATGAAACAGATTGCAAATGAAACAGATTGCAAAGGTACACAAGAGTTATTGATACATATTAGCGGAGACTGTAGAACATTGGTATAACAGGATATAACGAAGAGAAAAAGAAAGAAAAAAAAACAGTGTGAAATAGTGTTGGCTAGGTAAAAAAGCAGCATTGAAAAAAGAAAGAAGGTAACATATATACCCATCGCAAGCCTTGAAAGGATGTATACAGATAAGGTGTCTAATAATATGAACAATATTTTGGCTTATTTATATAGAAGAAGGAATACTACTACTACTACTACTACTACTACTACTACTACTAGGAATAGAGGTGGTAGTAGACCTTCCTTTTGTCGTCGTTGTACCAGCAGTAACTAGTTAATTTTGCACAAAAACATTGATCCTACTCGTAACATGACTGAATACCATACAATTCGTCACAGGCAATTTCTTCGATGCCTGCTTCGCATAACACCGGTTGAGTGTGTGGGGTCTGCATGATTTTTAAGTTGTGTTTTTAATGTTTTCAGTTTAATAGCTTCGGTCTACGTGCTCCCATCGCTGGCGTTCTTGCTGGAGTTGTCTGTCCATCATTCAATGATTTCGACGGAGGCGAAATGTTGAGGCCCGTGTGCTGTGCGATGTCAGTGCACGTTAAAGAACCCCAGACGGTCGAAATTTTCATAATCAGAGCTGCTTTTGGGACGTTAAACCCCACAAATCAATCGATCGATCAATCAATCAATCAGTGTGCGCAGCATATTGTCGATGAGGGGGGGCTAAGGTACTCCCGCCACCACAAAGTAACTGCCACCGCTAAACTCGGAGCCCGCGTCCGCGCCGTCCGAAACGATTGATAATTTGGAAAATTTCGCTTTTCCATTACGCCACTTCTAGCAATGCGTGGCAGCCAGGAAATATTGCTCGAGCCGTTTGCAATGGATGACGTGACGTTATCCGTCGTTGCTGTCGGTTATAGGAAATTTGAGCTATGTGCAAGGTGCCGCTTCATAAATGACTGACGTCAACTTTTTACCGCGCTACACTATGACGCTTATGATAAGCCCAATGTGCGGTGTTTCCAATGCGCAACATTTGCGCGCGCACTTCCTGTGCTCGGCTCAATCTTGCCCTCAGCCACCTGCTACACAATGGTGATTATGCGAAGCAATCTGCGGCATTTACTTGCACGCATCCTTCTGCGCTTGTGCTCGGCCCACTCTTCCCATTAACCCACTACCGCGCCACTACTGTAGGATGATTGTGATTATGCAAAGCAAAACGTGCGGCATTTCCTATGTGTAGCATTTGATGATGATGATGATGATGATGATGATGATGATGATGATGATGATCACATACTGCTCTCGCCCACCAAGGGGAATAGGAGTAGATCTGTACAGCACATTTTGCACTGATTTGCGTGCTACGTACGGCCTGCGTGCAGAGCTCTTGCAGGAGCAGAAGCCTTAGTCAGGCCACATGGCCTTTAGCTTGTGCTTCCCTTCTGTTGTAAACAGGAGAAATAAACTCAATTCAGTTTAATTCAATTTTGCGCGGTGCACTTCCTTCTTTTCTTGCGTTCTACTCAATCTTGTCCTCAGCCCACTATACTGTCTTCGTGGTGCTCATGCGATGCACAACGTGCGGCTTTTGCTCGTGCACGCTTTTCTTCTCTTGCGCTTTGCATAATCCTTAGCCCAATGTACTGTTATGATGGTGCTCATGCGAAGTCTGATGGGCGGCATTTGCTCGCGCACCTCTTTCTTTCTCCCTCGGCCCACTCTTCCCCTGAGCTCACTACTACATAACGGCAATCATCCGAAGCGCAATGAGCGCCATTCGAAATAGACGCTCTTATAAACCCAAGTTAAACGTGTGTGTAACCTCATTAAGAGAAAGACTTGATGAACCGTCGTGATTTATCCGGTGATCAATACCGGGGTCGCAGATTTCAGCTTCGCCGGTTTGCCATCGACACATGAGGAATAGGAGGCGAAATTGCATTTTTTGCTTCAACGTGCCTGGAGGGGCAATCAAAGGAACTAAAGCAGAAAGGAAGAAATTTGGTTAGGTCAACATGCCCCCATATAAGAGGATTGGCGCGCTAACATATTTATAACACCTGGACCTAAGTATGCTTATCCGGCATACATATCCACTAGGCTTCTGTTACTCAGTTACTCGTATTATTGGCGTGTCAGCCGGTCCAATCGGCTGGGTGGCATCTAAAGAGAGGCGATGCCAAATTAAAGAACTGTGCAGAAGCCATCAACGATGATTACCAACACACGCGAGCAGCCTTACAAATGTGTCAGTGCTATTACCAACCACAAACAATCTGCTACAATCCGGTATGATTGCACATTGCTTCGAGAAAAATGAATATCGAATGTTCTGTACACTCTTGCGTTCCATTTAACGACGTAGCAGACTGTGCGCAGCAGATAGACCGATACCAATGTTCTGGGCGTGCTTAGAATAGAGCGTCTCGACCTCCACCGATAAGTCACGCTTATAGGCAAGACGTAAGACAACACATCCACGTTGTACAAATACAACGCCCCCCCCCCCCCCCTTCCCTACTGGATTTATAGAAGCTTCGCACTCCAATCTCAAGTGGGTGCGGCTTGTTCCACGGCCTCAAATTCAAATGCACCCACCCCCCTTCTCTTCCCCTGCCTTACGCTCTAAAGATAGGGACCGCTTCGGTTGCAGCTTATCACAGGCGCATCCTTTTGTCAGCACGCTTTAACGGTGCTTGCTGCATGTAGAGCGCAAGAGGCCTCATGCACCCAACGCTCAAGCAACGTAGATGTAGTCTCTCCGATGGATGTCTCAAAGCAAACACCCAAGGTCGATTCCTTCCCAGCCCCTTTAGAAACAAACAAGGTCTCGATTGCGTCTGAGCGCAGAAACAATGAATGAAAGCGTACTTCACCTAGTGACCTACCTATAGGGCACGTGCGACTTCGATAAGTCACGTGCTACACGTACCACCCTGCCTGTGCGTCAGGCAGGGAAAATATCCGTCGCGGTATGTAGTTATGCAGCAGAGCGTTGTTGAGCGCATCGTCTAGGGGCTTCATTGCAGCCGCAGCAAATGCCGCATGCACTTTTAATTCATTCCTTTCATTTTAAGTGGTACGGGTAACGCGTAGAGAGGCTCAGGGGTAGATGGAGGCTTGTATCGATGAACAGACCGTTAGAAACTATGTAGAAACTATGCAAAAAAAAAAAGAAAAAAAGAAATAGGCAGATCGCACGTGCCGTGGTAATCAAGGAAATGCGAACCACGCATCGGGAACGTAAAATGGATCTGCATTGTTGTCCCGCTATACCGATTTTGGTACATATGGAGTTAACGAAACGGCCACTAGAGCACCAAGACTGTGGCATGTAAACTATGCCGCTCATGACATGCGTGTCATGATTTTTGTGTTATGACCTGTCATTTATGTTCGTCATGCAGTCATGTTGTGCCATACCAATTTTCGTATACATCCCATTAACGAAATGGCCATAAGAGCACAAAGTCGTAGGCGGATAGATAGATAGATAGATAGATAGATAGATAGATAGATAGATAGATAGATAGATAGATAGATAGATAGATAGATAGATAGATAGATAGATAGATAGATAGATAGATACAAAGTTGCTCAACTTCGCCAACAAATGCTTTGCATTAAAAACCCGAAAAGTGATCGGCGTGGGCGTCAGCACGAGCGGTGCCAAAAAAGTCGGATGAGATGAATACGGTCTTCTCGTTTCCCTCGTATACATCAAAATTGACATCGTAAGTTACGAATTGCAAGGATTATTTATGACTGATAGGACGTGACAGCAGTAAGATGGCATGTTCGTCATTTACTACGCGATTAACGATAATATAATCGCACCACTAAGCAGGGACATGCCGATATCTGTCACGCGTGATTGAATATGAAGGTTAACGTCGCGCGACAACTCGGAGTGGTTCTGATCGTCAAGTCATCCTATGGGGCGTTGTCAGAGATCTTTGTTCGGAATGGAACGCGTTCGCTCGCTGCAACGTCACGATGTAGGGGGGCGGTTCTTGTGCGCGCTGCGCACCTGCGGCGGCTGTGTTTCCACGATTGGTAGCTCTTCTCTGTTTGAGTGGATTCCGTTTCGTGAGACGGTGGCCCACGAGATATGTGGGAACGGGAGGGTGAGGGCGGCCTCTCGCCAAGCGGTGAAGATCCCAGAAGTTGACAAGCATCTTCTGTTGTCGTCTTGTGGACAATATACCACATCACGAAGTGTTTTCGCCTTTTGAGGAATAAGACTGTCTGATGTCAACCAGGAGTATTTTTCTGCGCGGACTTTTAGGTGTGACTTTCAGAGAAAACGTTACCGTGCAAAAGCGTGGCCGCACCGCGTGGCTTACGACGTCAGCGTGGCCCTGTCCAATGACGCGCGAGGCAAACCGAACAGAACCGAACGCGTTCACAAGCAGTGGTCCCTGATCTCGCCCTAGGGGCAAAGTCGAGGACCGCATGCGATAAGCGACCGGTGAATATTGCACACGCACTGATAGCCAGTCGAAGTTCAGCGCCTGACCTGTTTGTCTTTTGCGTATACGACGTTTCGCTCGTATACCGCAATGACGCGCGCACATGCGGGAATCGAACCCGCACCGTCGCGCATGGGAGCGCGAAGCCATGAGCCGCAAAGCCACCACGTCGGTTCCGCACGCGCGCTTGGCTGGGCCTCCAAGTGGGCGCCGGTTTCTTTGGGCCGTTTTGCCGGCACCACATTGGAAAACGGCGGGGCGTCCGCTACGCTTCAGAGGAGAGGGCTCTCGTTTCCTCGGCGTCACCCACCCTCGGCCAACGCCCTCCTTCCTACACCCTCCTTCTTAGAACACCCTTTCTACACCCTCGCCAACTCCCCCGTCCTGTGGTCATATTCAGTTTTATGCGCTTTTGTTTCTACCTGTCAATTCTTTCCGGTTCGTAACTCGCCGTTCTTCTCTCTCTCTGTCTCTCTGGCTTCTTTCAGTGCATCGCTCGTGTTCATACTGTCCCGCCTCCCGCGGAGCACGACAAAAGGTATTCCAGGCTTCTTGCCCCGTTAATTGCGTGCAGTGTTGAAGAGCGTATAGTGTACGCACTCGTGTCAGAAGAGCGGGCGCTATGCAGGGCTCTCGCGCAGCATTTCGCAGATATTGTGCGCAACTACAGTATAACAGCGACGTTCTGCATTACCACGACGGAAGTCGAAATCCAGGTGGAAAGGGCCAAGTCATTAGCATGTAGCAACGACAAAGCGAGATGTAGTTGTCCTTCCTTCCTTCCTTCCTTCCTTCCTTCCTTCCTTCCTTCCTTCATTCATTCATTCATTCATTCATTCATTCATTCATTCATTTGTTGACACCGCCGTGGTGGCTTAGAGATTACGGTGATGGCTCGCTAAGGACGAGGTCGCGGTATTGAATGGGGACAAAATACAGAAAACACCGACATATACATAGATTTAAACCCAGGTGGTCCAAATTATTACTCCGGAGCTCCCACACTACGGTGACTCATATAGTGTAATCATGTTGTGGTTTTGATACGTAGAGCCCCATAAGTTATTATTATTATTATTATTATTATTATTATTATTATTATTATTATTATTATTATTATTATTATTATTATTATTATTATTATTATTATTGTTGTTGTTGTTCTTGTTGTTGTTGTTGTTGGAGTCATCGCTATTGCCGTTGTTGCCGTCACTGTTGTTGGTGTTTTGGTTATTGTCATCGCTCGTGGTTCGGTGGTTGCCAGTGTCGTCGTGGTTTGGTGCACAAGCGCCTAATTGTCAAGTCTATATGTGCAGAGCACTGGATTCCCATATTTATACGATGATAGCGCGGCCAAGAACACCATCGACAACCCACTGAGTGTGCATGGTTTCGAATTCGTCGAAAGCTAACACCTGAGTTGCGTTTCCGTTGTCATCACTGGTCACAACTGACGAACGACAAGTTGCGTAGGCGAGTGTTTGTTTATACACTGCGCCAGAGAGGGCTATTCTTAGAAACCGTTCAAACAGATAACCCAGGTACGTCCACTTTCAGTGAACGTCGTTCAATGTTTATATCGGCGGTCCAAACTCACGCTGCAGCTCGCCACGATTTCCATTACGGACATCCGTTCGACACTGTACGTCGAAACGAAAGGTTGGCCACTGCGTAAACGTGGTCCGTTTACAGGCGGATAACTGGATAACTAATTATCGCTGGCCTCCGGCTGGCCTGCTCTACACTCTTAGCACGGTAACCTATAGTTTATTTTATAGGTACACAAAAATGTGGAAATATGCTTCTCCACTAAAGGTTAAAGTGCAAAATAAACTAAAGGTTGCCGTGCTAAGAGACTAAGAGTGTACGCCCTATTTCGCTGTCAGTTTCGTTTTCTTATTCTGTAGGTGAGCTTTCCCCCACTGATCCGCTTTGTCTTCGTTCTGCTTATTTTATTAAATATTACGAAACAGGACGCTTGTCTTCGACTGTTGTCGGCTGTCCTAAAATCACAGGCACGAAAAAAAAAACACAACAAGAATTGCTATACAGCAATAACGCGAAAAAGGAAATAAACCTACAAATACTGCCATGATGTCTATGAAGGAGGCATAACTAACGCCCCGGTGTGATCCGAGAGAGAGAGAGAGAGTCCTACACCTGCGATCAAGCCGTTCGTCTACGGTTTGTACAGAGCGGCCTAGAGAGCAAACTTATGCGATGACCACGGCACAAAACAGCGGCAGTGTTTTGTTAAGAGTTCGCAAACAAGATGACGGATGACGGCTCTGCAGGTCACGGTTTTCTTGGCGCTCGCTGCGTTACCGCGCAGATGAGATCGCGAGGGCGGCAAGAACTCTCGGGTGCCATTTCCCCTCCTCGGACTTGTTTCTTTAAGTACGAGGTACTGAGAAGACAATAGGATCGCAGTGCTAATCGCCACCCTTCACGGTAAAGCAATGAGGGGAGGCCGGGCCCTCTGCTTCCGTCGACCATTGTGTGTGGGAGCAGACGGTCTCTCGCGAAACGAACCGCAAACAGAAGCCTGGGTGGTCCCGTCCCCGGGGAGAATGATATACGAGAACTCACGGAGCGGAGGTGACATAAAAAGAATGAAAGCTACACATAGGACGATCCACACTCAACCAAACCGCCACGGTGGTTTACATGTCAATCACTCAACTATCACGTATGACCTTTAACCTTCCTTTTCACTGCTGCGGAGGTGTGGTTCTACTTGTTTTTGGACGAAAAAGCTTAAGACGAAAATGTGTCCCTACTTTTTTTTTTTTTCACACAGTGAGACAAGGTATGCAAATAGGGAAGGTAGGCGACGTAGCTATGATTATCACGGACTTCCCTTATGGCAACGCCCTTTACTTCCGCTTGCAAGTAACTCCTTCAATAATCTTTCACTCAGAGAGGTCAAATTGCCGTCGGGAGTGGCAGGGGGAGGGTGGAGTTCAACCTGCTGAGTTGAACGCCGAGGTGGTCTAGTGGTTATGGCACTTGGCTGATCATCCGAGGCTTGCGGGATCGAACCCCAGCCACGGCGGCTGCATTTCGATGGAAACGATACGTTGAGCCCCAACTGCTGCGCGATGTCAGTTCGCGTTAAATTACTCCAGCTGGTCGATATTTCCGGACCCTTTCTCTACGGCGTCTTTCATAACCATATCGGGGTTTTGCGTCTATCGGGGTTTTGGGGCGCAAAACCACTGAAATTATTATTAAGCCTCTTGAGTTGGTTGCGAAAATCCTCCGGCGTCCGATGTAGGCACGAATTGTGCAAGGCAGATTCTAAGCACTAATTTAGACTCACCAGAATGAAAATCAACGCTGGCCTTAACGTAGCTAAGCGAATAAATCCCACAAGTATGATTCTTCCGATCGTGATATTTAAATCTGAAAACTGAAACCTTCCCTTTGGGACGATCCCAGCAAAGGTGTGGAACGTCATATCAATAGTGACACAGGAGACGTTGTATTTGTCTTCCCATGTCGTCGCTGTTGCTGAGATGTAGGGGCAGACAATTTGTAAGGGAGCGCTAGTTTATATATTTTTCAGGTAAGTGTGATAACCACCAACAAAGATACTTTCACTATTTTCATCCATAAACACTGATGCGACCGGAAAAGGTATAGATGTATAGTAGCTGGACGTAATGCCGTTAAGATGCACCACCAGTTCTGCTACTATCGTCAACGGCTATGGTAACCCGGTATCCGTAATGGGTGAGATGTTTGTGGACAAACTAACACCTCTACCAAGACATTTTATAGTGGGTTACAAACTAAGAATAAACATAAGCACCGCTTACACAACAGCAGTTTACCTGTTCCTCACCTCAGAACGTTGTAACTGGTTTTCGCTCTTAACTAATACGAGCTCTCTCTTGCTCTCTCTCTCTCTTCTAGTGTTAAACTAGGCTCATTGAAAAGTAAGCGCTCATCGTTTCCGGTCAATATAAGGTTTTATCTGGACCCTGATGTCTTTCAAGGAACTTGTTACGATGATCGGACGCCTTATCCGAAGGCTGTGGGTTCGGTCCCCGCCGACGGCTTTTTTGTTGTTTTTTTTGTCCCCTTTAACTGATTTCCATCTATGTCGTAGTTACTACACCGCAGCTAAACACTTTCCCTATGCCTGCCTTGGCCTCACTGTCTGTTGGATTCATAAAGGTGTGTGTAACAAAGAAACGAGCCCTTGATCGTTTGCCCTTTCGTTACTACCCAAAACCAGTGATGCACGTGTATACATGTGGCGAAATTCGACATCATACACACGCGAAAGTGCCCGACCTCATGAAAATGAGCTAGCGTGATCGGATAACGCATCTATGCAAATTGCGGTTGCGTGGGAGGGTGGCTGCTGCGGGCGGTGCTCATATTTATTGTTGCGATGTAATCGACCGTAGTGTCTGTGCTTCTGATAGAAAACGCCAGCGGACACTGCCATTCCAGTCGAGCATTGCCTAACTGTCCCCATAGCCGCTGTCCAGGCGCGTCCACCGGTTGTGGGGGTCCAGTTTCGTCGAGGGGACCGGTCCTAATCGTCCTGCGGTCATCGCCAGCTCAAATGACAAGTGTCGCCGTACTCGAGAATTACCGGGGGCAACAGCTGTCACCGTCCCTGCATTTGCTTCTCACTTTGTTTTTCTGCGTCGCTTCCTTTAAAACAGCGACCCTCTTCTTTCTTCGTCTCTTCTTTGACGCCGTCTACTTCACGCCCTCTTTCTTTCTTTCTTTCTTTCTTTCTTTCTTTCTTTCTTTCTTTCTTTCTTTCTTTCTTTCTTTCTTTCTTTCTTTCTTTCGTTTCAAGGCCACCACAGCGCCCGTTCTCTCTCCGTACGCATGGGTGGCCAAGTGGGATCCGTGCAACCAGGCCTGCACGAGTCAACAATAGCCGCTAGACGTGTGACAATACAGAAGCGCATAGTACAAAGAAAGGCCAACGTGCGAATAAACGTTAGCGTGGTGTTGAAAGAGGGGGCTTCGAACGCAGTCGTTCTTGCCTGTACTGTCACTCACTTGATGACACTGAATATTGCACATATATTACGAAGTATGAGAGGGAAAATTAGCATCTACCTGTTGGTAGCACGAAGCTACAACGTAAATCCATACGGATTTCTCAGAAGTGAAATCCTCCCAGTTGCCGAAAAGTTCTTCCTGGTCTGGGGTTCGAACCCGGGACCAACGCCCCAGTTCCATACGGGTTTCTCGTAGCCCAAAGCTACCAAGATATCCGTATCGATATCCTTGTAGCCTTGTGCTACAAGCGGGTGAATGCTTATTTTCCCCTTAATAAACGTTACTCCCATATTACAACGTAGTGCTTACGGTTAGCACGAAGGGGATCCTTTGGGAAACCATCCGAACTATGGCCTCCTTCTCCTCCTAAGGGACCCTGCAACACTTGTTGACGAAAGTCAGAGAACGGTGCTGATCAGTCGTAAAGGGTCCTTCGAGCATGTGAGCGAAGCATTATTGAACTGCAAGCATCGGCGGGTTCGCTGTGCGGTTTCAAGCACAGCTGGAAAGCGTAAGCTCATCTTCCAACAAATGACGTCACTGGGGGCACCGACTAAGTCGCTTGAGGCAGAAATAGATTGGTCAATTTCAGGTTCGCGGTAAGGTAATCTGCTACTCAATATTTTTGTTTTAGTTTTCAATATGACAATAAAGAAAATGTGGCTATACGTCTTCCAAAGCAATGAAATAAGTCAAGTAGTGTTGTCGGTGACGTCTTTTGTTGAAATAAGAGCGTACACTTTTCCGGCTGTGTTTGAAACCAAGACTGCGAATTCCCTGGTGCGTTCAGTGCAATAATATTTCGCTCACGTGTTCACAGGAGCCAGCACGAGTGATCGGCGCCGGTTTCTGACTTTGTTCGAGATAAGGTGTTGCGGGGTGCCTTTAAACGCGCTCATTCCTCCCGCTGACGCATGCGCGCCTGTGGTGCGGAAAGTTAAACACCGGGCCTCCGGATTAAAGAGTCGCAGTGCTCAAATCCAATAATGTCTATCCGGTGTATATTTGCAGAGCTTCGATGTCGCTCGTGTATATAGGTGTGTGTGTGTGTGTGTGTGTGTGTGTGTGTGTGTGTGTGTGTGTGTGTGTGTGTGTGTGTGTGTGTGTGTGTGTGTGTGTTTTGCGTGCGCCCAAACTGGGCACCCCCAACACATTAATATGGTTCATATGGTGCAGTCCCTGAGACAGTCGACGCAGTAGTCTCTGTCCTGTATACTAAACGCGGCCACGCTATAATAATCGCATTCTGGGGTATTACGTCCCAAAAAAAACACCATATGATTACGAAAGACGCCGTAGCGGAGGGTTCTAGAAATTTCCACGTTGTCCGCGGAAACTTGATTGATTGATTGATTTGTAGGGTTTAACGTCCCAAAACCATGAGATTATGAGAGACGCCATACTGGATGGCTCCGGAAATTTCGAACACCTTGGGGTTCTTTAACGTGCACTGACATCGCACAGCACACGGGCCTCAACATTTCGCCTCCATCGAAGTGCAGCCGCCGCGGCAGGGATTCGATCCCGCGACCTTCGGATCAGCAGCCGAGTGCCATAACCACGAGACCACCGTGGCGGGGCCCGCTGAAGCTTCTTCATCTCCTCTGTCCACCTAACTTTGCGTAGTGGCCCAGCCACGGTGGTCTCGCGGCTGTGCCACTCTGTTGCTGACCCAAAGGTCCCGGGATCGAAACCAGGCCGCGGCGACAAGCCTTTGACCACTTTGACAGAGGTGAAATGCTAGAGGACCATCTGCTGCTTGTTGTCAGTGCACGTGAAAGAACACGCGGCGGTCAAAATTTGCGGAGCCCTCCGCTACGGCGCCACTCGTAATCATAGCGTAGTTCTGGGACGAAAAAGACCACAGATATTAACTTTGCGTAGTACGTAAATTCCAGATTAATTCTGACAACCGGATAGTTCCTTAATAAGCGTAAGTACGCGGGTGCTTCTTTTTTCTTTTTGCATTTCGCTCCCATCGGAACGCCGTCGCCAAGGCACGGATTCGAACCGGGATCCTTGTTCTTTGTAGCGTGGCACTTCACTCGCCAGCGTTCACGTTTCCATGTCTGCAATTAACGCTCGTTATATCACGGACATGCGCGCCTTTAACGCTCCTTCTTTAATTATGCATAATTCCTGCAGATTGCTTTGTTCCTGCGTCTGTGATTTCGCGTTTATTTGGCGCGTACTCCTGCATACATTCGTGCGAACTTACACGCCTTACAAGGTGAAGTTGCGAAGCAATTATGTTCCATCACACGTTTTACTCTTCACGTGTCGGTGCTGCCGCGTTACTCGTTCCGGCGTACAAGCGTTCGTTTCGTACACGTATATTAAGTGTTTACTGTAATTTATGCGGCGACGTAGAGCTATTTCCGCTGGCCAAAATTGTCGCTGCGTAGTGCATATCTCTCGTCATTGCAGTGCAGGCTTTGATCCCACGCGGGCGCCCGTAGTTAGACCGCTAATCGTAATGAGCTCTTTTTAAAGCCTTTCTTTGCACTTCGAAGTGTTATCCGCCTAACTCGATTACAGCAATCATTACTACAATAAATTACCGCAAAAATGTCAGTCATGCTAACGACCGACCCTGCGACAAACCCCCGCCTCATTACTGCTGCAACGCTTTTTGAACCTAGCCGGGAAAGGATGCCGATCAGTCGTGGAGGGTCCTGGAAACATGTGAGTCAAGTATTGTTGCACTACACCGCACCAGGTAGTTTTCAGTTCGGCTTGAAACACATCTGTAAAGTGCCCTTTCTTATTTCAGCAAATGGCGTCACATGAGACACCGAGTAAGTTGCTTCGCTATTAGCAGTGAAGCTGCTGAAGCTAGCCAGAGTTTGTCCTATCACTAAATACGTGTGTCTTGTCACGAAATATAACACTTAAATGACCTTGCCTAGCAACCAAGCGATGTTACATCTGCCAGCATAACCTTGTATGGCCTCGACATCAAGACTGTGTCCTGTAATATTACGTCACAACAACACGTGACCGGGAGAAGAAAACGATGGTAAAGATGAAGAAGACGATGATGCTGATGATGCAGATGAAGATGATAATGTAAATGATGGTGATGAATAGAAATTCACGTAACGCAATTTCACGTGACATATTCGAACTAAAAATATCACACGTGACGTGACATGTGTTCCTGCCAAGTTCACGTAACGCAACGTCACATGACATGTTCCCTCCAGAATCACGTAACGCAATGTTCCAGCCAGAAAACAGTGGCAAGGTGTCATGTAGTAACAGCAGGTTCGCACTGGTATTCGCAAAACATCGGCCAGCTTCGCTGTGATGCGGTCTTGCGCGACCTAGCGGAAGCTGCGTGCTTTTTTTTTTCTTCGTTGCTCCTTAAGAGAGACACGCACAATATATTTATTTGTCGAGTTCAAAACGAACAAATAAAGCATAACAAATTATCTTTACGCTATCACGAAATCATTCATTGGTATTTCTGCCTCATGCGACTGTGAGGTTATTACATGTGAGTTTATTACAAAGTTATTAGATTGGGGGGCGGGGGGGAGGGGCTATGATATTGCACTACGCAGTCAGGGGTTTCAAGAATAGTGTGATCAATGAGCGTAAGAAAAAAAAACATCCTTCGTTTCCTTGCTCGGCTGCTTGCTTGTTTTTGCTATTAGATTTCGGGGAGGCGCAAAGTTAGCCTTACTTGTAGGGCTAACCTGACGCTAGGCGTATTTACTAATAAACTGTCAGAAGAATAAAGGTACGAGGGAAAACACACACACACACTCGAACAAACGATAAAGCAAGTTAATTAGAAAAGAAACGAGTGAGCAAACCAAAGAACAGCAAAAAACACGGACGAACAAGCTCCCGCCTGAGCTGACCAAACCCTATGATAACGATGGAGGCCTCTGCAGATTATAGCTATAGCCTTCGATGAATGGTATCGAAACGCGCGGTAACTGGTTGGGGTAGTACGAGAGGACACGGGTTCGCACTTACACGACACCACGCACCTTGGTGCGTTCTTTCGCTTGAGTTTTCTGCGTTCGAACGCATACCGGCGATGCACAATAGCGAACCCTGCAAGCGCACTGCTATCACGGTGGGAGGGGCTCGCGCCTCTGCAGGCTTTAACTATTCGGGCACTTCCTGGCCGTTCGGCCGCGCTGCATAGTAAACTCGGCGGTCGGTTGGTCGCAACGCTTGAACGACGACGCCGGGCGGCTCGATATGTTGTGGCTTCTCTCGCGCCTCGGTCGCCTTCTTCCGCGTGCGCGAGCACAGGCGTGCGTAGGTGCGTGCACTAAGGGAAGTGTGTGTGTGTGTTGTGTGTGTGTGTGTGTGTGTGTGTGTGTGTGTGTAGGGGCGGGAGGGGGTTAGTAGTAATAAGACACCATGTATTTTGGCGGCGGAACACCCTCGCCACATCAGGGACTGTTATAATGCCGCTGCTCTTTTACTGTTATTAGATTTTGTGGGTTTTTACACGCTTGCTCTTTTGTGCGTGTGCGTTCTCTCCTTTCCGGCTTTCCACCTTTTCCTTCTTTCTTGTGCAAAGTTAATGAAACAACAAACATTGAAGCCTAGGAAAGCATAGGGGAAGTTTCTCCAATTCGTAAATATGATATTGTAATTTTGGGGTAAGTAGAAAGGAATTAAAGTGGACGAAAAGACAAACCTGCCTTCGGTGGGAACCGAACCCACGACCTTCAGATGACGCGTCCGATGCTCTACCACTGAGCTACGAAGGCGGTCGTCCCTCCGTCCACTTTATTGGGTGTTTATGTGTATGGAATCCTGGGAATGTTAGACAGCGCCACTCGTAGGCATGGCGGCGAGTGTGGCACACACTTACTGCTAGGAGGCGTCACGTAGAATCACGTAGAATTCCCAGCCACCTCGACATAAGATCACGTTCTACGTGACGCCTCCTAGCGTCACGTTTTCTTTTTGTCTTTAATTTAAAACGGAAATGTTCTGCGCTTACTGCCATGAAACTCCACATGGCCGCCAAGATGGGGCTCTCATGTTCACACAATGCTCGCAGAGAATCCACAATGCCCTTCCCACGCAAACAGGCCGAGCTGCTTCCGTATTACCAGCGAGGCTCACTTCGATCGGAACTCTTCGATTTCCGAAGGTAGGGCGGGGTATCTATACACACGTCTGCTGCCTACTAATGAAGACGCCCGTATATGGGAAGCTGCGTTCAGTCGCAGGCAATCGGCTCAACAATGGCACTATAACCACGTGTGTCTTTCAAACGATAACGTCGCTAACACGTGCTGACCGTACACACATTGTTTACCTCCGTGTCGTTTTCGCATTCCTGGTTGGTTTGTGTATTCGATAAGTGGCTGAGTGAGTCAGCGTGTGCGTGCGTGCGTCCCTTTCGCCATTATAACCGTTTCTGAGATGTTTGCAGATTCCGGAGCCCTCCATTACGGCGTCTATCATGATCATAGCTGGTTTTGGGACGTAAGACCCCACAAATCAAATCATTAGAACGTCACAATTAATGCAAGAAGCGGTCTCTGCATTACTTTTCCGGTCAGACGACCAGGTGATTAGAGCCACTTGAGCTGCATGGATTGTTTTCTGTAGGAGCTTTACTTGCCGGCCCGATACAGTAAGTCGATGCTAGCACACGTCGCAGTTTGTCTGTCAGCGGAGCGACGATATACAGCGCCATTGTCGTGTTTGCCGTGTTCTGTATACGCGCTGAGTGCATGTGTTAGCGCACTTGTGTTCGCGAAACCACGCACGCACGCACGCACGCACGCACGCACACACACACACACACACACACACACACACACACACACACACACACACACACACACACACACACACACGTATACATCACGCACGCTACGACGCAAACATACACATATGAACACACGCGAACATGCGCATGCACGCACAAACACCCGCACACAGGCTCACGCACACAAACAAGCACACGCATGCACTCACGTGCAGCACATGGAATGTTAATATATAGTAGACCGGCCGCAAGGTAAGCACGTAACAAAAGCATACAAAGCAAAAGAGGGCTAAAAACGTAGGCAGCGAGTCACGAGCATACAAACAGAGCTAACGCAAGCACGGCAGTCGATGATAAGGCACCGCCATGTTTGTACTGCCGAATTCGTGCTGTCGAGTGCGTTTCTTTCTCATTCTTTTAGTGCACTCTTTTCATGTTTATTTATTTATTTATTTATTTATTTATTTATTTATTTATTTATTTATTTATTTATTTATTTATAAAATACTGCAGACAAGAAGTACAAGCAGGGTGAGCAATATACATATGATACAGAGATAAATAACAGAATGAATCAAAGTTGAAACACGTTTCTACACAATTACGTTTGTAGAGGACTATTGTAAGAACAATTGAACAACGTTTTCATGATAGCACTAAAAATGCGTCATCAAAGAACAACAGTATTACACAAATGCAAAGGTGTACAGGTCACGGGCGTTGGAGAGGTGCTTCGGTTAGATTATTCCAGTGGGCTATTGCTTGTGGAAAAAAAAAAAGAGTACCGAAAAGTATCAGTTCTTGCGAAAATTGGTATTAGAGAATGAGGGTGGTGGTGCCGAGTGGGTCTGCATAACAGGGGAAAAACGTATGCTGCAGTGTCTAAGGCTAGCCTATGGTTAGCTATGTCTCATTGAAATTCTAGTCGCGTTTTCTTTCTCTGAATCTGTAATGATTCAGTGCCGTTTGCATTTAGTAATGCAGTGGGGCAGTCGATGGGCTTAAATTTACTGCAAATTTCTTTCTTTCATAACGTTCGTCTCACACACGTGCCGACTGCGAGGTGCGTACGGTCAGTAATAGCAGTAAGCGCAAGCCTGCATACGCGCTGGACACCGGTAAAGCGCCCAGACACACGTACCCGTGTAGTGGACGCGGGTTTTGCTGCTGCGCTCGGTGGGAACGCGGTCGCCAGCAAACAACGCCAGTCAGCAGATAGCGCACGTTTACGCCCCCCCCCCCCCCCACTCCCTCTCTTAGGCATATCTTCCCCTCTTTTCTCCTCCACCGCTCCTCGACGACCTTGTCCCTGCGTACGCACGCACGCACTCAAGTGCAACACGTGCGAAGCCTCGTTTCAGTTGCACGCGCTTATGCCGTATATTTCGACGTGTAAGATGCGCAATATCGTTGTGTCATCTGCAGGGATCCCACAAACGAAGTAGGGCAAAAAAATTGGCCGCGTATCTGCGTGCTTCGCTGCAAATGGACGCCATGAGGCAGCGCCGTCGGGAAACATGAGCTTGTGCAGAATCCCTGGGCGACTGCCAGGTGGCAGCACGAAATCGTCGGCAGGGGACTTTTTCGTGCATAGCGTCGCATTTTTAGCGCAGCCTAAGAAACACTATAGGGTCTTTAGAATTACGTATCTCTGTATTTTCCAGTAAAGGAACACACCACCTAATACTTACGTATTGATGTTGCGCGTGAGATGTGCGTAATATTTGGTTTCTGATCGACAGTGTTCACAAGTATGAATGCAGCTACCAGTTCAAGATGGCCACCTGGTCACTTGGTGGCTAAATCGTGTGACAGACAGACAAACCGAAAGACAGACCAAAATTTCTGCGTTCAAGTATCCCAAGAAAGACTATCGTCTTTAAAAAAAACGTATGTACCCTCACCGGCGTCTAGGTGGGTGGAGTGTTGTTGCCTTTTTAAGCTCGAGGATGGTGGGTTTGGTCACGGGCAATGCATCTGCACTTCGATGGGGGCAGTATGTGAACTGCGGTTTGAGATTTTCCTTGTTTTGGGCCACATAAGTACGTTTGTTACAAGAGAGTGTACTTTTTATGGTGAGGGTGGCAGGGAAGATGCTGCGTAGCTGCGGCGCGACTAGACCGTGCCCGCCACTCCCTTAACACAAAAGCAGCAACATGCTGTTAAAAAAGACGTTTCAATCGTAGTTTCAAAGCAAGGATAGATAGCGAGAGAGAGATGGGGGATTTGAAGGAGCAGAAGCGTACGATCGCTTTATGGTAGTGAGATGTGCCTGATAAACCTGTAGTGCCAAGGAAGACCACAAGATTTGATCTTATTTTCTCGATAAATAAGAAAAAAAAAGCAAAAAGTTTCCTGATGACAGTATTTCGAACAGCTAACGGCAATGTTTATGCAAACTTTATCATGTTTAACTGCGGCTGGACCATGAAAATAAAACGGACATAACCTGAAACGTGATGATTGAGACACAGGATTTTAGTCAAGCGCCTATTTTGTTTCCTGCAGTCCTATCTCCCCACTTTGATATATGAGCATGAATAAGAGGTTAAGAAGGGATTTCATGGTGTTTTTGTATAGTATTAGTGCCTGTAAATGACTATATTGGCGTTTGTGCCTAAATGCCTCCAAATACCTATTTTCGAGATCGACGTCTATGAGAACAATGTTAAGCGTCAAGTTTCGCTTTCGAGTGCAGTTCAAGACCGCTCTTCATGTTAACAGGCAACATTTATTGTTCGGAACTCTATAGTGTTCAGCGTAGCCCTCCATTTCAAAGAACTCCCGGAAAACACTGCGTCCCGCGTGCTCTTCAAACATTTTTCTGCACACATGCACACTTCAAATGAGCGGAAGTGTATTTAGCAAGGCTACGACGCCTTTCCCGTTCAACTCGCAGTAATGTCATTGTACATGAGAATATTCCTGCGGTCGTGCTTAACGATCCTCATGCAAGAGCGACATAATTTCTGAATATATTAGGGTCTGTCTTGCATTTATTACTTGTCACTTTTCTTTTTGTCTTAACTGCGTCGGGCAGGCAAAAGCAGCGCATTTCTTTTCCCCTCAGTATTTCAGCTTTCAAGTATTCTTTTCCACGCCTGCTTCACTGTGCGCCTCGCTTGAGTAAGCGACAACGGCCATTAAACAGAAATGTGAGCAGTATGCTTGTTGAATTAAGCCAACTGATCGGAAGAGACAGCTCGCAAGGGGCAGCCCACTCCAGAACAAGAGAGCCGCCACATTCCAGGAGAGTCGAAAATCCCGCACAAGCTGACCGTATAAGTGGGGCGCCGACCAGCCTAAAAAACGCGTGTTCAGCGCTGTACTATTTGTTTTTTTTTTTTAATTTAGGCTGTCCTTCTTCTTCTTCTTCTTCCTCCTCTTCTTCTTCTTCTTCCACTACTATTTACTTCATTTACTACTGTTATTAGGTTAAGAGGTTCGCAGAAATGAATTGCCATCAACTCACGCGGGACAGAGCAAACGGGCAATCATTGGAAGATGCCCTCGTCCTGCAGCGCACCTACAAATAGGCTAACTACAATGGTGATAGTAAAATATAAAGCGGTTTACCTTTGTGCTACTACAATGTATTTCCCTAGTTCGCAGGTGGTTTCGCGCAGTACTTATACGTCCGACACCTGACAGAGCCGCTCCCTGACAAGACTGCAGTAGGATAAACAAAAGAAAGAAAGAAAGTAGGTGTGCCTCACACAGCGTGGAGTACAATCCGAAGCCGCAGCCACTTCCTGGCATCCAGCGGCGAAGTTAAACAAACACTTCGTTGGGAAGCGGCACAAGGGGAGACCGCGTGAAACAGGACCGCATGCCACAGGTTAGGCCAGACGACCCCCTGGGAAGCGCAGCAGAAACAAAACGGAAATAAGACGCGTTACGAAGTGTTTGTTCTCTGTCCTGGACGTAGCCGCGTCAAGGTGGATGCAAGGCGCACTGTAACGTCTTGAAAGTATTTGCCATCGGCTTAGCGGTGTTTGTTCTCGTTTGCATGTTAACTTCTGTTTGAATTTGCCGCGAAACTTACAAAAGCTATTTAACGCCAGCGGCAGCCTGAACGTAACGGTGTTTCCCTGCTCCCGGACTTCGATGCAGGGACCGCTTCAAATGCCCTCCTTTGCTCAAGGGGACGCCAAACTTTGCTCAAGGCGGGGTTTCCCCGACCAGCATTGGCTAGATGCGTGTGTGTGCATGTATATGAGGAAGTCAAGTGTGTGAGCAATGGAGTCCGTGAAGAGAGGATATTCGACAAGTACTGCCATCTTCCGGTACGTTTGCTAGCGGCTCTAAAGCAATTGCCCACGTCTTTGGATTAACTCAGAAATTTCGCGGTTTCGGTTAGGTTGGACTAAACCGGCCGGATGCTGTGTAACACCTTCGCAATCACTACGCGGGGCGTTTACGTTTCTAAGAGATGGTTTCTTTTTTGCTTTTATTACTTTATTATTTTTTTACGGAGCTCTCTTTTGGTGCTGAAGCCATCATGGTAAACATCATGACGAAATCAGCGAGAGACACTCTCCTGGTGCAAAAATAGTGAATAAAAACCCGCGAAGTTAGATTGAAGTGCAGATAAAATAATCCCACATGACGAAAAGTTAATTTGGAGTCTTCCCGCTATTCACTGCACTTCGTGATCAGGACGCACGTTTTTCTTATTTTACTAAACTATGTCCAGAGGCCATCAGGCTATGGAGACGAACCAATAGTGGATGTGACAATGTAGGCATCGCAAATAGCCAGAAAAGGTCATGGCGATTGCTCTGTTACACGAGAAGTTGCTGATCGACACTGAACAAACTGAAAATAAACAACAACAAAAAATCACCGCCCCCTGCCACTCCGCGAAGGTGGTCGAACAGCGATAGCTGTTTCAGTTACACCAGCATGCTCTTGTAAAACAGGCTGTTCGTTCCTATTCTTCGTTTCTTTCCCTCTTTCCTTGTGTTAGCATGCCCGACCGACTAGCCTAATGGAGCACTCTGTATTAACGTTGAGTTATGGTTTGTGAAAGTGCGCCTCAACCTGGCCACTCATGCACTTCTTTCTTTCTTTCTTTCTTTCTTTCTTTCTTTCTTTCTTTCTTTCTTTCTTTCTTTCTTTCTTTCTTTCTTTCTTGGCATTTAGCGTTACGCAAATGCAGTTATCGAACCCGCAGCTTCGAGCTGAACACATGCACGCGCAAAACAACGCCGGCAGAGGGTCGACCAAAAACGGCTTATATATATATATATATACACACACATGGCTAGCGTATACAACACGCAACTCGGCTATGCGTGCGCGGCTACATTTTCGAAACCTCTCAAGACTGACTGACTGACTGACTGTTCGGTTCCATCTTCTTGTTTTGTTTCCTTTGCTAGACATTTAGACGGGAAGATGCGAACTTGAGACGCGTGTACGCAGTCCGCAGTGCCATCACCCCATCCTCTTGGGAAATTGTGCGGATCCAGCAGACCTGTTACGTGACTTGGATGGCGCAACACGCTCAACGTTTCCTCTTTCTTTTGTCCTTTGGATTCATTCATGTTCACTGCGCCGTACCGTGCCTCTCCGATCTCACGCACCGTCGGGGGGAGCGAGGGCACCCCCCCACTCCCCTCTTAACCGTCTTCAATGTCGACAGGCGAAACACGTGTCACTAGACGGAAGAAATATTTCTTTTTTGTATTTTCTTTTTTCATATCTTACATTTATAACGACGCACATCGGCGTATACATACCACTAGGACGTGAAAATAAGTACAGCGAGGATGGGAAAGAGGGTGGGAGGGGGAAGGAGCTCGGTGTTGTTAGGTGGGGGGGCTCCGCTCCGTAAGAATAAAATGACCGACATCGTTGACCCCTTGTTCTGGGCTTGGCCTTTCCCGTTCTCTCTGTGGGGTATGTTCGTCCATCTGACCCGTCTCTATCTTTTCCGTTTCTTTTTCCTTTTCTTTTCTTTTCTATTTCTTGTAGTTGTTGCTGTGGTAGGGAGAATTATTGTGGGCATGCTCATCAACACCTTATTCCTCTTTTTTTTTTTAAGCGCACGGTTGATACGGCATAGGAAGAGCCGAAGATGCAACCTTTCTTTCTTTCTTTCTTTCTTTCTTTCTTTCTTTCTTTCTTTCTTTCTTTCTTTCTTTCTTTCTTTCTTTCTTTCTTTCTTTCTTTCTTTCTTTCTTTCTTTCTTTCTTTCTTTCTTTCTCGGCTGCGTTACAACCGGCCACGCAGTGGCGACCTTTCTTCCATTCTCGCTACCAAACGTGCTATGTGAG